>CM041644.1:38629480-38672649 GCA_023333625.1 Bothriochloa decipiens | reverse complement strand
TCAGGGAGAAGCGCTCTAGGCGGCGGCGTGGGCGCGGCTCGCGCGCCAGGGCGTCCAGCTCCCTCCGCGGGTCGTCGCGGGAGCGGAGGTGCACCTCGAGGGAGGTGCGGTGCGCCCACCGGCGCTTCCACAGGTCGCGCCACCCGCGAGCGAGAGCCCCCGTGCGGATGGCCGCCTGGAGGGGGAGGCCCGTCAGGATGTGCAGCCGCAGCTCTTCAGGGAGCGCCGAGATGCGGTCTGCCCGGATCGCTTCCGATCCCACCGCCTCGCATCGGTCATCCAGCTCATCAACCCTTTGCTTCTTCGCTTCGCTGCGGCAGCCGCCGCCGCCGCCGGGAGCGGCGGAGTCGATCGCCATTTCCCGCCCGTCCACAATTTGGGAAAACTCTTCTCCCTCTCCCTCTCCCTCTCCCCACCCCCTCGGCCCTCACCCACTCAGAATCAGAAACCGATGCGTCGCGGAATTTTTTTTATTTTTAATTTTTTTTAAAAAAATTTACAATTTTAATTTTTTGTTTCGAAATACGACAGAACTAGTCGCTCACAGTGGGTGTTTTTTAAAAAACGCCCACTGTGTGGGCGTTATATATGGCGTGGCACAGGACCGGCCGCCGCCTGTGCCGGCTTTTGCGGGCGGCCCCTGGCGTCCAAAAAACGCCCACTGCGTGGGCGTTTTTTGGTGGCGAGGGAGCCGCCTGCAAAAGTGCACGCTGTTTTACGGGCGGGCCTTGGAGCAGCCAAAAAACGCCCACTGTGTGGGCGTTTTTTGCGCGCTAGGGGGCCGCCTGCAAAAAGGCGAGGCTGGCCGCGCACTTTTGCAGACGGTCCCCTGACGTGCAAAAAACGCCCACACGATGGGCGTTTTTGGCCTCCGCCTATATATACCCAGTCCCCCTCTTCAGATTTTCATTATATTCACTAAATTTTCTAGAAAAAAAGAAAGAGGAGAGGAGGGAGGGGATTTCTAGGGTTTTTAGGGTATAGGGTTTAGGGTTCATGGGCAAGGGCAAAGATGTTACAATCCAAGTTATTTTGGAATGTATTAGTTGTGTTCGAAAGGGTACGAATAAGGAACCGACGGGGATTTCTAGATATAGTACTCAAAGGAATCGTCACAATACGCCAGGGCCCCGACGGGAAACGAAGAATATAACAAAGGGCCTGGTCACGTGTACACCATCGGTCGGAGCGTCAGCCAGAAGGCCTGGTCACGTATTGCACACGTGACGATGGTGTACACGTTGTGCACACGTGACCAGGCCCTTTGTTATATTCTTCGTTTCTCGTCGGGGCCCTGGCGTATTGTGACGATTCTTTTGAGTACTATATCTAGAAATCTCCGTCGGTTCCTTATTCGTATCCTTTCGAACACAACTAATACATTCCAAAATAACTCGGATTATAACATCTTTGCCCTTGGCCATGAACCCTAAACCCTAAACCCTATGCCCTAAACCCTAAACCCTAAAACCCTAGAAATCCCCTCCCTCCTCTCCTCTTTCTTTTTTTCTGAAAAATTTAGTGAATATAATGAAAATCTGAAGAGGGGAGCTGGGTATATATAGGCGGAGGCCAAAAAACGCCCACACAGTGGGCGTTTTTTGGCTGCTCCGAGGCCCGCCCGCAAAACAGCGCGCCCTTTTGCAGGCGGCCCCCTGACGCGCAAAAAACGCCCACACAGTGGGCGTTTTTTGGCTGCTCCGAGGCCCGCCCGCAAAACAGCGCGCACTTTTGCAGGCGGCCCCCTCGCCACCAAAAAACGCCCACGTAGTGGGCGTTTTTTCGGCGCTAGGGGCCGCCCGCAAAAGCCGGCACCGGCGGCGGCCGGCCCTGTGCCACGTCACATATAACGCCCACATAGTGGGCGTTTTTTAAAAAACGCCCACTGTGAGCGACTAGTTCTGTCATATTTCGAAACAAAAAATTAAAATTATAAAATATTTTTTAAAAAAATTAAAAAAAAAATTCTGCGTCGCGCTGGGTGTTGCGAACCTGCGACTGTGAGCCTGCAAGGTTATAGAAAAGGAGTTGGGCCATACAGGCCGAAACATGGACCCTCAAGGGGACGAGGCGTGCTGCCAGAGTTTTGGGCTCTTGGCCCATGCGTGAGCCTTGTATTTGTACAGGCACTCTATTATTTATTCTTCCTTTTTTGGGACTTGTTTTATTCTCCGTTTTATTCTCCCTTTTAAGAAAACTACTTTTGTGTGTATAATCTCAAAAAAAAAGACTACTTTTGTTTCCCGTAATATTTCTGTATTGTGTGGTGGTCAGAGTCAGAGGTGTGCGATCCGGGAAGGTGACAACCTCCGGAGCAGTCTGTATCTCTGTCAACTGATCAGCTCTTTGCTCTTATGCAGAAGAATGTTCTTCATTGAAACCACCTGCGGCAAGCGACTCCAAAGGTCGACGGTGCTGTGGAAACGACCACCAATAAATTTTGTGAAAGCGATTGTGATGGGTCTTTCAAACCACTGAACGGTGAAGGAGGTTCAAGGTTTGTGTTGAGACTTGAGAGGTGATGATGGGGTGGTGATTAGCGCAGCAGGTTATGGCAAACAGCTGGACAATGAGCTTGAACCCCAACATGCAGAAATCGTGGCTTGAAGCAGGCTGTACAGCGAGCAGTGGAGCTGGGAGTTCAGAACCTTGTTTTGGAGACGGATGCCGCCATGGTGGTGCAGGCTTTAACCACGCTGGAGTTAGCCCGCAGCTCAGCGAGCGGCCTTCTTTGGGAATTAAAGAACTTGCTCCATTTTAATTTTGTTTCCAAGTTAGTTTTACATTCGCCTCGCTCTTGTAATTCAGTTGCTCATGAGCTTGCTGCTGTAGGAGCTGGTCTTTGTTCAGGTTCGATCTCGGTTCGAGATTGTATACCAGATGTATGCAGGTCCTGGTGGCCAACGATTTGTCTTCAGCTAATGAGTACTGGAGAACACGAGAGAGCAAAACCAAGATGTAGGTCTACATGCAGAAGATGGACAAAACTTTGGAATCATACTTGAAATGATCGGGCAGCATAAACAAAGCTCATCCTTGAACCCTGAACAGAGTTCACAGTTTCACACACAGCAATAATTTGACTTTTTATCATTAGGCTGCCTCCAATGATGGAAAGAAGTGTGTGAAATCCCCAATAGCAACGGTTTTCCATAGGATGATTACATCAATGAATTTAAACCACTAAGTAACACAAAATGGAAATTATGATATCCATAATAGAATGGATAAACTTGTGAACTGTGATTTCTGATTCAAGAAATTCACTACTCCATAACGCAGAAACAGAGTACAAACAACCAACAGATTGATTTGATGTCGATTCCTTAATGCTAAGTGCTATGGCATCTGAACAGTGGAGATACTAGGTAAGTATAATGGTATCAAGTTATGTAAATAAAAGTTGTTCATGTAGCAATATCAAAAGTGGTGTTCAGAACTGAGCTTTTCATTTTATTTTTCAACAATGTTTCAAGTACTGAATTTTAACCTTGCATTGGTGGACTAGTATGGTTGTCAGTCCTTGAGCTATCATAAGCAATCAGAAAGCAAAGCACCAAACCAATAGGAACACAAGGGGGAAACCTTGAAAAATTCACATAAGTGCCTCTCGGATGCATAAACAAAAGTAAATAAAGAATTGAAATAAGAAATTTTCATTCTTTCAGATGATAAGTATGCTGTTCAAAATAGAAAACGCCATTAGCCTTCATAGATGATAAGAAAACAAGAAGACAGATAAATAAACATTGAAGAACAGCTATAAGACATATACGGCAGAGAAACCAACCCCTCCCCTAACCCATGTACTGATGTTAACCACAACAAAGGGCGATGGCTCCTCCGCCAGATCCACCTGCCACAATTTTTTATCGTTCGATTTTCTATCCTGCGGCCAAAATTTCATGAATCAGCTTCTACCTAACCAGCTTCTCCTGCTTCTCCGCATCTTCACTGGCTTTGTCTCTGCCCTCTCCAGCTTCTCATCCGAAGCCAGTCCAGTCGAATATATATATATATATATACACCTGACTTCAGCTTCCAGGTCCTTCGTTTAAAAAAAACTACGGGCCTTATCTCTTCCCCATCCTCCCGTGCTCCTCCGCAGCACGCCGCCACCGCCGCCTCCGCCCGCGCCTCTCCTTCCCACTCCTCTGCTCTCTCCATGTTCTATCTCCCGACGCCCCCTCGCTCTCCGTTCCCGTGGCCACAGGGAGAGGACGCCCATGGCGCCGCGCTGCTGGCCAGCGCTCCCACCTGGCCGGCCAGCGAGCGCGCTCACCGATGCCCGCCGCCCTCTGGTGCCTGGTGCCCTCCTGAGGCGGCGGCGCAGGGCGATGGCGCCCTCCTGAGGCGGAGGCGCGAGGCGATGTCACCGCCCGCAGGCAGCGCGCTGGCACGGGTGCTGGGGCCCGGAAGCCGTCTTCCTCTCCCCCATCCTCCGGGCGAGCTCCTCGATGCCTCCTTCCGCCGGGGCTGTGTGTGCTCTCGTGGTCAGCGAAATCCTAGGTATGGCCCAAACCCTAACTCCGGCTAGCGCTGCGTCTCCTTCCCTCTCCCCTTCCCTAAAGTCCCTCTCCTCAATGCACGAATCGTGGCCCCCCTCCCCTCTTTGCTGCAGCGGGCTAGCTCGCCCAGTGTCCATCGTCTCCTGCTGTTCTCTTGTGTGCAGAACTGATATCCTTCCATGTACAGTGATGCCTAATTGTTTCGTTCATGTTATCTACTGAATATTGGGGATGGAGCAATCATGGTCCTTAGACGGAGGCAATGGAATTTGGCAGTTCTGATTATATAATTATTTCATTCTTCCAAGAATTTTGCCATTTTCAGTGGCTTCGGATTGACAATGTCCTTGGATTAGTTGCACAGTTTATCCGTTTGTTACTGAGCATACGTTCATTGTCAATGATGTGCTTCATACAATTTATCCGTTTTCTTTTTCTGAGCACACCCCATTGCCAATGAAACAATTGCGATTGAGCTTACTAGCAAGTTTAGTTTATGATTTAGTGAACTGTAGAACCCACCTAGATTTTACCTCCTGCCATTGAGTTCTGAAAAAATTATCGCAGTTCTACATTGCTGATTTTTCTGTTTTGTATAAAGTATGCAGAGAATCAAATGAGCAATATTTGGAATTATGCAGAGGTGTGGCTACAAATATCAGTAGTTGTAGTTTTTGGTATTTGTATTATTCTAATTACCCTCTTGTGAATTCTATCCATTTCTCAGATAACGATTCACCTTCTGTTGTAGTTTTTGCTATTTGTATTATTCTAATTACCCTCTTGTGAATTCTATCCATTTTTCAGATAACTATTGACCTTCTGTTGAAATATTTCCCAAAGCATATGGGTTCTTCGAGTCTGCTGTTGAACATGATCTTCCTAGGATATATCCACAAAATAGGTGAGTGCAGGAACAAGGCAGGTACCATGTTAAATAATTGTCATTCTACACAAGAAAATGTTTAGGGCCTCCGTCACTTTGACTGCACACTTCATGTTAGTCCATGTGAATGGTTTATACATGATGCTTATTGCCTTGGCTGCCCCATGTGTTACTGAAGGTGCCTAATTCTTATTTAGCTCATGATGATTTTCATCTTCTTCTCTTCAAACTGTCATGGCTGATTGTCTTGATTTTTCCAAGAGAAATATTAAAATTGTATACTGTAGAGCGGCATCGTTATTGTTGATTGTTCACTTCTTTATTAGTTCAATCTACCACATTACAATTCATGTCTGCGCTCATTCCAGATATACCAACTCACATATTTGTCTCTGAACTTACATTCAAATACATGAGCTAATACTCTGAAAAACTTGATAAGCTGCATGCTTGCCACCTAAAGCTTACCTTGTCAATTCAGCTTCCTTTTGCCTTGAGGGTCTCAGGTAACATGTGGTTAGTTCTCCTAAGGTGACAGTACGGTTGCCAGCCCAGGCCTCTCCATGACAAAAAATGCTTGCTGTCAGTTTCCATTGGACAATTTGAGGACTTTAGATGAAGCTTCATCATGTTTCTTGGTTATGTTCGTATCCCTCTCCTTCCTTAGTTCTACCTATTTTCCAGTACATTCCTAGATTTTAGGTTGTGTGCAACTGCTTCGCATCTCAGATAATGCAACGAAATCAACTGATTCGGCAATATGCATATGCTGTCCAAAATAAAAATGTGCAGCCAATTAGTCCTTTGCTGTATCATGTGGCATGAAAAAATGCACAAAATGAATTCAGAAGAGATTTATTGCTTCCTGATATTTTTTGGCGCCAGTTCTAATATGGCTGTATTTTCCAGGTTGGCCTCCTTGCTCATCTTAGGTCCATTCGAATCAGATTTTACATGTGCTTTTCTATGCTGTTAAGGCTTCAGACTTGTCATTATGGAACTCTCGATTAATGAGGCCTATTCAGCTGGTTCTACTGTGGTATCCTGGTAAGCTCCTTTACCTCATGTCGTTCCTACTCAGTTGTTGGCCAAAACAAATCATAAAACATATGTTAAATGAACTGCTATGTTTATCTAATGAGTTTATATATTACATTCTTATTTGTAGAGCCATAAATTACCTTATGCTGACCTGGATATTTCTCCCTGAACCAGCACTTCACACGACGGACATCCCAACTATAAATAACATCAGTCGTATCCAGCTCCTCGTATGCACTATGCAGTCTTAGTATATTTGTTCTAATAATAACCAGTGTACCTGAAACAAAACAACCTTCGCTTGCTATGTACTAATGCACTTCTATTATGTATTTCTTTCATTTTATCTGCATAATTACCAATGGGTAAACCCAGATATGTAATACCGTCGGACTTCTTGACTATGCGTACCGCATCTGCGTCCGGGCGCACCAAGGCGCGCACAACCGATACTAGTACACCTACAAAAGAACATACACAGATGCCCCGCAAGGCCTACATAGAGTAGACGCAAGCTCCAAATAGTGGATTAGCATAAAATTTCAGTTTCTCATCCGCTGCACTTATTTGAGGCAAAAATGACATAACTTGCTTTGTTCCATAGCAAAGGGAGATAGAGAACCATTTAAAATTATTAACAGCAAATTTGTTATTAAATACTTCTCTAGTTGACATTCCATGAGGCCATGATATCACAACAGATAATTATATCAATCAATCTACTTCTAGAAAATTACCATATCAAAAAATATATGTTGGGAACAAGATTACAAGTCAGTGCAGACCTTCACTTCAATGCACTCATACCTCAAGGTAAGAAACCAAGAAGGAACATAACACAACATAGAACATTATCGCTACTATTTCTCATCCATAATTTAATTCATCTTCATTTTATAGATGATGCGGAGCTGCTTCAGTTCATGGGGATAATATGTCAATTACATGAAGTGGTACCAGGACATCAATGCACACACATACTGGAATACCATACATTTTAAATACTTTGCTGGTAGTAATATTCATGAACCATGACAGCAGGGAGACAACATTGGCTTCTTCATATTTTATCAATATATAAGAGCTACAACCAAAACGATAATTCCCTGATTGTCTGATATTACTATCCATAGGCCTCCAACCAGACTCGTCATTGACAACTAGAACTTGGTACTTCAGAATGATATGGTTGAATTGCAGCATCGTCAGATTCACTTAGCATTATCGTGCCATTGGCTAAAGCTTCTCTGAAAAGCAAAAGGTCTGCTTCTTGTACACCAGGCAAATCCAATGGAGCGACATTGGGAAAAATATTAACAGTTTATGCAGGGAGCTAGCTTTCCTCAATAGAAAACTCACCAGTTGCACCTCATTACATCGCCAATTGAAGTTGATGACCTTTACCATCACAAGGTTGTCTAAACCATAAACTGGTGGTTCTTCACTCACCCCATCAGTTGAATGTTCCATGGGATCATAACTAGATTCCGGGAACTACAAAGATGAGCCATAATCATTCAGAAGCCATTACAGTTAGATATGAACTCAGATATAAATGAAATGAAAACATAGAATGGTGTCATGAAGCAAAGAAAATTAGTAAGGCACTGAAGGTGTTAACCTGCACAAAGAGCCCCAAATTAGGACATTGACAGGTGTTGAGGAACACATAAAGGTCAGATAGGTCGTCAGCGTCCATTTTTAACATAAGTAGTTGTAGCTCTCTCAAACTGTTTAAGTTGAGATTGGGCAAATGATCACTTTTTCCATCATCTGTCAAGAAAGATGCAACCTGAAATAAAAGGAATGGTTCAGTTTGTTTTTGAAAAATCAAGCAACTTATAAGTTTGGTGATAAGAAGACAGAGATAAACAAAATTCAAAACGAGGAAAATACCGGGAGGACATTGGAACAGATGGTGAGAACCCTGAGGCCAGATAAATCCTTTGGGAGAGAATTGTTCCACCATTTGACATGGTACTTTGTTGATACTGAATGAGCAAACCGAATATGAAGATCAGCAAGAGCCACGTCGCGTGGAAGTCTGAAGCGGGCCTCAATGAGCAAGTCACCACTGTAGTGGAAGGATCGAAGGATGGGCACAGGCACCAAATTGGCGAATCCATCACACTCCGCGACGCTAACACTCCTCAGCTTCAGTGGCATGCATCCGTCCCAGTTCCAAAAGCAGTGGTCACAATCACAGTCGCGTAGGTCGAGTGTAAGGAGGTTGGGGGCACAGCGACATCATTTTCCTAAACGCTGCCGGCCTAATGTTAACTGAGTGGAGCCGGATAACCTCGAGAGCCTGGAACGGCCGGGCGCCCTTGTAGTACATTGCGGAGACGCTGATGCGGCGGAGCGAGAGGCACGCGAGGGACGGGCTCGACAGCGGCAGGTGGAAGTTGAGCTTGTCCGCGACGGTGACCTTGCGCGTCTCCACGTGGAGGTTCTCGACGCCGCACTCAGCGGCATAGTCGAGAAAGCGCCGGAGCTCCGAGGACTTGAGTTTGCAGATGTCGATGACGAGGGAGAAGCGGTCGAGGCGGCGGCGCGGGCGCGGTTCGTGCTCCAACGCGTCCAGCTCCCTCCGCGGGTCGTCGCGGGAGCGGAGGTGCACCTCCAGGGAGGCGCGGTGCGCCCACCGGCCCTTCCACCGGTCACGCCACCCGCGCGCGAGCACCCCCATGCGGATCGCGGCCTTGAGAGAGAGGTGTGTCAGGATGCGTTGCCGCAGCTCGTCCGGCAGCCGCAGAGATGCGGTCCATCGGGACCACATCCGAGCCCACCACTTCGCATTGATCCCCTTGCTCATCCACCCTCGGCCGCTTCGCGCCGCCGCCGACGACGGAGTCGATGGCCATTTCCTCCTCGCTCTCCAATTTGGGCCACCTCTCCCCGCCCTCACTACTGCAGAAGGCAAGAAAGACAGAAGCACTGCCCTGGTAAAAGGAGAAGGAACTGGGCCCATTCGAGGCCGAAACATGGACGTTCAAAGGCTCAAGCAGACCAGGCTCGCTGCCTTAGCTTGATTTTTGGCCCATGGTTAAGCCATGTACAGAAAAACTTCTCTTTTTATTTTTAATATTCTCCCTTTAAGAAATCTATCTACTTCTTTTGTTTCTCATAGTAAAAGAGAGAGAAAAACGTTTACAATAACCAGGCAGTCTGCAGCGTTGCTAGCCAGTAGCCCATCTGAAAAATACTTGCGAAAACGAGATGAAGTTGTACACCCAGATGGACACCTTTTACACCATATTCGAAAATCGAAATGATCGGGCATAAAGCTCACACTTGAAAAGTGTTCACAGCAACAGCTTTTTTTTTTTTTTTTTTTTACCGTGAGGCAGCACAATTATAATCAGATGATGGAAATATATATACGAAGTCGCGGTCTCAAAAAAAAGAAATATATATATGAAGTCCCAAATAGAAATGATTTTTGAAAGCAAGGTCACAGCAATACCATGATAATATTAATATGAATAAATAAACTTCTCGAGATTCATGAATTCTTCTCCCAAAAAAAAAAAGAAATTCATCACATGCTAATGCAAAAACAGCTACTCCTAGTATATTGAGGCCTATTTCTTTGTTCCGTTGCATCTCAGTCCATCCAAATCATATTCCATCACAATTCGTTTAAGCCGTGTGAGTCCATAAAATTTTGTCAAATCAACCATTTTTTTTATTTTGTTTCATGGTTAGCTTAGTCCCGTCAATTTAGCTAATCACATCATCGGCGATGCTCTTTTGGTCTCTTTCGTAGCCATTTTGCTTACACTTCATGACCAATGACCTTTTATGTGTCGTCATCATCATGCTATCACACTGCTTGCCGTTCTGCAATAGTGATCTCTCTATTTTTCCTTTGGCTTGATTTGACACATCTCTTTTCTCGTTCAGTTATAAGTCACCAAAGTAAGGTTCATGCTTGAAGAGTTGATGTATTGGATTGTAAAGATTTGAGGTATTGGCTGAAATTGTGAAGGCAATACCTTCTTATAGAGGAGATCATTTCTACATCAACAATGTTCAAGAGTTGCACGCTTCGATGACATCTTTATTTTTGGATGTTGGGTGTAATTTATCTATCTCATTTTTTAAGTCTAGTGTGTAGTGCCAACTCTCCAAATGCAACGCCTTGCATTCACGTTGCATTTGAGAGGGGGTGTTAAGGTATAATAGTAAGGGTATTAGTGTAATCTTCTATGTCTAGGGTTAGGTCTTTAGTCTCCATATATTCTATATATATCTTCACTGGGCATCGATACAATCATCCAGTTGTGTCTTATTCTATTCGTAACAATCAGGACCACTACAACATCACCATTCATCTTGATAGAAATAAATCTAGGATCCCCTGCACAATAATTCATTTCAAAAAGCTATCACAAAATTTTGTTTTTGTATTGATAGCAGAGGGATATACATACATTTGCATACAAAGGAGTTTCTTTATATCACAACAACCACAGAAAATACTTAAATGCATTTCTATCAAGTAGCTCATGAATTAGCCCAATTAGCTAGGCGAAACACTCATACTGCAATTTAGCGAGAGCAAGCGCCTGTGTGCGTATTGAATCAATCTCATCGCCTTTGATTGTAATCTTCTGTCTTTCTCGACAAAGAACTCAATAGTTGCACCTCAAAGCACCGCCAATTGAAGTTCATGACCTTCATTATTCCAAGCTTGACTAAGCTATCCCCAGTAGTTCTATGCTCATCTCTTCACCTAAATCCATCAAGGGCACGTCGCTGGTAGCCGAGAACTGCAGATTAACCCCAAACATGCATAAGCATTTCAACAGATAAAAATGCAAAAGTTTAGTAAAATGACGAGAGCGGCTACTAAGCAAAGAGATACAGAAAGCCATAAATGGTAACCTGCACAAAAAGCCTCCCGAGATTAGAAAAGTGGCAATCTCCATTCCATGAGGAACAATAAAATGTCAGTTAGGTTCTGCATCTCCATTCCATGCATCGGCAGCTGTAGCTCTTTCAAACTCGGCAATTTGTTCATCTTGTCCCATCGATAATTTGGTTCACCGCTCAACAAAGGAGATGCAACCTAAAGGGCATGGTCAATGAAAAGAAAGAATATATGTATATATGCATGTCTTCTTGGAACCAAACAATCCATGATACCTCGAGGGCATTGCTGCAGATGATGAGTACTGTGAAACTGGAGAGATCATCTGGGAGGATCCGACTGTAGTGGTGTATTGGCTCACCAAAGAAGATGTAGAGGTCAGCGAGTGTGGCGCCCCTTGCAAGGTGGTAGAGATAAAATTCGAAATTGCCGCTGTAGCAGAAGGAGCGGATAAAATTAATCACATTGTGGAAATAAATATATGAGGTCTCATCTTTATTTTTCCCTTAAGGCGGCATAAAATTAATCACATTGTGGAAATAAATATATGAGGTCTCATCAAGTACTGGTTTGCAAGGTCCAATATTTTGAATCCTAAGAATCCAAATATCTCGATTCGTTATAAAGAAAACTACAGAGTTACACACAACAGAAATGATGATATCCATGATTGTGTGTATAAATGTCTAGGGTCTAATTCCTTTTGAAATAGGTAAGGCAGAAACAGGAGTACTAACAGATAGGCAAAGTCGATGTAGCTTCTTGCATAATTGGTACTGTACTATCTAATCCAGTAAGAGGATGGAAAAGACATGCTAAACCACATTTCCCCCCAATTTTACGTACTACTGAAAGGGAAAATCAGATAAAGAACATTTAACACCTTGGAAACCCTGCTATGTATCTGTGATTTGAAATTCTTTTCCAGCATGTGCTGCTTCTCTGATAAACTCTACACTGTCAATAGTTTTATGCAAGTATGCTGACAGCTTATCAAGCAATTTTTGTATTCCTGAAATGCAAGTAAGCTCATATGTCCTTTTCAGATTAAGAAAGAAAACATAAAAGAAATCCTCAGTCCTAAGTGACACAATCACCAACCTCTGGTACCAGCAACACTCAAAATTCAAATAGATCTACGACAAACAACTTAATCAACCAATGTAGAATTCAAATTCAGTTCCTTATGCGTTGATCAAGGACAAAATGAAAATGGTTCTGTTCCTGAGAACACCACATCAGATATTGTTAAGTGGATTACTTTCATTTGCCGAAGTTGATGCAATATTTCACTAGCATCTGCATCCCCATACGGCCATACCAATATCCTGATATTTTACAATTACCAGAAATATATAACTAAGTCCAGCAAAATGCATAAGCAAGCATGTCCTCTATGTTAAAAAAACATAAGAACAAAGATCAATCACGCACCGCAATCACATATGAAGTTCAGCCTAGACCAGGTACCAGAAGTAAACTAGGGCAAGACAACACAAGTTACCAAATAGTTCGTATGTTCTTAAACAGCCTCGCAATAGCGCATACTAGATTCATCTAATGTGTTAACAAACAGAGTAATTCAGTTCCTCTCACTATGTTGAAAGTTGAAATCAAATCAGTTCAGTTCTTAAGGAGTCCCCACATGATATTATTACATTAACCCTTTTCCAAGGTATGCACATAGACTGATATGATGATGTTCGTTGGTATCTCAAACATGTAGCTGAACCAATGAATGATGATATTTCACCAACATATGAAACACACAGGTTTTTCTTATAAGTTCAAACACATAGGTAGCACAAGAAAAAATGAAAGCAGCAGCTGCAGTTCAAACACATAGGTAGCACAAGAAAAAATGAAAGCAGCAGCTGCTCTATTTTCAGAAACAAAGCTAAGTGGCAACACTATATGGAATTATCAGTTATAGGCAACGGATCTCTTTGCTGTAGTACAACTGAGAGGGAAAATTACAGAATGCAGAATCAGCATTTATTTCCACATACATTCTCGATTACGGCTGTCCAGTATATGTCCACCTTGTCATTGAAATGTTATCCCAAACCTGATTGCTCAAAACTAAACTTCTGACAGAGAACTAATTGCTCAGAAAGATATCTCGATGAACTGATGACTGTTGATCAAAACGAAACGGCTGTCTGAAAACTCACTGAGCACTTGTACCTCGACATTCTCTGGAGGGTTTTTGAGGCACAGCATATTTAAATCTGGGTAAATGGCTTTGCCTGACTGATCCCTCTGTGGATTTGTCCCCTTGGGAGCAACTAGTATCAGCTTCTGGAGGGACCTGGCCTTTCCGAACAAAAAGTGCACCAGCTCAATCTCATTGTACTGCCACTTGAAATTGGTTATCTTTACCTTCACAAGGCTCTCAAAGCGACTCATCCGTGGTGCTTTGGCCAACTCGACCTTGACAGCATCCTCAAAGGAATAATCAGTTGTGGCTTTTGGGAGCTGAGGCATAAATCAAGCATTCATTACAAACATAGTAGAAGTGAATACGATGAGCATGATCGAGCATGTACGAACATGAGACAGAGTCACTACTAGCTAGAACCAGAACTGCATTTCACAAGCACTGACCAGCACGAAGAGATTTCTCATCCGAGAACAGGGACAGATCCAGAGGAATCCATATATGTGGGATAGCACGTCGGTGTCCATTCTATGCAAGACCACCAGCTGCAGCTCTGTCACCAGCAGGTTGCAAAACTGATTGGCTACCAGGAACTGGAAATTTTCCATGTCATTCAATTTATAGACAATCTGCAGAGCGAAAGCAACAACACAGATTCTGTCGGTTGGTGACATCGCGACGACAAAACCAAGGTCACCAAACATAGGTTCATGGAAATTGGAATCCGATCGATCGATCACAAACCTTGAGAGCATTGCTGCATATGCTGAGGTTGACGAGGTAGAAGAGATTTGGGAGTGCCTCGAGCCAGTTGTGGAGCCGGACCGGGTGGATAATTGTCGATTTCGTGAAGCAGATGCGGAGATCTCTGAAGCAGGTTGTTGGGAGGGCCACGGACCGGAGTAAGTCGCCGATGTACTTGAAGGATTGGAGGTTTAAGGCGGTGCTGACACTGATTTGGTCGACGGTGGGGCACTCCGCGACGGTGCGCATCACCAGGCGCTCGCTTGCATCCGTGACATCAACGCAGGTGAGGAAGCGGCAGTTGCGCAAGGTGAGGCTGCGGAGGCGGGGGCACAAGAGGAGTACCCTTTTGAGGTCGAGGTCGCCGAGGATGCTGGACCGGATGGAAATGATCTTGAGCGTGTTGATGAAGCGGACCTGGCGCAGAGGACGACGATGGACCTGAGCAAAAAGTGCACCAGCTCAATCTCTTTGCACTGCCACTTGAAGTTGGTTATCTTTGCAACCACAAGGTTCTTGAAACCATCCATCGGTGGCTCTTCGGCCAACTCGCTGACAGCATCCATGAAGGATTCATCATTTGACTTCTGGGAGCTGAGGCATATACAAATCACAGTTGCGAGCATTCATCAGAAAAAAACAGAAGTGAATACGAGACGAGCATGAGCATGTACGTATATGAGACAGAGTCACTACTAGCTAGAACTGAACTGCATTTCACAAGCACTGACCTCCACGAACAGATTTCTCAGCCGAGGACAGTGGCACATCCCGAAGAATTTGTATACTTGGGATAGCATGAGGTTGTTTATTCTATACAAGACCAGCTGCAGCTCTCTCGAATTCGGCAGGTTGCTCAACTTGGCCACCTGGGGCTGGAAATTTTCCATGCCACGCAATCTAGAGATAGAGATAATCTGCATAGCGAAAGCAACAGCACAAATTCTGTCAGCTGTTGACATCGCGACGACAAAGGCAAGAATCCGGCCGATCACAAACTAACCACGACTCCACGAGAGCATTGCTGCATATGGGGAGGACGACGAGGTAGGAGAGATTTGGGAGTGCATTGAGCCAGGTGTGGTACTGGATCGGGCTGCTAACTCTCGCCGTCGTGAAGCGGATGTAGAGATCCCCGAAGGAGGATTGGGGGAGGGCCACGGACTGGAGGAAGGCGCCGCTGTACCTGAAGGAACGGAGGCCTAAGGAGGTGCTGGCGCTGATTTTGTCGACCTGGGGGCACTCCACGACGGTGAGCTTCGCCAGGCGCTCGCTTGCTGCGGTGACATTGACGCAGGTGAGGCCGCGGCAGCTGCGCAGGACGAGGATGCGGAGGCGGATGCACGAGAGGAGTATCCTTCTGAGGTCGAAGTCGCCGAGGTTGGTGGCCTGGATGGTGAGGACCTCGAGCGTGCCGATTGACCGGAACTGGCTCATCGGTCGGCGGGCCTCATTGACGCCGACGCCGAAGAGCGACAAGCGCAAGAGGTGGTGGCTCGCCCGTTGGAAGTTGAACGAGAGCTCCGGCAACAACGCGGAGACGTGTCTGCGCCCCGGGCTAAGGAAATGTTCGGTGGCGAGCTCGGCCGGCCCCCGCCGCGCGTCGACGACGTGGACGTGCTCCACGTCGCAGTCGGCGGCGTAGTCGAGGAGGGAGTCGAAGTCGGCGGGGCGAGTCTGGGCGTCCTCGACCTTGAGGAAGAAGCGGAGGAGGCGGTGGCCCGGGTTCCGGCCGCGGCGGCCCAGCTCGTTAGCCAGCAGCGGCACGATTTGGTCGGAGCGGACGTGCATCCCGAAGCAGTTGCCGCACGGCCCCGGCGTCGCAGGGCGGATGTGGATCCCGACTCCCGAGGATGGAGTCGCACGGCCACTGCGGCTTGCACACGAGACGCCCCCAGCTTCTGGAGACCATCCCCAGCATCGTCGCCGCCTTGAGCGGGAGGAAGCTCAGGATGCGCAGCCGCGCCTTCTCCGGCAGCGACGAGATGCGGTCCACGTCCGCCGCCGGGGGAGGCGCCTGCTCACCGGTTTCTGGAGGCGGCAGGTTCAGATCCCGGATATTGGGCCTGTCCGGTTCTCTCTTGTGGGCTCAAAATTTTGATCTTGGCTGGATATTTCATCGTGTCACCTTGCCCTCTCACTATTCCCCTGTATCTGCTAAAAAAAAACCAAGTTCCCCTGTAATGACTGGATAATTATTTTTCGGCTAGAACTGTTCATGATGCCTCTTCACGATGGTTGGAAAGAACAATGCTTAAAAATAATAGGAAAGAACAAATAAATAGGGGGCGCGTCTCTATAAACTTTGCCCTGAGGAAGATGGGATGACAGATTTTTTAGGGAATAAGGTGAACATATACTACGATTAGAAGCGGCATGCCTATGTTCGGAACTAAGTCTGGGCGTTTGGGTTATCCGATTTTTTTAGATTGGGTAATTCGGGTAATAGAAGCTTCGGATAATGAAAACTGCTACCCGATATTTACTTTGAAAAAACGCTACCCGTAAATTCAGGTAGCCGTAAATTCGGGTTCGGGTTTGGGTATTCCTGATTTACCCGAAATTCACAGAAACAACGAATTGTGCTGAAATCTAACCATCGTCAAGACCGTGGAGACGCCGTCGAGTTGGTCGCCGCGGACGTGGACAGGTCGCCATGATAGGGGTGCCGCTGGTGCTGCGGCTAGCTGCAGGGTACATGCGCCATCAGAACAGCGGCAGAAGCCAAAGGACCTGGATCTGGGAGCCTGAGTGCCTGACTGCGGGTGCCTAGCGGAGGCCGGAGTAGACGGCATGTGTGTGAGAGAAGCCTCGGACGTGCTCGTCGCCCGTCGAGCAGAGGCAGCGCCAGCCGCAAGCGATGCAGCGTCGTCCGTCGTGCCTCGTGGTTCAGGGCCTTCTGTCCTCGGGAGTTCAGGATTGGGAATTTGGGGCCTAGACGCTAGTGCTGGACCGCTGGACCGCTGGAGGCACTGCCGTAATAGGCTATTGGGCCACGAGATTGATACGTAGATTAGTAGTGGCGTTTGGAATGGGCTCTTCTCTGAACAGGGAGATCGGGTAATAGACTTTTTTTTTTATTAATAAACGTATTTTTAAAAAAAATTACAAAATTAGTCTCCGTTTTCAAAAATTTGCAGGAATAGGCCACCAGTCGCCCGTTGGAAGGGCGAAGATGGGCCTTGTCGCCCGACTGGCGGGCTACCTGGGCCATGTCGCCCGACCAACAGGCGACGTGGAGCTCGTCGCCCGGCCGATGAGCGACGTGTCCCCCACGTGTCGCGGCGGGCCCCATGTCGCCCGACCAGGGGGCGACTTGGCCGTGCTCGCCCGCTAAATGGGCGACGTGGGCCCCACGTCACCCGACCAAGGGGCGACTTTGTCCCTGTCGCCCGAACAGGGGGCGACGTGGCGGCTTTATATAAGGCGGCTGGCGGCTGGCGCGGAGAGTTGAAGGGGAGAAGAGAACAGAAGGAGAGGGAAAGAGAAGAGAAGAGAAGAGAAGAGAAGAAGAAGAGGAAGAAGATAGGAAGAGGAAAATTTTCGGTAAGTAAAAAATAATTTTATATATAATTATTTAATGTGTGTTATATTAATTGTTAGATAATGTAATGAGCAGTTGAGCGATTAATATTATATTTCGGTAGTATTACTTATATTCTTATTTTATATATATTGTTAAATTAAATAGTTATAGTTGAAATAATATTAGTAATATATTAGTGAAAAGGTATTTTAGTTAAAATTTTTAGATTACACAGATGTCGGAGAAGTTAGGATTTCAAATTTATTATGGAGAAGGAGAAATTATTCAAGTTGTACACGTGGTTGATCTGTCAGGATTTGCCTCAGTAAGTAGATGGGTGTCTAGGGCAAATGAGAGAACAATTAGTGGTGTGCAGAATTGGTTGATGCGAATATTTGGGCTTGACAGCAACCAACATGACGTTAAGGTCATGGGTATCGTTAGTCGTGCTCGGGAGGGTACTTTTTGGGAGTTAGTACCGCTTAATGCAACATCAACATGGAGAAAATACGTCAACAAAGCTGTAGAACGTGGGTGGCCTCTAGTCCTTCTTGCTCAGGCATATACGAAGGAAGTTCATGAGGTACACGGTGTAGAAGAAGAAGGAGGTCCGAGCCATGACAATCACAATGATAATGAGGAAGATAATGAAGAGGGTGATCATCACCTGTCATCTATGGTACCGACGGGTGAAGCGGACGAAGGAGAGCGCATAGAGCATATAGTTCAAGAGATGGCGATGGAAGATATGGAGAATGAGAATATATCTGAAACTGACTCATCTGAAGATGAGAATGAAATTCCTGTCCCACTGGAGTGGAAGAGTAACAGTTCCAAGAATTTGATGATCAACGAAGGAAATTCTGTGCCGTGGGAATATCATGAGAATGAACTAGTAGAGGGAGCTATGTACAAAGGCAAAGATGAAGTGATCAGTGCAGTGAAGTACTGGTCTCTGTCAATGAAGCGGTCTTTTGTAGTTGTTAAGTCCAACAAGAAAGTATATGATGTTAAATGTGTGTTTTTGGACTATCCATTTAGGGTACATGCTTATGAGCAAAAATAGAGTACAATTTGGAAGTGCTCTATAGTAACAGAACATACATGTGAGTTACAAGAATTAGAGAAGTCTAATACTGCTCTTACATCGAGCTTCATTGCAGAGTACATGTATAATCGAATTGTTGATAATTTAAGGTATGAGCCGAAATCTATAGTGACTACTATAGAGGAAGATTTTAAATACACCATCAGCTATTTGAAGGCGTGGCGAGCGAAACAGAAGGTCATTGAGAAAAGATTCGGTTCATACGAAGCATCTTATGAGAACCTACCAAGATTGTTAGAAACCGTCAGACAAAGAAATATTGGTACATATTATGATATCATGGATGTGTCTGATCTAAAAGAGGCCGGAAAGTTAATACTTCGTCGAGCCTTTTTTTGCACTAGGTCAATGTATAATGGCATTTTGTCATTGCAGACCTATTTTATGCATGGATGGTACATTTCTAACAGAAAAGTATAAAGGTCAGATTCTAAATGCTATTGGTGTTGTTGGGAATAATCAAGTACTACCAGTTGCTTTTGCTTTTGTGGAAAGTGAGAACACAGATAGTTGGTATTGGTTTCTGGAGCGTGTGAAGTTAGCAGTGGTGCAAGGGCGACCTAATGTTTGTGTCATACATGACCGACATGCCGGTTTGTTGAAGGCGATAACGGATATGCAATATGGTTCAGTGGAGCGTGATCTTCTTCCTCGATGGTCGGACATACAATCAAGATGGTGCATGAGGCACTTGGGTGCAAATTTTTTTAGCCACTTCAAAAATAAACACCTTATGAATATGTTTAAGAGGTTGTGCAATCAGAACCAACAAAGAAAATTCAATGCAATGTGGACACGTCTTGATGAATTAACAACAAAGCAAACAGAAGAGTTAGCGACTCGTACGAATCAAGACCCGAATGATATGTCTGTTCCTCTTTCAGGCCTCCCAACGGATGCCTTGAGGAACGTGGTTCGGAGGTCGGGGTCATCAATCAGGTGCTTCTCAGATTGGATTGAGTACGAGCCAAAGGAGAAGTGGTCATTATTATATGACACAGATGGGGCAAGGTTTGGAATAATGACAACAAATTTGGCGGAGGTGTACAATTTGATCATTCGAGGCATGAGAGGATTACCTCTTGTAGCAATCGTAGAGGGTATTTTGCATGGAACGTGCAAGTACTTCCGTGAAAGATATATGGTTGCTTTTAATGCGATGGCAGATAATACATTGATTTTTTCAACATTCATGACAAATTACATGAAAAAAAGGTGAAGAAGGCAAGCTTGCATCGTGCACGTTCTATGGGCAGAGCAGAGAATCGCTTTGAAGTTCTGTGTAGGGATCGGGGCCGTCGTGGTGGTAATCGAGAGAGAATTGCACAAGAGTGTGTTATTCGTTATAACTCATGCAGCTGTTCGTGTATGAAACCGAAACTTCTACACAGGCCGTGCTCACATGTTATAGCAGCTTGTTCACTTACTAATTTGTCCCCGAAGCCGTATATCTCACATTATTTTACGAAGGAGGTAGTCATGACAACCTGGAATGCAGAGATTTATGGTTTCGCAATATTTGGTAGTTTTACAAATAATCCTGGCAGTAACTACCTACGGGGGCCCGATAAGGACAAATTAAGACAGAAGCCTGGTCGTCGTAAGACATGGCGCATTAGAAAAGATATGGATGAGTCAGAAGTGGGAAGACTTGAGCATCGGTGCACCAAGTGCAATGGCACAGGACATACTTATAAAAAGTGCACGCGTGCAACCACCACAGAGGGAGCTGCAGAAGCAGGACCTTCAGGGAATCCGCAAGACGGCCGACGCCCTTGTGCACGTCGTGGATTGCGGAATCAAGGCGAAAATGCTCTTTAAAAATAATAGTATGTCTGTATTTTTTTGATTTGTTGTGTCATAGTATTAATTATATTTGTGCATTATTTTTTTTACATTATTAAGATATTTTAGGTATGACAATGGATGAGGGACACTTGGAGTTGTTGGACGCACAGTTGGACCAGCGCCACCGGTCCTACTTGAGTGCTGTGACAGCTGCTGAGCTACCTGTTCTACGGCCTAGGGTACCTCAGGAGTTGTGGCGGCTGGACGAGCGATGGATACCGAGGTATGCACGATAACACATTCACTTATTTGTTATACTCATACAGATGATTTGATAATATATATTTATATATAAATGTTGTATATGCTACAGGCTACGAGCAGCTGGTCTACTGCCTCTGTGTAGGCTTGTGCAGGCTAGTGCTGTTGAGGCCTCGGCCGATGCGGTGACACAGTTTAACTTTGACCGTTCCTTACTTACGGCATTGGTGGACCGCTGGAGGCCTGAGACGTACACGTTTCACTTTCCTTGTGGGGAGATGACTCCCACACTCGAGGACGTCTCCTACTTACTTGGTGTCACCACTGCTGGGCAGGCCGCCAGCCGTCCAGACGTGGAGGCCACTTGGCGTGAGGACCTTCTAGTCCGTTTCGAGGGTGTTGTGCGTCGACCAGACGCTCCAGAGTATCAAACTCTTGCTGAAAACCAGCATCACGGGCCTACGAAGACCTGGCTCTTGCAGTTTCAGGTAAATAGATAACACTGTGATATAGTTCATTAACATCAAATATTCATGTGTATGTTAAATGAAATTTGAACTTCTGTTTTCTAATTCAGGCCGAGTATATCCACCCTGCGGCGGATGAGGCCACTGTGTCGAGGCACTTGGAGGCCTATCTGTTGTGGTTGTTTGGTTGGATAATGTTCACATCGTCGCATGGGAACTCTGTCGCGAAGCACTTGATTCACTTCGCGCGCGAGATAGCGGACGCACCGCTCGACGCCGTGCCGCAGTACAGTTGGGCGTCCGCTATCTTGGCAGCCACGTACCGAGGTCTTTGTGATGCGTGCACAAAGACCGACCCGTCAGCTATCCTCTCTGGTTGTCCACTATTACTTCAACTCTGGTCGTACGAGCGGTTTAGTATTGGACGACCAGTCATGGATTTCTCGACTTACAGAGCAGGGTTGTACGGGGAGACGGAGGAGGACGGCCCTACGATGGGTTCGTTGTGGGTCCGGCGGCGGGTAAGTCTTCTATATCGCGGTTGAACCTGTTTCTATTTATTTTCGAATAAATTGCACCTTACTATTATTTTCTATACGGCCTACTTGGGCAAACATTCAGGTTCACAGAGCCTATCCTGAATATATGGCGGCGTTCGACCGGATTAGGCCAGACGACGTCCGCTGGACACCTTACAGCATGGAGGAGATTGTCGTACGAGCGCCTAATGGGTTGTCGTCGTTCTGCACGAGGGATCAGGAGTACTGGCTGACACGTAAGGCTGTCGTTTTTGACATCTTTGTCGAGGACTACGCTCCTCACAGAGTGATGCAGCAGTTTGGTCGTAACCAGACGTTCCCACTCCCGGTTGCCCATATTGTTCCTCTTTCCGTGCACGGGTAAGTATAAGACAATTAATTGGTTCTGATTGAGTATTTAATATATATAGAAAGATAATTAATATGTTTTAAAATCCATAGTTACGTGCGGAGGGGTCTACCGACAGGCGTTACTTGGTCCTCCCATATACAGCCGTGGGTCGACGAGTGGGCCAACGCACTACATGATGTGACCTACGAGCCCAGACCGTTTTCCTTGGAGGCTTACGGGGACTACTTACGTTGGTATATTCCTCGCACCCGGATCAGAGTCACGTATACACCAGCGGAGCCACGGACCCACGTCCCCAGGTTGACGGATACGTACCCTGTGCACAGAGATCAGGCGATGTCGTTGGCGGTACGATCTTTATGAACTTCAACCCACTTCGTTTAATATTTTTCTTATCGTAATTACTTCAATGTTCTCGTTTTGTTAATAGGCCGACATGGCTCACTGTATCACTGTGGATGGTGGATCGCTCTTGCACCGGTTGAGGTAGGGCATTCAGATGACCAGCCACGAGCTTACCGCTGCGGTCCAGAGGATGTACGACTCTGCTGCAAACATTGTCAAGTTGACGTCGTGCCGACCCTGCGGGCGACAGCCGGATGTCGTCCCTCAACGTTCACACGTGACACACAGGCCTGACGGACCGACGGCGCCACTACCTCCGCGGCCTACGTACCAAACATGTGAGTAACTTATATTTTCTTCGTATGTAGTAATGGTAACTTGTTCGTTACTTATAAGTTTCATTATTCAGGTCCACCTACATACTCTACCGGTTGGCGTCTGGAGTTCGATATCATTGGATCATCTTCGCAGCCTGCTCACATGCCTACAGGTACGATATAGTTGTGAAATTTAATTATATTATCTAATACTGCTTTATTCGTAACATTACATTCACTCTGCATGGTCAGGTATGCACTTTGACGGTTCGCGGCATCAGTTCGATTTTGGAGGTTCCTCTTCACACGCTGTACCCATGGTTCCAGGTATGACCTACTTTTAAGAGTTCGACACGTTATATATTAGTTTTACCATCAGCGTTATCATAACGTTGGTCTTATATGTTTAGGGATGACCCGTTACGATTACGAGGGATCGGACATCTCTGAGCACGCTGACACTTTTCGTCAGCGATCCCCGTCATTCTTCGACCTTGACAGTTACCTGGAGCAGGAGCCGGCGGACGTACTTGCATCATCGCAGTTACGTGAAGCACCACCACAGACACAACCCTCACATGACGAGTACGCGACACCAGCTGCTGCTGGAGGCCGTCCTGCACGTGTTATAGTTTCTCCTTCGCCGCTTACTTACTCAGCCGGCCATGTGCGAGCGGGCCGCAAAGCACCAAAGCCTAGCACGATTAGGGGTGTTGCACCTAAGCGTAGACGATATTATTTTTGTATGATTTACCGCCGATGTTGTTTTCTATGATATTGTACTGATACTATTTTAGTTTTTAGAACTTAATTAATGTTTCACTGTTGTATTTTTTCATCTATTAAGCTTGGACGAGCACACGACAACGGCGTTTTCGCACGCCCATTGCATGACTGCGTATTATTTTTGCTATTTCTTCGACTTCGATATTTTTTCTGAAATTTCCAAATAAATAAATATTATTTTAGAAAAAAATCCAAAATTTTTCTGAAATTTTCAAATAAATAAATATTATTTTAAAAAATCCTAAAAAACTAGGTCGCCCGTCGGCGGGGCGAACATCCGGTCGCCCTTTGGCTGGGCGACTAGCCTGGTCGCCCTTTGGCCGGGCGACGTGGGCCTGGTCGCCCTTTGAACGGGCGACGTGGGCCTGGTCGCCCTTTGAACGAGCGATTCTCTCACGTCGCCCTTTCAACGGGCGACTAGTGGCCTATTCCTGTAATTTTTTAGAAACGGAGACTAATTTTGTAATTTTTTTAAAAATAAGTTTATTAATAAAAAAAATCCTCGGGTAATATGGGTAGTTCGGGTACTGTAAATTGTTACATGAATTATCCGAAATAATTTCAGGTATCTATAATCAGTATCCGAAATTATAATTGGGTAGTACGGGTTTGGGTAGTTCAGGTGCGGGTTCAGATAGTTCGGATTCGGGTATCGGGTATTTTGCCCAGGGTTATTCAGAACAAATATTTATCACTTCATCATTCCTCAAAAATTCTTTTGTTTATCTTTCTGGATGATCGAGGATGGATGGTGTGGCATTGGATAACTACTCCCTTCGTTTCGAACAAATCATTTTGTCAATTTTTTTAAAAAAATACATAGATTTTGTTACGCACCTGCAACAACATACACTATTTACTACATCTAAAATACTCCACCGGTTCCAAATGGTAAGTCATTCCAAAAATCTTGAAAAGTCAAAGCATCTCAATTTTGACTAAAATTATAGAGAAAATTATAAAGATTTATGACATCAAATAGTTACACTATAAAAATATAATTAACGAAGAATACATTGATACTTAGTTGACATCCTAATTATTGTTATCTTATCATATAAAATTGGTCAAATTTAAAATGGTTTGACTTTTCAAGATTCTTGTAATGGCTTATAATTTAAGACGGAGGAAATAGATAGCTTTCCAAGTTAATAGAAGATCACATCAGCTTCTTTAATCCACTCTCCAATTCAACAGCCTGTTCGTTTGAACTTATCAGCCAAACCAGCCAGCCATTTAACAGTATTTTTCTCTCACAAAAAATCAGCAGCAGCCAGAACCAGCCAGCCAGAAACGACCAAGCGAACAGGGCACAAATTTCTAATGGGCCAAGTCAAGAGATCCATTTATATCAATGGTTAGAAGGCAGCCACACAATGACCGAGAATCGCAGAGAAAATCTCTAAATCAGGCATCACAAGAGCGTATACAGAGTCTCTTGAACATACTCTTAGCACGCCTCTTAATTGGTTATGTACAATCTGGATTATATTACAGGGAGAGAAGGGCAGGTCTTCATTCTAGTAGAGGAATCTAGATGGGAGGACTTCTTTCGTGCTGCATTTCCGTGACACAATGCCAAGTAAGCATACTCCCAAGTCCCAACATGACCCAAACAAACACCAGGCTGGACCGAACCAACAGGTGACCCTGGCAGCGCGCCCGTGCCGAGCCGCTCCCGCTGGGGACTGGCCGGTGGCCGCTGGCCCTGCCACGGTGCCGCCGCATGTTTGATATATACCGTTTTGGATATAAAACAGGGCCTAAGTTCTGCATCTATGGTTTTGATATGTTGGTGAAATACCATATCATATCATTGCATTCAGCTACATGTTTGAGATACAAATGAAACATCATCATATCAATCTGTGTGAATAAACTTGAATAAAGGGTTAATGTAATAACATCACGTGAGGACTCTTAAGTCCCCATTTTTTGATCGCTAAATCATATGGTATTTGCCAACCGAAAAATAATTATCCAATCCTCATGTTTTTCCTTTTTTTTTTTGAGAAATCAGTCCTCGTGTTTGGTTTGACACTGGGGCAAACTCACGGAGAGCACAAGGTGACACGATGAAAATGTACAGCCCAGTTCATATTGAGAACCGGCCCGGCCTATATAATCCCATCCTCGTATTGGCCCCGCTGGGGTCCAGCCTGGCACCTGGCTGGCGAGTAACCGCTTCGCCTTTAGCCTTCCCTCCTCTCCAACTCTGCTTCTAAATTCGAATTCCAGGGAGGGGAGCAGAGAACAGAGACAAGCGCACGAGTGGCGGGAGGGTGAAACGGCGAGGTGGGCAAGGGGGAGAGCAGCGTCAATGGCGTACCAACTCCCTGGCGGCGGCGGAGTCCTTCCGGACCTGAACCAGCTGCCTCCAGAAGGCGGTGAGCAGGCGCCTCCCCCGGCGGCGGAGGTCGACCGCATATCGTCGCTGCCGGAGAAGGCGCGGCAGCGCATCCTGAGCTTCCTCCCGCTCAAGTCGGCGGTGAAGTTGGGGATGGTCTCCACCAGCTGGTCGCGTCTCATCATCAGGCCGTGCGACTCCATCCTCGCGATCCACATCCACCCAGCGACGCAGGGGCCGTGCTGCGGCCTCGCCTCCCATCACGTCCGCTCCGACCAAATCGTGCCGCTGCTGGATAACGAGCTTGCCACCCGCGGCCGGGGCCCGGACCACCGCCTCCTCCGCTTCTTCCTCAGGGTCTACGACGCCCAGACGCGCCCCGCCGACTTCTACTCCCTGCTCGACTACGCCGCCGACTGCGACGTAGAGGACTTCTTCGTCGACGCAGGGGCGGGGCTGGGGCGTTCCGGTGGGCGTTCCGCCACCTCTTGCGCTTGGTGCTCTCCGGCGTTGGCGTCAACGGGGTCCATCGTCGACCTATGAGCCAGGCCCGCTCCATCGACAAGCTCGAGATCATTTCCATCCGGTCCACCAGCCTCGACGACCACGACCTCCAAAGGGTACTCCTCTTGTGCCCCCGCCTCCGCAGTCTCATCCTGCGCAACTGCCGCGTCCTCACCTGCGTTGATGTCACGGCTGCAAGCGAGAGCCTGGTGAGGCTCACCGTCTTGGAGTGCCCCCAGGTCGACAAAATCAGTGTCAGCGCCGACCTAAGCCTCCAATCCTTCATGTACGTCGGCGAATTACTCCGGTCCGTGGCCCTCCCTCCATCCTGCTTCACGGAACTCATCATCTGCTTCACGAAAGGGACAATTGTCGAACGGAGCCGGATCCACAACTGGCTCGATACACTCCCTAATCTCTTCTACCTCGTCAATCTCTCAAGGTTTGTGATCGATCGATCGGATTCCATGCACGCATGTTTGGTAACTTTGGTTTTGTCGTCGCGATGTCACCAACTGATAGAATCTGTGTTGTTGCTTTCGCTCTGCAGATTATCTCTACATTGAGTGGCAAGGCAAATTTCCAGGCCCAGGTGGCCAAGTTGAGGAACCTGCAGAATTTGAGACAGCTGCAGCTGGTGGTCTTGCATAGAATGGACACCGACATGCTATCCCAGATATATGGATTCCTCTGCATCTGCCGCTGTTCTGGGCTGAGAAATCTCTTAGTGAAGGTCAGTGCTTGTGAAATGCGGTTCTGGTTCTAGCTAGTAGTGACTGTTTCTAATGAATGCTTGATTTATGCCTCAGCTCCCAAAAGCCACAACTGATTCCTTCGAGGATGCTCTCAACGAGCAGTTGGCCGTAGCGCCACCGATGGATGACTTCGAGAGCCTTGTGAAGGTAAAGATAACCAACTTCAAGTGGCAGTACAATGAGATTGAGCTGGTGCACTTTTTGTTCAGAAAGGCCAGGTCCCTCCAGAAGCTGATACTAGTTCTTCCCAAGGGGACACATCCACAAAGGGATCAGTCAGGCAATGCCATTTTCCCAGAGTTCAACCTGCTGTGTTTCGAAAAACCTCCAGCGAATGTCGAAGTACAAGTGCGCAGTGAGTTTTCAGTCAGCAGTTTCGTTCTAATCGATTAGATTTCAGTCAGCAGTTCATCGAGATATCTTTTTGAGAAATTAATTCTCTGTCAGAAGATTAGTTTTGAGCAATCAGGTTTCGGATAACATTTCAATGACTAGTGGATACTGGACAGCCTTAATCGGGAATGTGCGTGGAAATAAATGCTGATTCTGCATTCTGTAATTTTCCCTCTCAGTTGTACTACAGCAAACAGACCCGTTGCCTATAATTGATAATTCTTTTTTCTCGAACGTGCATTGTACCACGTGTTTCTACATAATTGATAATTCCATATAGTGTTGCCACATTGCTTTGTTTCTGAAAATGTAGTGCATCCGCTGCTTTCATTTTTTTTTCTTGTGCTACCTATGTGTTTGAACTTATTAATAAAACCTGTGTGTTTGATATGTTGGTGAAATATCATCATATCATTGGATTCAGCTACATGTGGGGACTACTTAAGAACTGAACTCATTTGATTTTAACTTTCAACATAGTGAGAGGAACCGAATTACACTGTTTGTTAACACATTAGATGAATCTAGTATGCGCTATTGCAAGGCTGGTTAAGAACATACGAACTAGTTGGGAACTTGTGTTGTCTTGCCTTACTTTACTTCTGGTACCTGCTCGGCTGCTCTAGTATGAACTTCATATGTGATTGCGGTGCGTGATTGATCTTTATTCTTATGTTTTTTTTAACATTGAGGACGTTGCTTATGCATTTTGGTGGCCTTAGTTATATATTTCTGATACTTGTAAAATATCAGGGTATTGGTATGGCCGTATGGGGATGCAGATGCTATTGAAATATTGCATCAACTCCGGCAAATGAAAGTAGTCCACTTAACAATGTCTGATGTGGTGTTCTCAGGAACAGAACCAATATTTTCATTTTGTCCTTCATCAACGCATAAGGAACTGAATTTGAATTTTACATTTGTTGATTAAGTTGTTTGTTGTAGATCTATTTCAATTTTTAGTACGTGTTGCTGGTACCCGTGGTTGGTGATTGTGTCACTTAGGACTGAGGATTTTCCTTATGTTTTCTCTCTTAATCTGAAAAAAGACATATGATCTTACTTGCATCCCAGGAATACAAAAATTGCTTCATAAGCTGTCAGCATACATCCTTGCGTAAAACTACTGTCAGTGTAGCGTTTATCAGTGAAGCAACACAGACCGGAAAAGAATTCCAAATACCAGATACATTGAAGGGTTCCAAGGTGTTAAATTTTCCTTATCTGATTTGCATTTTCAATAATACAGTACGTAGAATTTGAAAAAAAAAATGTGGTTTAGCATGACTTTTGCCTCCTCTTACTCGACATCAGATATTCAGACACTGTAGCAATTATGCAAGAACCCCTACATTGACTTTTTCTCTTTTTGAGGGTTAACAGGAAGGATTGCTCCCTACACTGAACTTTTGTTGAATGATAACATAGTTCATACAACTCTCTTTAGGAGACAGAATGAAACAAACAAAACTAAAGCAATTACACATAGACTTCTAGCCATTGTTTAATCTGTGGTTTGTAAAAACTTTTTGCCCGATCCCTACATTGATTTTGCCTATATATTACTCCTGTTTATACCTTACCTATTTCTTAAGGAATCAGAACCAGACATTTATACACACAATCGTGGATATCATCGTTTCTGTTGTGTGTATTTGTGTGGACTGAATTGTGTGCTTTCGTTTTTTCTTCATAATAAATCAGCGCCATATGAAACCTCATATTTATTTCGACGTGGTTAACACTATGCAGCCCTAACGGAAAAGGTAAAATGTTCTTTAGGTGTTCTGAACATTATTCCCTTCCTTGTTTAGAATGCCAACAACATGCATTCAGAGACAGCAGACCACACACGCAAGGACTGGATATTTATCTATTTTGTTATTTTTCGGCAAGCACGTGTTCACAATGGGTTTTCACAATGATTGGCGAGAACAGATAAATAAGGAGCGCGTATCTATAAACTTTTCCTTGAGGATGGCATGCTCTCGTTAGGAACAAATATCTATCACTTCACGTTTTTATGAAAATAATGTTTTGTTTATTTTCCTAGAACGTGTGGCATTAGTTGACTACTCCGTTGTTTCAAATAAATCATTTTGCCTTTGTTTTTAAAATACATAGATTTTGCTATGCATCTAAATATAAGTTATTTGCTATGTTACTAGAAGAGTCAAAATGACTTGTAATTTAAAATATTTTTAAGTTTTACTATATATATACATAAAATTAATAATGCTTATGGTACCAAATACATATCATTAGATTAATTATGTCATATTTTTTTTCAAAGTAAATCTATCAATAGATATAATTTTTAATTGTATCTTTTATAAATTTAGTGAAACTTTAAATTGGCTGACTCCTTAACTTGTAAGAGAAATATTTATTTCTAGACGGAGGGAGTAGATTATATTTTTATTATAACAGTAATAATGATTAAGGTAGCGGCAACCGAATGCATGGACTCAGGGGTGGAGGGTATTGGCGGCGAAACTGGTTTCCAGCCAGGTTTCAAAAGAAGCCCAAAGTGCGAGCGGGCTGAACGCCTTCTAGTGAGTGGGCTCAATGCCTGCACAAATACCAACCCGGTCCCGGGACATCATCTCCCGCGAAAACCAGGCCTTGATGAGTTGACTGGCAACTGGCATCATGTCAGCCGCTGACGTGGTAGCACACCTCTCAATTGGTGTTGAAACCAACATTCGATACTCAGTTTATTGGTTATGCACAGTTTAATTACATGAACGGAGAAGGGAGGTCTCGAGTGAACGTCTTTTTTTTTTCGCCGAACGAATAAAAAAAAGCAAACGCCAACCCAGTTTTTTAACTAGAAACGGGGCTAGAAAAACTATACAGGTGCAGAGGGTATCCTACTCTATCCGCACATCTAGGTATCAAATCAACTCGACTCGCGCCACAACTCACGTCCACTCAACTCCTTACTTGGTTGGATTGGGATATCTACACAAGTCTCAACCCCTCGGTCCGATTGGGTCATCGACGCGAGCAACAACTTGACACTACTTAACTCAGTCGGATTGGGTCATCGACACGAGTCACCCCTCCACTAGAAGCTCAATGAAAACAACTAAAAATAAAAAACTACGCCTACTCCACCACTCCCACCCACCACGCAACAAAAACAGCAAGAACGACGAACCAGCCCTGCCCGAGACACTCCGACCAAGCCGTAAACCACAGCGACGCCTTCAAGAAGGTCACGACGTCGTCGCTTGTCCAAGACAGGACAAGGCTTTCACCCGTGGATTGTGCTGGAGATACGACGTCCTTAATAGGGGAGAGGCACCCACAAGTGTCGCCGTCGCCAGGCTTTCGCCCAAAGAACCCATAACACAGACGTAGGTCAGGATGTTGGTCCCCGCCAGACACCAAGACGTCGCTGCCGGCCATCCAGAAGAAAGCTCACCGGGATAGACACGCCGGCCACGCGACCAGCCGCAGAGCTGCACCAGCACCCCGCCAAACCGCCCGCCGAACACCAGCCTCCCGCCACCAAGTACGTCCACCGTCCGCCCGCCGTAGCTGTAGCCGTAGCCGCCGCCGGCCACCGCCACTGACCGAGCTCGTGATTGGGTACCGCCCCTTCCCGGAAGGAACCGGAACCAGGTCAGGACCCCGGACCAGCAACCTGCAGACGCCAAAGCCTCCTTCCATACAAAGACCGCCCCGCCGCGGCAGCCAGGTCAAGGGGAGAAGAACGGCATAGATGAGGGATGCTCCCCCAACGCCAGCCTGAACCCAGCCACCGCCATGAAACGACCACCGACAAGAAGGAGGAGAAGGCTTGCAGCGGAGGGAACCCCGCCGCAGCCCCTGCGCCCCCACGGGCACCATCCTCACCCCGCTGGCGAGACCCGACGGACAAGAACGAACTCCACCAGACCCAGCAACGCGAGAAGCACCACCACGGCACCTCTGACCTACCACCGCCCTGGCCGGCCGTGCCGCCATGACGCCGCCAAAGGAGCCGCACAGCCACCGATGGGGGAGGTCGCACCGGCTCCGGCTGAGAAGCCGAAATCGGCCTCCAGAGCATCGGGCCACACCCCAGCGCTGTCGTCCTCGCTGCCGTCCCCTCACCTTGCCGCAGCCCATCCACACCACCAGCCACCGCTCCACCAACCATCCATCCCCCAGCCACCTCCCACCAAACCACCACCGCCCATAGGGAGAGCCAGATCCGGCCTGTGGGAGGCCGTATCCAGCCACCAGGGCGCGGGATCTGGGGGCGGGGCTGCCGCCGCTGCAGAGGCCCCAAGGAGGCCCGCCGACGAGCCATCTTAGAAGCCGCTGGACCATGCAGCATCGCCGCGGCCCAGCGCCTCCCCAACCGCGCCACCACCCCCGCACCGATGTGTTGGGGGGGGGGGAGCACCGCCGGGCGCCACCAAGCAGCCCACCGCTGCCATGATCGCCGCCACCCTCCCCGCCCGAGGATGGCCACGGTCCGGGAGAATAAGCCCCGCCGCCACCATCCTAGGGGGCCGCGCGGGCATCCCCGCAGCCTCCTCCGGCGGCAGCGACGGAGGGGAAAGTGGGGGAGGGAAGGACTTGGCGGTGGGTTGGGGGGGGGGGGGAGAACAGATAGCTTTGAAGTTTGACACTCAGTTTATCAGTTATGCACTGTTTTGATTACATGGAGAAGACAGGTCTCGAGTTTACATAGCAATCTGGACGGGAAGAGTAATAGAGAATGGTGATAATCACGGTATTTTCGTTCCGATAGAGAATGCCTTTCTTGCTCTGCGTAATCCTCGACACGACTGACGACGCCAGGCAAACCTATACTTCCAAAGTTCCAAGCTCCAACTTGACCCAAACAAACAACCAGCCTGGACCGTCACCGAAAGCAACACGCGACCCGGCAGCCGAGCCCGCCGCTGGCCCTGCCGCGGTGCCGCCGCCGCAACGGCCGACGGTCCGAGGCCGCGTGGAATTCCCCCCAAAACAGCGTGTGTGATCTCGTCATTTCGGCCGTGGTTTCCCTTTTCCTGTCCACTACCAGCCACCAGGGCGTCCGTCCAGGCCCGCTCACAGCACCCGCGCGCCACGTCGCGCCGCCGGCCGCCTTGGCGACCGCGGCCCTCACAAACCCCGCCTGCCAAGTGCCGCCCTCTCCACGGCGCTCGCGCCGCACGGAGCATCCCAGTCTCCGTCCCATCCCGAGCCATAAAACTGCGCCCGTCGTCGCCGGCGCCAGCTCGCTCGCTACCTCGCTTCGCGCTCGCCGCCTCCGCTGCTTCCTTCATCGCTTCTCCTACTACCAGTCTATTATACTAGTCGTTGCCCCGGCCGCCTCGGCCCGGCGCATCCGAGGAGGACGAAGAGCACCACCAGCAAGCAGCCAACCACGAAACTCCATGCGGCGGCGGTTGCCGTGCCTGGGGTAGTGGCGTGGCGCGGAACGGCGCCGGCCGGCATTCGCGATCGCGTCAGGGACCGCGACGGCAGACGACGACGGCGATAGATGATGGGCCTCGTGGGCGGTGTCCTCGGCTTCAGCCTCGGCCTCCCCATCGGCCTCGCCGCAGCCTACTTCGTCTACCTCCGCTACTTGGCCGCCGCTCGCCGCCTCCAGGTACGTGCGTCGTAACTGCGTACGGTGACCACGCCGTCTCTATCCCCGCGCCGCGCAGCACTGCAGTCGCCGCGCGCGCGCGCGTTGCTGGTTGCGTACTCCGCCGCGTTTCCGTGCTCCGGTCATGCTATCTAGCTAGTTCGCCGAATCGGCCGAGCCGTGAGAATCGTATCGAATCAGTGATTCGATTTCGATCGATGCGCGTTCGTTCATTCCGTGCATTGTGCGTATCGGCAGGAGACCACCACCCGATCGTCGATGCGCACAAAATCAGAGAATGCACAGTGCATACGGCACACGCAAGCTGACCATCGCTACGCAGCCCCGCCGCGTATGGTTGGGGAAGATTTGCTTGGTTCCTCGCTCCTACTGGGAGCTTGGTTCCTCGCTCCTTGGATCGCGTCTTTGCTAAGAGGAAAAACAGCGACCAAGCAAGGTTGTGAATAGTGACTCTTATTTATACTATTTTATTTTGATCGATTTCTTAAAAACCAGAGGATTTTTTCTCTCTCTTTTTTTTTTTAAAAAAACTAGTGACTCGTTGGCTTATTCAGTATTTCTGTGCACGGCGTGGGGGGGGCGGGGCCGGGGGTGAAATTGTGCAAAGTCCTGATGAGATTACCTCAGCTGGAGCGATTTTTCAGTTGTGGTGGCCGGTCGAGTATACGTACGCCTCTGGAGTCTTTGGGGTGTCCGGTAGGTTCCTTTCAGAAATAGTTGGCCAGCAGCCAGCTGAGAGTACCTTTTTCCAGCTCTGGAGCCTTACTTTGAATGGCCTGCCGACTGACGCCGGCTTGCGTATCTGATTCGTTTTTTGCCTTGTCTGACGAACGATCTTGTTCGCCCCGATCCGTTCCCCAGTGGCAATCTGCACAGATGGCCACTGCCCGTGCCAGGCAGGTTAGAAATTGTTATTGTTATAGTGGAGGAGGACTCGGGAGTTTGTGTCAGGGTTTTTCTTCTAGTGGATCGGTGACAGGATCGATTCACCACCGTAGGCTACGTGTCTCTGTCTATGTTGGACAAAGCAGGTACGTAGCGCGGATTACAGAAAGGATATGCCAAGTGCATGACAGTAAGATATACCTGTACGTGTATGCATTTGTTTAATGTTGCCAACGTGAAACAGGATTAGTGCAGGCTATGGTGGGTGCATACTTATCACCTGATACTTGTAATTAACGATGTAGTAGTAGTTATTTAATCAGCATCGTGCTAAGGAATGTTTGAATGATGCTTTACTTCAAAGCTGTCCAAATATGCTTGGAATCATTTTCCAGCATGTGGTTCGCGCTAGATTACAGGTGGTTTCATCAGTTTGCCCATAGGATTGAAAATGACGTGAAGTTGTTGAATGTGATGCGAACAAAATCCAACTTGGGAACTTAATAAATATATCTATAGCGCACTTTTCTGAACACGCAGTCTACTTGAGACTACAATGACATTTGATAGCTTAGTTGGTAAGAAAAAGAAAGAATCAGATCCACAAGGCTAAGTAAAGAAAAGTCATAAGATATTGTGCAACCGAAAGTCATAAAATCAGTTTCAGTTTAACACCGATGTAGCACACACTAATAACTTGCCTCTACAGAGTCGAGATCGAGACAACTATATCCATTTTACATTATTTACAACTCTCTATTATGAACCTACTTATAACATCTATTAAGCTTTTTGGAGAAGAACTATACAACTTTTGGGTTTTATTGACACCTTTTCCTGTTACGTAATTGATGCTACCCTTGTACCTATGAATCACCTATTACTATTGATTATGTTCATGAAGGCATATAAATCTACAAAAGATAGCTTTGGCATAGTGTTATATAGTAGTGGAAACTGAGACCCTGAAAAAGTATTTTCTTTTATTGTAGCTAGACTGAAATTTGAATATGTCACTGCCGATAGCTATTCCACTTTTAACCAAATTCTAATCCAAAAAGAATAGTGTTAACTTTTCCAGAAATATTGGGCCCAACTTCCTTTTTTTATTCAGAATTTGTTTACCTTGTTTCATAGCAGCCAATACTTTTATGAATATGTAAATTTTGATATTTATGGTAATCACTGCTCTGTGTTAATAATGTTGCAACGTAATCTTCTTTCTCATGTTCAGGATCCTGTCATTAAACCTCTACGAGATTTGGATTCTGAAACCCTGCAGGGAACAATACCAGATATTCCATTATGGGTGAAGAGCCCAGACTATGAGCGGGTGAGTACATACTTCTCAGTTCTGACACTACTAATCCAAGGATTTATTATTGTTTCTTCATTGAATGTTCGTTGTATATTAGTCCCTGTTTAATGAGTGAATGCAGGTGTCAGTCAACTGCATCTGCATGTTACTCAAACCTTGAGGAACATTTTCATCTCTGTAGGAATGTAAGTCCTATATGGAAAAGATTGAACCTTGTTTTGTGTTCTGCTAAAATAAATTTATGGATTGTTTGTGTCTGAAACTAATAGAGTTTGATCTATAGAACATTTTTTTGTGAAAAAATCATCTTCATATTAGCATTAAGTTTCTCAATTAAAACAAACCAATTTGACAATGGTGCACTTTAAATTGATGTGGAAAATATATTCACTATATATTTAGTCTTTTTTTTTTTGGAGACATTAGTTTTAAAACATGTATTCCCACCTAATATAAGGATATGCGAGCTCATTCATCCATTTTGAGAAATGAAACTCGCAAAGTGATACCATGTTGCCAATGAGAAGAATCACATGACACATTCCTTTTAGTTTAGGTGTCGTGTCAAAAGATATTATATAGTTGCTGAAGTTCTTGAGGAGATAGACAAGAAAATGAGTTGTTTAGCACGAGTCATATTTTTTTTGCACACATCCAACTGTTATTCCAAGAATGTTCCAATGTTTTTGAATTGGAAGATGATTAAAGGTTGACAGCATCTTATTGTTTTGCAGATTGACTGGATGAACAAGTTTATTTTTGACATGTGGCCTTTTCTGGATAAGGTTCTTTCAACTTTTATTTGGCTTATGTGGTACAAATTTAGTTTGATTTGCACGGGTATATCATTTCTGTGCTGTATAATTTTTAACGGAGGCATGATTGGCCAAAATAATGTTCTGCTACTCCACGAACACAGGCAATATGCAACAATATAAAACGTGCAACGAGGCCAATATTTGATCAATATATTGGACAATATGGTATAGAATCAATCGAATTTGGACAGTTGACACTTGGGGTTCTTCCACCTACATTTCAAGGTCTGCAATTTCTCTTAGATAGCTTACTGTTGGGGTGCAATATGCTGAGTGATATTGCACGTTGGCTCCTCAAACGATGACTGTCATTACTACATGAAACCTGTTTCTGTTTTCCTACTGGTATATAACTTATGTATGTGATATGAGGTTATGAGCAGATTGAATTGGTACTGCCAGCAAAAAATTTAGTCCACCCACCAGCCTTCAAACTGCCCTTGTTTAAACAATGAGATAGCCTTAACCACTCTAACTTAGTGCAAACTTATGAAGGTTTTCAAGGAAATGATTGATGGAAAATTTAACGTGTGAAACTCAACTATTCCTAGAATACAAAGCAGCTCTTCTGATGTGATGCATTATAGTTGAACAGTAGTTTGGAAGGCTGTACTTTGTTTCCAACTTGTTTTGGCTTCCATCTGAATACATACTATTACTTGCTTAAAACAGGAATTAAAGTTTATGAAATGCTAGAAAAAGAGTTGGTAATTGAGCCTGTGATTCGGTGGGCTAGCACATCGAATGTAGCAGTGAACATAAAGGTGCATTCTTTCAAAGTGACTGTTCAGGTTAGCTTTTGTCCCTCGTTGCATTATACATATAAGGCGGTAGTTCACTGACATGTTGACGTCATATATTTGTCATTTTCAGCTTGAAGATTTGCATATAATGCTAACACCACGTGTGACTCTGAAGTCACTTGTGCCAAGCTTTCCCTGTTTCGCTAACTTGTGTGTTTCACTAATGGAAAAGGTATGTAATATACGTGACTTCCGTCTGCACTTAATAATTTTCATTAAAGACTACTAACTCGAAGTTTTGTGGATATAGACACGTATAGATTTTAGACTCAAATTGTTGGGGGGAGATGTCATGGCCATACCAGTCTTGTATCAATATGTTCAGGTAAATGCTCTTCTGCATTTGGATTAAAAAAACATTCCCAAACTCTTGAGTAATGTACTTACCGTATAGGCACAGGCATATATAATATGTTCACTCTAGTCTTATTACCCTTTTTTTCTTACAGGATCAAATATCAAAGCAAATCTCAATTCTGTATCACTGGCCTAAGGTTATTCAGATTCCTATCTTAGACGGAGCAAGGTGAAATTCTCCAGCAATGAAATCCAAACAGCTAGTGCTTCATCTATGAGTCACAACAAAACTTAATGTGGATTTATTATTTATGACATCCAAATGTTTGTAACAAAGAATAGGATGACAATACAAACTTTTTCCAGTTATCACAAGCAATAGCTCATCGTCCTATTTCTAACAAACATTTTCCAGTTTTCTTAAACAAAATTTCCAATTGAACTTGGATTTAATTACTCTTTATTCTATGAACCATATTGCAGTGGTGCTACAAAGAAACCGGTTGGAATCTTGCATGTAAAGGTAATTAGAGCCCTGAATCTTCTCAAGATGGACTTTCTTGGCAAATCTGATCCCTATGTCAAGATGCGCCTGAGTGGTGAAAGACTGCCCTGGAAGAAAACATCTGTTAAGATGAGCAACCTGAATCCTGAATGGAATGAACACTTCAGGTTCATAGTCAAGGATCCTGATACTCAAGTCCTTGAGCTTCATATGTTTGATTGGGAAAAGGTTTCTAGCTGTATGCAACTTACTTTTCTACTTCTGATATCCTCATAATGGTTCATTGTGACGAAATATATGTTTTTTTCCCTTATTTGCATTGGCAGGAGAGAGACCAATCTATAAGCTTAGTGTGTTTCTGATTGTGCAGGTTAAGATGCATGATAAATTGGGCATGCAAGTAATTCCCCTCCGCTTGCTTACACCTTACGAGAGCAAGTTATTCACACTCGACCTTGTTCGAAGCATGAACCCAAATGATCCACAGAACAAGAAGAATAGAGGAAAGCTCATTGTTGAGTTGACATTTGATCCCTTCAGAGAAGATAGTATGGCTTCAGAAGGTGAAGGTAATGCTAGTATAAGAAGGCAAGCAGACAGTGAATGCAGTGGTGGGGTGCTGTTGGTTTCAGTAGAAAATGCAGAAGATGTTGAAGGGAAGCGGCATACTAATCCATATGCTGAGGTACTTTTCAGAGGAGAACGGAAGAAAACAAAGGTAACACTACCAGATTATTTTTTTCTTATGTAGCAGTGCTCATTTATTTTTAAAATTTGTATTGTGAAACGTAGCAAGCCTACATCTTAAGTTTTCTGAAATTTTGTTACCTGTTCTAGTTACTACTATATATGATTATTGATTTAAGTCTACATTACCATACAGTCTTAAACCTATTAAGACTTCTTTCGTCTTTATTGGTTATGCTTTTCATTTTTAGTTAGATGAATTGAATTCCCTAACTGGTAGCAATGCTAAAGCTGAGAAGAGCTAGGTCTACACTTCAGAGATCTTGGCCTGATAGGCTAAAGTTGTGGACAACTAATTGTGGAGAAAGGTTTAGAATGATAGGAGTAACTTATCTGTTCATCTTATACCTATAGTCTCGTTTGGAGAACTGATCCAGAATTTCACTTAACAGTACTAGCTCCTGCCTCCACAGAAAGACAATTCTACATTGGCGAAGTTCATTTTGCCATGATTATTCAACACAGAAACTTTGCATCATAATCATTTCACTCAAAGGTGGCAAATAAAAGAACTGGAATAGCACTTGAATCTGTGTAAACTTCCCATACCTCACGTTTGCATGTTTCAGTTTTTCACACAACTTCAATTGAACCCTTTGGCACAACATCAATCAACCAAAACCAACTCATGCCCCAGTCCTATGTACATCGCTGTTGCAGGTGATAAGGAAAACAAGAGATCCAAGATGGAGCGAGGAGTTCCAATTCATGGTAGACGAGCCTCCGGTGGAAGACAAGATCTACATCGAAGTTAAAAGCAAACGCCGCGGGCTTCCCTTCCGGAACAAGGCATGCTTGCTCGTTACCTCGCCTTGCAGTTTCAGGCCGAAGCATCTCCTCCCTCTTTTGGTGTCTGTCATAACTCATAGCTAACGCTCGATCTTCCAGGAATCGCTGGGGCATGTCAATATAAACCTGGTGGATGTGGTGAACAACGGCCGGATCAACGAGAAGTACCACCTCATCAACTCGAGGAACGGGATGATACACGTGGAGATCAAATGGAACACGGTGTGAATATCTGTTGTACGTTCAGTTCACCACACAAAATTTGACTGTTTATACAAAAGGAGTGTGGTGAACTGCATCACATGAGTAGTTCAGTTCACCGCACTCCTTTTGTGCTCGTGTGATGCCTATGTATCGCTGTTAGCTTCAAAGTTGTAACATCAATGGGCTGACAAGAGGCGTGACTTGTTTTTGTGAGTTGTCTCTGTTCTAAGCCGATCAGAGCTTCTTTGGTCGCTTGCACTGGCAACATTTGGTAAGGCATGAGTACCAAATACTCGACCAGGAAGAATCGGCAGATGATAAGGGCAGACGCTGATAGAAAATAGAACATTTTTGGAACTTTAATATAAAAATTTAAAAACTGTTTGGCAAAGCTGTTACTAGGATTTATCCTGGGGATAACTAGAATATCTTGGCCACTGGCTACAAGAATAATCAGCAAGGCCAGGCTATTGGTGACATGCTAATAAGATGCAGAAGCATTGCGAGCGAACTGGCTGGCTGCTGCAAATGAGCGTCAAGCATATCTGATTGAAACAGATGGCCAGTATTTGAACGCTAAAACAAATCTCATCAAGAGATTATCCAATCAACATTGAATTGAAACAGGCCTACAGGGGTCACTTGTCATAGCAACTAGACAGGCACCGACCACATGGTCTGCCTTCTGCAGTCAAGCTACAAAATATTAATTACTGAACTAAGCTGGTCACTTGCATAAACCCTGGCTGCTGGTATGCTACCGGGTAGGGATCATTCCGCAGTGCGGTACCCTCCCGTGACAAATGGCTTGCCAAGTGACTAGAGCAGCCCCGCAACTGGTTCTAGATAGATGATGCAACCAGCTACCTTACCTCTCCTATATTTACACGGAGTACACCTAAAGCTTAAATTAACCACCCAAAAGTTGCTTTCAGCTCTACAAGCTAAACTTTACAAGCCTCCTGCGGTCAAGGCAAAATATTCAGCTGATCAACGTCCAGCAGCATTGACCACTGTCCTCCAACAATCCCCGGAGCTCCAAGCTGCAAGCATCAAACAAATTAGCTACAATGTTCAGTTCGCCAGTAAGATCAGCATGTTTTCTTTTTAGAAAGCATAAGTGAGACGAGTACCTTTTGCTGGCTGCTCAATCCATGGGCCGTTCATAATGTTGAGAATGCTGCAGGCATCGCTGTACTCCAGATCAGGTAGAAGCTTGGGCGTTAGAAGGAAGCACCTGCAGACAAAAGAAAAAGGAGGTTGTCAGATGCCAGGTCTGCAGATCTCCATTGCTGTGCAAAGTGTTCTGCACTGTCACTACTGTGGCGTGTTAATTTGGCTGGCAGCTCTGACAAGCTGCTGAAACATTTTCCTCTCGTTTATGGGGTCCATTCCTGCATATTCAGATGAATGCATTAGACCACCTCAATACCTACAAGTTAAGGGAGGAATGAAGCAATTCAGTTGTGTTACCTTGATTTATCTCATCAACAACCCGAAAGGGGCAGTTGGTAAGATCTTGAAGTGACACAAGATACAAGATGGTCGATACTGATCGCTCCTATGAAACATGAAGGAAATAATAATGACCATAAGTAGGTGAAGAGAAAAGGTTTCGCATTTGAATTGACACTTGTTGATCCCTCATACCCCTCCAGATTGGTGATGAGAGCTTAGCACCTGCAGCTGACTAGTTTGCCTGACAAGCAAGAGAGAATATATCAAAACCCTGGGTAAGAAGCACAGCACAGAAAAAAAAAAAAACATCTGCAACAAATATGCAATCAAAAGAATTAGAAGTATTTACATATACAAAATTCTCCTGATAGAGACTAGGAAATAGGAAGCATGCAGGTCACAAAGGAGGGAGAGATCGACTTGAGAAAGGATGAACCATCTTCATCTATTGTCTAGAAATAGTGCTGAACCAATCATGTTAGGAGATTACATTTTAATTCAATTGGACACTAGTAGCACAACTCTTCAGCGAATTGGAGTGTAACCTACTTCATATGATGGCAAGACCACTATTTACTTTAAGACGATAAGGACAAGAATAGTGGAACTGCTCAAAGCGTGTGTGAGTGCTTCAAGGAAGAAAAGTCAACTACAAATATAGAACACGACAAAACAAGGACAGGCCACTTCACAAATGCACTGAGGAGCTCTGGAAGGCTGGATAAGAGAATATAATGCTAGCGTGCTATTTAATTTCCATTACATCCAATTCTGATTAAAAAAACTTTCACAAGATACAGGGATCACAAAAGATCATCTGTAGGACAGACTAAAACATCATTTGTAGATTAATCACCATAAGATTTTGTCAAAATAAATTCTAAAACCACTTAGTTTCCCTTTAGTCAACTTGGAAGGGCTGAGTCTGCCAGTCTAGTACTCCAGGCTAATGTAATTAGTAGACAATACCAAGCTAGCTTACTATTACAAAACAGTACATTGATTAATATGAAGCAGAGTGATTTATTTATCCAGTTTCAGAAATATCAAAATTGCCCTCGTTTGGTGAAAGCTCACCTAAATTTCACCTTTATAAGAATGCCATAGTGATCAAAATCAAGACCGTGCTCATCTGCAAGGAAGTTTTGACACGACAATTAGTGTGTTATCAAATAAAACAAACAACAGTGAAGAAACCAAACCATACATACCCAGTGAAACTTCTCCAGCAACTGCCATTTCTTGAAAGTTACGACTGAATGTGTCATTTATTTTTGAAACAAGAGTCCGCAGAGTTGGAAGCCATTTACCCTACGAAACGACTTAAGTCAAGCCATCGGAGATGGATCCAAAAAAGAAGTAAAAAAATCATTTTAATTCAGGTGACGAGATGAAGTATTCAAACCTTTACTGTTTCGATTTCAGAAGAGCATACTGCATGTTCACCCTTGTCATCCTCAAGTTTACTTGAGATTGATTCTATCTGTGAAATCAAAATTGTATTAACCAGAATTCTAAGCAGAGAATAAAAATTGTACCAATGAGAATTCTAGGCAGAGGAGATTGATTTAGTAGCTCAAAACAGATTATGGTTCAGTAGATGAACTGTTGAACTGTCCAAGGCTCAACTCAAATTTAACTTCTTTTGTGGTTCAACTGTCCAAGGTTTCATCTACTATCCTAATTTATTGACAAATGACAAGACTATAACATGATTACACCCAAATAACAGCTTATTATTCATACATTGTTAGGGCAAGTGGGCTGGCTGTGGCTCTGAACATGATGCAGCAACAACAGCTTAAGGATTAATTTGTAGCAGATAGGGTTGAATAGTTACTTGGATAAGATTTGTTAGTAGTTTTTTTTACAAGGAGGTTTGTTAGTAGGTTGTTGAGCACCTGGTCCATAAAGGCATCCTTGAGAAATAGGTTAGGAAAGCAGAAATAGATCTAAGAAAGCAGCTCAGAGACTCTATGGAGGGCAAGCTAGCTGATCCATCCTGCTGCTCTTGTATCAGTTCCCGATCAACAGAC
>CM041644.1:38405275-38629470 GCA_023333625.1 Bothriochloa decipiens | reverse complement strand
AAATAGACATTTCATAACATGCCTTCCTGGATTCTCTCACTATGTTATCATCTCAAAAAGATTTTAAAATGCATAGCAATAATCCCATAAAATGACATCCGTTAAGTTCTCAATTGATAATTCTGCCAGCGATAATATCAAGACGGTAAAATATAATTATTGCTAACTGGCCAGCACATATGAACAAGACATTTTGATACCTCATGTTGCCGGTTTTGATACTCCTGCAAAACATTCTGGTTAAGAAATAGCATAGAATTTGCCTCCGATTCAGTATCTTGTATTGCAGCTTCCAGTTCTTCTACGGTCTTGGGCATCTACAATTAAAAAGGAATCAAGAATCAATAAACGGATTATTAGTGTTAATAATGCCACTAAGAGCAGTGCTTGAAGATTCTATTAGTGTATATAATCACTTAGACGTGTGTCGTGTCCAACCTCATGGTTTGTATATGATATGACAAGGCTCTCGAAGTCCCAGTTTTCAGCACGAGCACTTTAGAGCTGGAAAATCATTTTTGTGGTTTGTGGTGGATTGAGCATGCAGGTATTGTATGGCTTAAACTATTATTGCATATTCAGGTAAGGTGAAAGTAAGCAGGATTTGATATAAAATGGAATAATCACATAAAAATCCAGTTATTATTACTAATACAACAGACATTATTAATGGCCATGATCAATCTGGGTGAAATCCTTAGTGTGATGAATTGATGATTGTCATTCGGGGAATTCAAAAAGGAATCAATACTACATGCATTTAATTGAAATATAAGAAACAATCAATACATTCAGATAACACAAAACCCATTGTCATGAATTGGTACTCTGCCATAAGTTCAGAATGAAGTTTGCACAGTAAATTTTAAATATACCGCTTCAAACACTTTATTTATGTCTTCAGTAAGCATGATTATCGACTCTGCATTCTGTTTCGCAATAGACAGCCTCCGCCTATGCTCCTGAGTGATTCTTTTACCTGAATGAAGAAAATAAAGATGTGACAATTGAAATCAGTTTATGCATATTCAACTGCAGATAATAATTTGTAGAACAAGGAAAAGGAAATTGCTCGCTTCTACTTCCCATTTCAATTAAAAATAAGTTAAATTCAGTCATGGGTTGAACAGTAAACTGAAATTTGTGGTATTTGCAAGTAGAAAATAACTAATAGATCAACCAAAGGGCCATTCCACTCAATCTATAAGTTCACTTCCCACTTAATTGTTTGTTCAAATTGTCACCTTCGATTAACTTTTCATTTATGTTGCACATAATTGGTAAAGCACACCCATGAAGTGTGCATTTTACATTTAAAAAGATGTGCAAATAAATTGTGCCACAGCTTACAAAATAATTGACTATGAAGCAATGATGTGAGCTTCTGTCCCTAATAATTGTGGGCTCAACCAAAATATCATACTTAACAAATTACTGATGTCAAGTGGGGAGAGGGGAGGTCGCCCTGGCCACATTTCACCATTTATAACTTTCCTGGCTAAACAAATATCACAAGAAAACAGCAAGAGAATTTATTTTAAAACGAACTTACGATCGTCGTAGTCTCTAGCCTTCTGAATAGCCTCCTTTTCAAGTTTTTTCACATCCTTTTCCATCTCCCATATCTATGGCATGATCATTTATTGTCAAACATAAAGAGAAAAAAATCAGTAATAACAGCCAGATAATTCCATGAAGCGTTGACATTATGGACAACATAAGAAAAATTGGTAAAGTTCTGCAAGCTCACAAACTTTATAAATAGGAAAAAACCAAGAAAATAATCATTCCATTCAACTGAGTTCACTTCCCACTTTACTGTATGTTCATTTGTTCATTTTGCATATCATTGCTAAACACCAAATTATCTACATATATTAGTGCCCTTCCATGCAAACACCCAAATATTTCTACATATATTAATGTCCCTCCAACCAACACCCGTCCATTTCTTTCATACGATGTCCATGCATTTCAAGAATCAAAGCCCATTATTTTTACCAACAACATAACGATTTGTAGATTTTGTGAGATGGAAATAGTATGACCGGACCCATATTTACACATATAATGGTTTTAGTGCCGTTAGCATTGTAATATAAGATAAACTAAAGCAAACCTCATTTGTGAGACCAGTTAACAGCGACAAGACAAACGATGGCTTACATTTCAAAATGTAGTATGTAATCCGACTGGAAATGATAGACAGGCAATCCCTTCTAAGAAATGATAGTACAGACAACCTGCTTTTGTAAATGTAGCTTAGAGGGGTATACCTTCATATCAAGCACAATTGAAGCCATATTCTTTTCTGTGTGACTCCATTTGAGAGCAACAGCTTCAGTAAGCAAATCCTATGACAGTTGAAATAAAACTGAAATAAGCAGAGTAATTTGATGCTTTTCAGGATAAACAATTAAAAGTATTTGTTAGGATAAAGGCCCTGTTACCTTAAGCTGTATCATTGCATGAAACCTCTCATCATTTAACTTAGCGACCTGATCAACAAGCTTTCTTGTGCTGGATTCGACATCTTCTTCTCTGGATATGTCCTCCAACTTTTGCCTTTTCATATCTGGAAGGAAGACCAATTAATATATGATTCACAGCAAAGGAACAAAAGAACAGAAGAAAGTATCATACCAACACGCCTTTGTATCTCTTCTCGTGTCTTCTTGTGGTGCCTCATAGCATTAATAATTTCTTCCTAGAAAATTTAATTGGCAAGATAAAGTCACAAGAAACAACTAAATAATAATTAAAATGAATGGAAGTTTTTTTATTTTATTACAAAAAAAGGAATAGTTTCAGGCCTCTGTGATCCCACATAACCAAGTTCTTAAAGTTTTAAGCTCATCAGCTGATTACATTTGAATGAAGGGACAAGAGAAGTAGAGAACACCAAATTGTAGGGAAATATTAAAAATCAATGAAACTGAATAGATCAAACCTTCTGCTTGTGTATATTTGCCTCTTCATCTTCTAACTGCCTCTGTTTTCTCTGAAGCATCTTTATAGACTCACGCATTCCTTCAATATTCTTTACATGGTTTTCTTTCTGAAGTTGGAGATCTTCGAATCCGCTTACATCCAAATCTGCAGGGAAAGACAGACAAGAATAAGACACGATAAGTGACTTATGCATATGAATTTTACTGAGGCTGAGATGACATACTGCTCTTGAAGAGACGAGAAGGACGGACTGCATCTACAAATGCTGACATATAATTGCTGTATCTTGATTTGGACCATCGATAATGGTTATCCGGAGTCCAAAAGTCAAGGATGCATAGATCCTTTACCGCATCTGCTCTTTGATGAGTTTCATCTGTACCTATGTACTAAATACACATAAAAGAAGAAAGGTGAGACAAAAAGAAACATTGAGTGGAGGGTTTCAGGTACTCCCTTCAGTTAAGCATTTACAACAACAACAACAACATAGCCTTTTATCCCAAGCAAGTTGGGGTAGGCTAGAGATGAAACCCAAAAGAGACATGGAACAAAGAACACATAAAATGTACAAGAGAAAGATTACGGTTCAGGCACGTTAATTGCTAGTCTCCAAGCGCTCCTATCCATGGCTAAATCCTTAGGGATATTCCACTCCTTAAGGTCTCTCTTAACCGACTCGTCCCAAGTCAGTTTAGGTCGACCTCTACCGCGCTTTACATTATCGACCTGCTTTAGAATCCCACTACGCACCGGCGCCTCAGGAGGCCTTCGTTGGACATGGCCGAACCATCTCAACCAGTGTTGAATCAATTTCTCCTCAATTGGTGCCACCCCAACCCTATCCAAATATCGTTGTTCCGGACTCTATCCCTTCTTGTGTGCCCACAACACCATCGTAACATACACATCTCTGCTACACTCAATTGCTGGATATGTCGCCTTTTTGTAGGCCAACATTCAGCACCGTATAACATCACCGGACGAATCGTTGTCCTATAAAACTTACCTTTTAACTTTTGAGGCACTCTTTTGTCACAGAGGACGCCTGAAGCCTAACGCCATTTCAACCAACCGACTGAAATTCTATGCCTAACATCTTCATCAATGTCGCCATCCTTTTGTAGCATCGATCCTAAATACCGAAATTGGCCACCACTTGCCCATCGAGGCTAACATCTCCCTCCTCATTCCCAATCGCGCTGAAATCGCACCTCATGTACTCGGTCTTGCTCCTACTAAGTCTAAATCCTTTCGACTCTAACGTGTGCCTCCATAGTTCTAACTTCCTATTAACCCCTGCCCTAGTCTCATCCACTAGCACCGCATTATCAGCAAAGAGCATACACCAAGGGATATCACCTTGTATGTCCCTTGTTACCTCATCCATCACCAAAGCAAATAAATAAGGGCTCAATGCTGAGCCTTGATGTAGTCCTATTTTAATTGGAAAGTCACTGGTATCGCCATCACATGTTCGGACACACGTCACCACATCCCTGTACATATCTTTGATAAGGGTGATGTACTTAGTTGGGACTTTGTGCTTTTCCAAGGCCCACCACATGACATTTCTCGGTACTTTGTCATATGCCTTCTCGAGGTCAATAAAGACCATGTGCAAGTCCTTCTTCTGCTCCCTATATCTCTCCATCAACTGTCGTAATAAGAAAATCGCCTCCATGGTCGACCTACCAGGCATAAACCCAAATTGGTTTTGGGTCACACTTGTCACTCTTCTTAGACGATGCTCGAAAACCCTCTCCCAGAGCTTCATCGTATGGCTCATCAACTTAATCCCACGGTAATTAGTACAACTTTGAACATCTCCCTTGTTCTTGAAGATCGGTACTAATATACTTCTCCTCCATTCTTCAGGCATCTTGTTTGACCGAAAAATGAGGTTAAAAAGCTTAGTTAACCATACTATCGCTTTGGCACCTAGGCATCTCCACACCTCAATGGGGATACCATCAGGGCCCATCGCTTTACCTCCCTTCATCCTCTTCAAAGCCTCCCCGATCTCTGCCTCCTGAATTCTCCTCACGAAGCGTCTGTTGGTATCGTCAAATGAGTCATCCAACTCTAAGGTAGGACCCTCATTCTCCCCATTAAACAACTTGTCAAAGTACTCTCTCCACCTGTCCTTGATCTCCTCATCCCTCACCAAAAGTTGATCCGTCCCATCCTTGATGCATTTGATTTGGTTGATGTCCCTCGTCTTCCTCTCGCGGATCCTAGCCATCCTATAAATGTCCTTCTCCCCTTCCTTCGTGCCTAGCCGCTGATAAAGGTCATCATACGCCTGACCTTTTGCTACACTCACCGCTCGTTTTGCAGCCCTCTTCGCTATTTTATAGCCCTCAATGTTGGCTGCACTCTTGTCATGATAGAGGCGCTTGAACCACTCCTTCTTCTCCCTAATAGCCCTTTGCACCTCGTCATTCCACCACCAGGTGTCTTTCGCTTCCCGTTTGCCTCCCCTACTCACGCCAAACACATCTGAAGCCATCTTTCGAATACATGTGGCCATCTTTAGCCACATGTCGTCAACATCTTCTCCTTCTTCCCACGGCCCCTCATCTACCATCCTCTCCTTAAATGCTTGTGCTGCTTCCCCTCTAAGCTTCCACCATTTTGTTCTCGCAATCTTGGACCGATTGTCCCGGTGGCCACGTACCCGAAAGCGAAAATCCGCCACTACAAGCTTGTGTTGAGGGACAACACACTCCCCAGGTAACACCTTACAATCTAAGCAAGCACGTCTATCTCTCCTCCTTGTAAGGATAAAGTCGATCTGGCTCAGGTGTTGTCCACTACGAAATGTCACTAGATGGGATTCCCTCTTCTTAAAGACGGTGTCCGCTATCAACAAATCGTAGGCCAACGCGAAGTTCAAAACATCCTCCATCTCTTGATTTCTACTACCATACCCGAAACCCCCATGCACCCGCTCGAAACCTTCAGTTAAGCATTTGACCTATCAAAACTTAAAACATTAATAACAATTTGTGTTTTGAACTTTGAGGTCACTTGGTGGATAACATGACTTTTTTAATCCGGCGTGTTTGTAATTTCAGAGCTGGGTGAGTGTGCGCACGCGGGTGGATGGATGAGCTGTACTCTTCGCGCGTCAGGTTCGCCGAGAGAGGGGGGGTCGTCTTTGGTGTTCTTGTTTTGTTTCTTGTTCTCCATGCAATGTAAAGTGGCTCGCATTGAGAAGAAAAATAGGTGCTTTGAAATTGAACATATCATGATGGTATGGGGAAGTTTGCAACAAAAAGAGGTTGACAATATAATTAATAGTTATAAGAAATTAGTTCAAAGGTATGTTTCAGGGACCATGCCAATATACAAATTATCAATCTTTTTATGAACAGAACCTAAGTAATAAAGTAGTTATACCGAATTATCCAAACCCGCCTGACTAATCAAAACATCTTTTACAGTGTCAGGGGCTTCAAATACTTGGTCAAGACGGGAGTAAATCCCAAGTTGCTTCATCTGCCAAAGGAAGAAAAGCAGAATATTCAATATTACTATCACATTGTTCTCAGGTCGTTCAAAATGCTTAGGAACAAGTAGGGTTGATGGTTAGTGTGAATGTGCATGCATAATAAAAGTTACAAAAGAGGGTGCAACAAATAAGGGCAAATGCCTGGCCCGTATCTGCTTACCTCTTGAGTGATGTCTAATGGTCGTCTCCTTGTGCCTTCATGCACCAAGTAGTTCAGAACAGGGATGCCATACTGCTTTGTTTCTCTAACAATGTAATCACGGTCGGAAGCATCCAGAGTGATGAATGACTGGTACATACAATTGTTTACAGCGATTACAATGGTTTTCCACAAGAAAAGAAACAAGATGATGGCATGTAACTATTCACAAGTCAGCAATGACAATAAGCTAGGGTTGTATATACAGAAATGGCATATGATCGGTGGTGATCATCCTCAGTAATGGGAGGATAAATCTGCTTCTGCACATGGACTGTGCATACAACATGGGAGTGTGAAATGGCAGTATTGCAACTGCACAAGGTGATCCAGCAACCACTAGTAAAATTTTCCGCTAGCTGCTTTCTCTAGTTCTACATGAATGTTTAATACTCCATGTTTCAAATTCATGTTGCCTTTCCTGAGTCCAACCTCTTTAACTAAGTTTATAAAAAAAATCGGGCAACATTTAGAACATCAACTTAGTTTCATCAAAATTCTCATGATATATGTTTTGATTGTGCATTCGTTATATGTTTTGATTGCGCATTTGTTGAACCAATAGATATTAATATATTTTTTTCCTGAAAACTTGGGTCAAAATAAGAGGAGTTTTGACTTAGGACAGAACCTTGTGAAGTTGTGAACTATAATTTAGAACAGAGGGAGTATAAACAAATACAGCATGCAATGCATGCAACATTATTTAACAATAATCAAGAAATGAACCATTAGCACTGTATTTGTACCTTCCATATATAGTTTGGAACATGGTTTTCCAAGTAAGTGGCATGAAGCTTATCCTGAACATTTACCTGACGACAGTTGTAACAAGGTATAGTATCATGGCTGCAAAGAGGACTGTAGACAGGAACAGGAATACTACACGAACCTCAAGGAGAACAGGCCCGTAAACTTCTTCCCTGAAATTCTTTTTGTTAGCTTGCACCCACTGGTATGCTTCAATGATTTTATCAGCACCATTACTTCGCAATGCTTGAAGGAGCTTACTATTCTTGCTTTCCATTTCCTTCAGCCTGGAACAATTTAGTGTTAGGTAACCTAGTCTTTTGTGGAGAGGACAGCAGTTCGCAAGCAGATTACCTATCACAACATCTCATCATTCTTTCTTCCTCTCGGGCTAACTGAGACTCCATGGCATTCCTTTCCGCTTTTAGATTTTTTATCTCAAAACTTATTCGTGCAATTTGGTCGTTTAGCCGTGCCTATTTCAAAGACAAAAAATATAGCTACTAGTGTAAATACAACCATCATGAAAAATTGTCTTACTATACCAGTCAATCACAAAGACTAAGAAAAAATATGCAAAGAAAGAAGGGTGTAATGGAGTAAGGCTAATCAACCGACATTTTCAGCTTTAGGAAGATCGTACGGCTGTAGATCTTGAAGTTCCTTTTCAGCAGCAGCAAGATCTTCCTTCGTTTTCAGGATCCTTTGCTGGCGAGATTTTTCTTGCTTTTTCAGGTCTTCAATTTCATCAAATGTAGCTTTCAACTCTGCATTCTGATACCAAGGAATGTCAAAGAATGAAAGCAGCTAATGCATGCCCGATTACAGTAAAGAATGATTCATACCAGCTTTAAATCATGCTCCATAACTTTCTGACGGTTGTTCATGTTTTCATTTACTTGGCTGTTTACCTTCTTTATATTTGAAGTATGAGTTGCCTTGTGTTTCTTGAGTTTGCTACAAAAAAATGGTAAAAAATGAGTATTCCTTCAGACCTTAAAATCCAAACACTGCCTTATTCAGAAAGCACACAATAAGCTAAGTTGGATTTCGTAAATGTCACGGCACGATCATAAAGATATGTTGTTTTATATACCAATAGCAAATTCCTAAACTCTCAATGCCCACTTTTCTTTGTGTTTTTTGTTTGTTTTGAGCAAATGAAGAACATTTTTATACAATGTTTAATTGTCATTAAGCAATTTCAAAATAAATGTCTAGGAGGGAATTCAGCTGAACCTGGGATGGATCCAAAAGGGTTTAATTGAATGAAATGAAATGAAATAGTCCACATAAAATTTTAGCTGGGAATACGACTGTAAATGATGCTTAAGCTGTTTTGAGGCTAGGACCATGACCACATACGCCCAGAAGTATTATTTATGAAACTAATAAGAAACTGTGTGGATGGGAACCCAGGTGCATCACACTTTGTTGATGCTTGACAGCAAAGGAGTTAGTGCACAATTAATGCTCTGAGTTAATCCCCTCACATCTTCACCTTGGCTAGGTGATGGTGATGCAATCATTTCACTTTGTCTCACAAAAAATTGGCCAGAGGGATGTGAAGTTTCATTTTTTTAAAAAAATTATGTAAAGTGACTGAATTAACAGATTGCTATGTTGTCAACAAATTATGGCAATCAGAAACTTTGATTCAATCTCATCGAGCAAGCAAACAAATACAAATGGAAAAGTAGAAGTGTATCGATTCCACTTGAAACTGGAGGTGAAGCTGACCCAGTTTCCAAATATTGGAGTACTCGCAAAAAGAAATAGAACTATAATGTAGGTGCACTTCTGTTACCCAGGCAAAGGAAACCTTTTTTCCCAGGGCGAATAGAAAATCATTAGTATGAAATAATTCAAATAGAAGGAATGTCTATTATTCCCAAAAAAAGAACAATTGAAGCCTTTTGGAACCATGGAACATACTCAATAGGGCCTTTTGAATCTTCCCAGACTCTGGCTGCTGCTTCCATTTCTTGCTTTGCACTTTTCTCCTTCTCTTGAATGACTTCTATGAATTCCTTCTTCAGCATGTCGTATTTCAGCCATGGCAGCTTCTTATTCATTAATTCAGCCTATGGCACATTAAACAATGTATTATCATAGCATCAGTAAAACTTATGATTAGAATCATACACATGGACAAAAAGGTACATACCTTTCTAAGAAGATTATCTCTTAGTCGAACACGTTCAACATCTTTTTCTTGTTCGGCATTGAGGGCCTTTAGATTATTCAAAGTCTTTTCCTTTTGCTTTATAGCCTAAAATTGACAGAAGATAAACAGTAAACCAATAGCATACATTTGATGCCTAACAAACTGTTTCTGAAAAAGTTAGGAGAGCTTAAAACTCTCAAGCAAACAAATAAATTATAGGAGCAAGATTTGGCATTACCACTTCAAGTGCTTTGAGTTCCTTACTTCTCTCTACAAGTTGATGATGCTGAACAGGTAAATCAGGATCACCAACGGCCTTTTCAGTCTCTTCTAGAAGTTGAATGGGACTTAGCTTTGCGAATTCAGATACCCGGTCTTGTGGCAAGAACTAGAGAAGGTTTTGCACAGAACAGCAAAATAAGTTAAAGCTCCGCAGTTGCTTTTGTTAAGGACAAACAGCTCATTAATCTATCATGAACAAGCAGAGAAAATGAAAATGTGTGATATAACACACCATAGTCTACAAGAACTGAAGCCGCACATAAAGGCTAACCTGAGTTAAGTTGTTAACTTGAATATTGAATTTCTTAATCACATCAATAACTTCCTTTTTAGGGACAGTTGCTCCTGCAGGAAACAAATTTCAGTTACAGAGGAAGAACTACTGCTCCAAACAAGAGGAACACATTCCAAAATATAACAAAAGGAATAATAATACTCATCCATACACTTTAAGGCATTGCTGAAATTACATGGCAACATTAACTAACATCCTTAAGAATATGATGTTGTGCTAACTGAAGTAGAGGAAGTTGATATGAAATTTATACCAGCAGAGATTATGACAGGATCATGTGTATGTTTGTAACTTGTTTTAGAAAAACGAGTTTCTTCCGGCCTCAGAGTTGTATGCTTGTAAGTTACTAGTACTTCAAATTATGTAAAAATATAAGCATTTCTATTTACTGGAACATTGTTTTCAGTAATTTCCTCTAGGACAAATAATAGCACTATCAATCACAATATTAACCTGTCTAAGGTGTACAGGACAGAATGGAGACGGGGAAATATCCAGCCATAAATGGGAAAAACAATCGGTTGCACATGTAAGGAGCGAATCACTGTACGGAATTGAGTTTATGCTTCCACCAAAACGAAGTGTGCATCCTCTGTTCGACCTGCCGATACTTGAGAGAAAATGCAGGTGCATTAGGAGTGAGGCACTAGTACCATTAAGGAGCCACTCGGACTTGTTCTTCGTATCAATCTTCCTAGTAATGCAGATCTTGTCGTCAGGCGTATCCCCACGTAGGGATATCTTGACGTGCCCGGCAACCTCCCCTCTCTTGACGAACGCACCGACGCTGGACGCCCTCCCGAGGATCTGCAACGAATATCGCAAGAGAAACGACCGAGGTGACAACCCAACCGTACAATACAACAGTGCAGTGAAACCGCTGGCAGATTGGCGGCGATTAGGGCAACCGAGCACGTACGTTCGGGTCCCCGGCGAGTCCGAGGGCGATGGCGCAGACGAGCGAGCTCTTGCCGGACCCGTTGGGCCCGACGACGAGGTTGAGGCGCGGGCCCGGGCAGCAGACGAGGCGGTCGTAGGTCATGAAGTTGAAGAGCTCGATCTCCACGATGTTCCCGGGAACGTAGTCGTCCTCCCCGCGCTGGGGCGGCGCCGCCGCGCCGGAGGCCGCGAACTTGGGGCGCTTGGCGGCGCGCGGGGCCGCCATCTCCGGCGCCAGGCAGCTAGGGTTTCGGTGATTTGGGGGAAGAAGGCGAAATGGGAGGGGAACGGAAAAAAAGAGGCGCCAAGCCGCCACCCCAGCACGGTGGCGTGGACTACGAGGCGACCGGACCCCCGATGACCGCCGCTCGGCCGTGTGCCCGTGTGCGAAATCGCGAAGGCGAAGACCCACGCAAGTCTACAGCATCCGTGCAGAGGAATTAAAAAATATAAGATTGACTAAATATACAATAATATTACTAATGTTATGGTAGATATTAATTCTATGTATTTAGGAATATCAATATATTAATTGTTTGGCATATCCTTTCTAGTGAATGTATTTTTATTATATAATAATTATTGATACCCTTTCTATAAAATAAAATTAACCAATCATAAAAAAGTTGGACTCTTTTTTTGAGATAAGAAATTAACATAATTATTTTGAGATAGATGGGGTGGAGTACAAAAACGTTTGATAGGAGCACAGGGCATCCTTGGACACGTGCAAACAGTAAGTGCTTAAGTCCCTAAATCCAAGGGGCTATATTGCTAGATTTAGGGCCTGATTTAGAATGCCACTGGTTTAGTTTAACTTGGATTAACTTCTTCTTCTCTGTAATTAAAACAACTTCAGCTATCTGGTTTTTTTTACTGTGAAACCATTTATGGCAAAGTCATTTGGTAGGGCTTGACGTAAAACTTTATGAATGTAACACCCCAATAAAAATCGATGCAGTCATGTTGGTTGCATCTAATGTTTTTGGTGCCGAAAGCTCTCAAATTGTGTTTCAAAACTGCTAACAAAATATTTTAAGATTTTTCGAGGGTTTTTTGTATTTTTTTTTCCTTCTTCTTGAACATAGGTTAGGTTCGCAAGTTACAAACATTTTTTTGGGGTTCTCTTGTCCTAACACAAATGCGATTTTTCTCATACCTTTTGAAGGCACGGACATATTTTTCATAATTTAGAAACCTTATTTATTTTTATCATATTGTTTCTTCAATAAAAATGTTGATGAGGACGTCGCTATTTGATAAATATTCGTAACACTCCTCACATGTAATCATTTCTAGATCATATAGGAAAACAAGAACGAGGAAATCTAGGATGAAAAACATTTTTAAATCATATATTAGAATCACTCATGTTTTGACTTCACAGGAAATTGAGTTTAACATGAGAATCAACAAATCGATCGTAAAAAACAATCTACACCTGGTCGTTCTTGAGTGAGAGTAATAAAAAAGCAAGTTTGGAAGAGGCACAAACCAAAAGAGTCCCAAATATATTTTTTCTTTGAGAGGAGAATGGGAGTGATGGACATATCGTCCAAACCTCACAATAGTCCAAGCCCAAAAGGACCTTGGACGTCGACTCGATTCGGTCCACACGTAGCTCCCATCCTCGCGGCGCCTTATGGTGGCCCATTAAAAAGACACACTGAATTAGCCGGCAGGCCTGGCCGCGCCGGAACGAACGGGGACGGGCCCATGGTCTCCAGAGCTCGGCAAGATAGACTCAATTTTCGAGTGCTTTTTTTTTTTTTGAAATTCAAAGGCTTGTGCTCGTCGGCGGCGGAGCACCGCACCACCGCATGGCCTGATTGATGAGTGATGACCGTCGTCACAGCTGATCGTTCGAGCAGGCGTCGCTCGCGTTTTGCTTCGTTCCGACTCCAAGCTGAACCAGTGTGTGAGTTGGAGACTTGGGGGGGAGAGAGAGAGAGAGCGCGACCGGGCAACAGCGGTCGCGATCTCCCACATTTCTGCCGGCCGGGCTCGCACGGCAGGTTCTCCGTTTCTAGTCAAAAAGCCCACTGGATCGAGACGGACGGACGAGACGACGAGAGGCCGGCCTGCCTTGATTCCGGCGACCACCAAACAAGTGCACCTGCAGACCAAGCAGCCAAGCAAGCAGGCATTGGATCACCAAACGGGTGTCTCGCACTAGAATTTCAAAAGCTGTCCAGAGCTTGATGATCTGTACAGGTTAGACAGATTGTACTGGCGTACTGCAGCCATGGACTAGGTAGGGCCCGAAAGACAACAAATAAGCAGCACTTTGTGAAAAACTGATAATACATTTCATGATTCCATAATAAATTTAGTTAATTTTCAAAATTTTTGACTTAAGGCAGCTCTAGAAGTTTGATTTATTCAGCCACGACTGCACATAGCCTAAAATATTCATTGTGGGAGGGAGCCTTCCTCCTCTAACAAATGGGAGATCCTAAGGTTGACTCTCACTGACGACAGCTGCGTACTTCCTAGCAACTAGTTAGCCTTCGCTTAGTTTACAGCAAACAAGGACTTGGTTAATTTCACCTGCCAGTCAAGTTGCTGTTGTTTTTCAGCTTGGTCAAACCTCAGTCCAAGACGCAGTAGCCATTGCTTCGTTTGGACTGGGAGACTATATATCTTGTTGCTGCTGGACTGCTAATGAGCATGGCAATTGACCAATGGTGCCTAACTAGTCTGGCTGCACGAATGCACGCGAGAGGCTCCACACCCGGGGAGGGCCTCTTCAGCGTCTCTATCCGGAGTCCGGACAGATGAGATGGGTGATCAACACAACGATCCTAGTAGTAGTACAGTGCACAGGTAGTACTAGACACCAATCAGATACTGTGCATGCTGCGAAGAGAAGCACACTGCAACAAGTTGCAACAGACAGGAAAATATCGGTGTATGATTAGTCTGACAAACGGAAAGAAACATGGAGGCTTTATATGTGTCATGTGGTCCTGCCTGCTGGTAAGCAAAGGCTCAGTTCATATGCCTTGGACCTCTGCAGCAGGCTTGCAGCCAGATCACTCTCGTATCTTCCCCTCTTGAAATGAAACATTTGTTTTTTTTTTTGTCTCAAATACACACACGAGAACGGCGTCTCATTGTAGTATTAAGGTAAACAACACATCAGATCACACATCGCGACATGCCAGACATCCGAAAATGAGGCGCTGCAGCTGCAAGCTTCTGTTCTGAACCCAGTGACAGACAGTTCATTGGCAAAACGATGATGGACCAGTCATGTCGTCCACTGAGGTAATGCATGCCACACTGTACGTAGCTGCTAATTCGAACATCACGTAATCTGTCTTTTTCTTATTTCTCGACAATAAAGCAGAAAAGATATGTTTTTTTTTGACAAGAGCAGAAAAGATATGTGGGTATCTTAGTAGGCTATACGCTGCCCCACTGTTGTCTGATAGCCGATTTGGGCACAATAGCAACATGGCATCCATCCCCAAGATCCCAACCAGCTGGGCCCTTGACTTGCGTGGTGCGTGCCGTAGCAATTTCCCATGGAGACAGGGAGACCTAGCTGTAGGAATTCTGTTTGGGTTGGAGACACGTACACGGCGTGCGTGCATGCAACACATCTGGATGCCGCCGTCTTCTTCAACCCCGACGAGGCTCACCCACCGGAGTTCGAGAAGAAACGGGTGTCAGCTCGTCACCAAAGATGAAGGGGAGAAGGAAGCCCACTAGCCGGGATCCGCACGGATCCACCGTTGCCCTCACCAGATCCTGCTCGGCCACGACCGGATCCGCTAAGAACCAGCACCGTCCCCGACGGATTCGTCGGACCCGGGGCCACCGCTGCCGAAACCGCCGCCGGCTGGTCCCTAGCTAGCTTCATTCCTTATACGTACGTACGTACGTTACATACCGGCATCTGTCAAGATACGTACCCGTCAATCATTTACCCGCTTTTGAAACAGCAGGATATCGTGGAGCAGCAGTACCGGCCTGTCTGTCTCTGTGTGTATCATCTGTATCTCTGTACCGGCCCACTTGAAGCTCACACGCGCTCGCAGGGACAGGCGCTGAAAACGCGGCTACTCTCGTGTTCTTATCCAGCAACTCTACACGCTCACGGATCTTCTTGCTTTGCGTGGTGTTATACGAGTGTACACATGCATGTACGTACGTACACATGGACGACGATGGCACGATGCAATGCATGTACCGTCCGGACACACGGATCCATGTATTCAGTGTATGTTCACAGCTTTTTCCTTCTTGTGGCGGTACAGACAATCAAGCCATGGATAGCACACGCGTATAAGATGATGACAGGAGGGTCGCCAGGAGTCGATGAGCCTGTTTCTTTTTTTTTTTTCTGGACAATTGCACGCCTTTTTTTTAGAGCTGATGTGGTAGGAGCATCTATCTTGGACAGCTGCTGTATCTGCCCTGGCTGGACATGGTAGTACTGTAACACTACACGGATCGGAGTACGGAGTACTTGCGTCATGCTGGGGGCTATTCTGTAATTCTCAAGGCAGTAAAATATTCTCCCTACAGTTCTGCGCCCCAGCAGCAGATCATCTCGGGATCCGAGTCTTGATTTCGTAAAGCCTGCCATGACACAGATCTAGTGATCATGTGAGTATCTGGTACGTACAGTAGGAGAGTATATATACAGTATATCTGTATATACTGTACGTAGGAGTACTAGGAGTAGCATGTACGTAAAGGTCCGTTTGTCACCGAGAAGTATTTCGGATTCTTAATAGATTCATTGAGAATCTTTATGAAACGTCACTAAGACTTGTTTTAGGGAGAATTACTTCAAGTTGATTCATTAATTTTAGTCTAGAGAAACCTAGTAGTTTTTTGTGCTTCTTGCTCTAGTTTCAAGAGAATCCAGTGAGCTAGCCAATCAGTTCCACCAAGTGATCCTGAATATTAGAGAAACTTTTCTGAAGAGATTCTTAATTCGAAATGTCTGTGTACGAGAATCTGACACCCCTGCCAAATGCAGCTAATATATACGGAGTAGTGTAAAACTATCCCCTATTTATCGTTGCAATACAGCTAGCATCCTGCATATGCATATCCTGTTGTCTGAGAGGTTTCACTGCAACTTGCAACGACAGTACCGCCGCGCTGTATGTCCGTCCTAGCAGCTAGACAAGATATACTGATCGGATACATTTTTTATGCGTTGTAATCGGTCGGTGCTTCAGTTGTGTGTGCACTGGACGTGTACTACGGCTGTAGTGGAAATACCGGGATTTTTTAAATGATGTTTTTTAATGATTAATTGCAAATCGTTATTACAAAAATTGAGATATGGCACTCGGTCGGCGTGAAAAGCATCTGTAACAGCCCCAAATGGTCAGTGGGCCCAATTCACGGATGGGCCGATGTACTGCAGCAGGGGTAGCGGGACAAATACTGTAGTGGTCTACATCCCGGCTTTGGGTACTGTAGCAGCGTGGCATTATAGCTCGAGTACTGTAGCAGTCCGTTACTGTAGCACCAAATTGGGCCGGCCAGTTTTGGGTACTGTTCATTGGGCACTGTAGCATCGTGAAACACTGTAGCAACACGGGGTTAATACCATACCGTGAACCGAGGACTCGCCGGATCGACTTAAATACCAGGGCCAGGGACGCGTATTAACCTTTGCTTAACCGTTTTGAACGAAGCGAGGATGAAAGTTCAAATAGGTTTTTACGCAGGCGGGACCCGCTCCTCGGTAGAGTGGATCTGGGCCGTGCGCCGGGACTGGGTTGTTACAGCATCGCCGTGACTATAAGCGACCGTGAAGTCTATTTTAAAAGCCTCACATATCGCACTTAGAAGCTTTAAAAAATTAGAAACGTTACGCACCCACCAATAATGGATCACCAGATGGGCATTGTCTTAAAATTTTAGATTCAAACAGCTTTTATAAAATTCATATGAAAAAAAACAAATTTCACCCGTCATGAAATTTTATCCTATAGTGGCTGAAATTTGTTTTTTCATATGAATTTTTATAAAAGTTGTTTGAATCTAAAATTTTAAAACAATGCCCATCTGGTGATGCACTATTGGTGTATAAAGTTTCTGATTGTTTAAAAGTCTCTAAGTTTCACATGCGAGACTTTTCTAATAAACTACACGGTCGCTTATATACACGAAATTTTGATTCACATGCCGACAGAACTTGGCCATGGCTTATATATATATGGAGGGCCGGCCGATAGGTGCTGTGTGGGTGTACAATTGTTCAAAGGATCATATGGCCAAAGCAATCACAAATGCTGTACGCGCACATGCATACCGTTGTTAATTTGCAGATGAATAGCTTAGCATTGATCTGTGTACCGGGGCGGCCGGAGAGATCAGCAAGCAGTACGCGTACGCGTACGTTCACGTAGCCTGCGCAGACACGTACGCGTGCGTGCACCTTGCAGCCAGCAGCGCGTACCCAAAAAAAAAGTAACACGTACACGGCGCGCGTGCATGCAACACATCTGGATGATCAGTTACTGCGATCGATCGAGTTTTGCATGCATATGCGTATGTACGTGTGCATTACTGAGACGGTGTGCGGTAGATCGAGCGATCGATGATTTGTACAAGTACCCAGCTAGGTTTACTGAATCTATATATACTATGACCCTGTTTGGGAGGGCTATAACAGCTTTACGAGTTGTTATAAGCTTTTTTAGCCAAACAGTCATTTACAAAACAGCTTCACGTGTGAAGCTATTTTCTCCCCTCTCACAAAGTAATGGAGTGGACGAGAGTTGAAAATAGTACCTTTATTAGCTTCACAAGTGGGACCCGCCAGGCTAAAAGACTCCCCGTGCCCTCTCACCTCTCTCTCTCTTAGCGAAACGAGCACGTGGCGCAGGGGCATGGCTATCGAGGCGTGGTTGGCGGTCGCCGGTGAGCGTGGCTCGCCGGGAGGAGTGGCCAACGGAGCAGGGATCGACGGGGCGTAGTCGCCGGAGCTCGGCTCGCCAGAGTCGCAGGCCGGGTTGAGGTCGCCGGCGCAGTGGATGGAGCGGCCGTCGGCGCGGGGCCAGTCGCGGCAACGGGGGTGCAGGCCTGTCGCGGCCGCTAGCATGGGCAGGCCACGACGTCGGGACGAGAGGCCGGTCGCGGTGGCCGGCCCGGGCAAGGCTCGAGGCGGGGAGGACGCGCGGCCGGCCGCGGTCATCGTCGTGGGCAGGGCGTGGGGCGGGGACGCGCGGCCGGTCGCCTCCGCCGGCACGGATCAGGGCGCGGTGCGGGAACCTCGTCGGCGTCGGGCTCCGCCGCCTCCCCGTCGAACGAGGCCGGGCGTGGCGTGGGCCGCTGAGATGGGCTCCGCCGTGCGGGGTGGGACCGCTAGGAGGAGCTCCGCCGCGGGCGGCGCGACCGCCGGGCGCTGGGGCGCGCGCCTCCATGAGGCTCACGGGATCTTGGTGTCTCCATCGTTTCCGGGCAACCCGGACTCGCGCGAGGGAGCGGCTATCGGTGGCGCGGCTCGCTGGGGCGTAGTCGCCTGGCGCCGCTCGCCGGATTTAGGAACCGCGTAAGAACGTGGGCGCGGGTGTCGCGAGGGGTGCGGATTGCAGGAGGAGCGCCGCCGTCGGGGGCGCTGGCCGCCAGGAGCATCGCGAGCCGCCGTAGGATCGCCCTAGGGCTCGCGGCCGTCGAGAGGGCCGCCGGGAGTGCTACTTGAGGGGCGTCATGGGAGGTAGGGCCGCCGGATGGGCCGCTAGGAGGAGCGTCGTGGGGGTCGTGGTGGCGCGTTGCTCGTGCGCCGCCCGCCGGGGTGCTGCGCGCGCGGCGGCGGCTGCGAGGGGGATGCGTGCGGCGGCGGTGGCCGGGAGGAGCGCCCGCGGCTGGGAGGGGCAGGCGTTGCCTGCGAGTTCGAGTTGACCGAGAGGATAAGCAAGAGAGGAACTGGATAAGGAAGAAGAAGGGTAGTTTAGTCATTTGGTTGTTTGTCTACTTGTGAAGCTGTTTTACCAAATAATATGTCTAAAATAGTTTAGCTTCACTTAAAAAGTTGCTCATGAAGTTAAAATCCTAAATATTGGCTTCACTGATGAAGGTGAGCTCTCCCAAACAGGGCCTATATAATTTATACCCACTAAGCAATAAATGTTAGCTAAATCTCTCCTCTTATGCTTCCACGTCATCTCATTAGTAGTGTCCATTAGATTAGCAAGCTGATCTAAAAAATCATGATATCTGACCATCCATTCATCGCTGGACTCTCCGTGTGCGTCCGTTGCTACACCCCTCCTCTTCCCCCCACCTCATTGATATTCTGAAACCTCTTCCTGACCAATCGTCTCCCACCTACGAATGAGTAAGTGCAGACGCGATGGTCTTCTCCCAGACCGATCGTTGTGCAGATGTGATTGCTCTTCAATTCTGACCATCCTTGCGCAGCTCAGGGCTACGTCGCAGCCATGTCCCCTCCAAGTCAGCGCTTACAGCGGGCGAGTAGCCGGGTCATACTACGTCGCGAGTTGGAGGCAAGAATGGAACGCGAAGTGCCTCCAACTCCAACAGACGCAGCAAGTCAGAGGCTCAGAACACTGAGGGAAGAGAGACCGCAAGAAGTCGTGCGTCAACCAGCCATGGCTGTACGCCCTCCTCCACAGACCACGGCATCACGCGCGCCCAGCCTCTTCCTCCCGTGCCGACGGTCACCCACCCCATATATCTACGGTACCTAGCTACCGTGTGACCTGTATCAGTGGCCAGGACATCCGTTTTTAAGCTTGCCTATATGTTTCACATGATATCTATATTTACTGTGAGTACTGTCATATTATATTCACATGTATCGAGAAGATTACATATTATCGTACGTAGGTCCCTTGGATTCAACTTGGTTACCTATCATCACAAATTAAATTATTATATCATAGAAATATTCAATTTTTTTAATTAAGTAGAGTATTCACTTGAATTTTAATCTTAAATTTCCACAGCAACGCACGGAGAATTCAATTACTTATATATACAGCTACGACCGGTATGCGTGCACATATGCATGCGTGGTGAGAAATAATGCTATATAGTTGCCTCTCTGGAGCGAGTAAAGACGCAACAGTACGTGTGGGTGCATCGATCGATCTGTCCATCTCTCGATCTCTGGTCGATCTCTATCGTGCCGGCCGGCGGGCCTATGCAGGAAAAGGAACGAACAATCACGAGCACACGCGCATGCCTCGGACACTATTCGCGCCTCCCAGACGACGCATCGATCATCAGCACGAAGGACCGGAAACGGCCACCACATGAGGTGAACGAGAGCCATAAAAGTTTTTTTTTTAACTTTAGGTTCTCGGCTCGACATATGACCTTAAGATGCAAAATCCAAACAGTAATGTCCATGACCCTATTGAGAGGGTGAATGCTCTCTAGGAGTACAGCGAGACACCACAAGACCAACGAAATAAACTGTGAACAAACCAAAAATTAAACACGTAAACTACGGAAAAGCATCTTGCTGCACAGAGCGATACCGGATAAGTCTGAGTTCATACCGGACATGTCCGATATGGGTTCAGCTTGCAAATTTCGGACATGTCCGACCTGGTTTCGGACAAGTCCGGTATTCCTGACAGCACAGCGTTCTATGGGAGAAAATTCCAAAACCCCATCAAACGGTGTCCAAAAGTTATGAAAATTTACTCTAAGCTTCTAGACACCAAAGGAAAGTTCTCCACTTAATCTCAACCCAAAACTCCAACAAAGTCAAATGTTGAAAATACTGGACATGCCCGGGTTAGGGTCGGACTTGTCCGATATCAGCGGGCAGAATTCTGGAACAAACAAATCCAAGACCAAAACTAAATTAAAATTACTCCGATTGACTTGAAATTTGGCAGGAAGGTTCCTGGGGATGTTGAGAAGATTTCTTCAAGACATCAACACCCAATTTCAAAGAATCTTGAGAAATCGTAAAGACGGTGAAAAACGATCAAGAACTCGCCATGAACACAAAATCGTCCCGATCTACTTGCTTGTGAGAAATTAGCTCAAACCCTTCGGTAGGATTGATCCTCTCATGTCATAGCATGAATCAACGTAAGAAAAACAGAGTCAAACGGCCAAGAAACGAAGAATCCAAGCTCAAAATAGAGAGGGGAGAGGGAGCTTGTAATGAACAAACAAGAACACAAAATCCATCACAGGAACTTCATGAATCCAAAAGCCCAGAGGGCATGAGCACATTACGGGGGTGCTGTTCCCACGAACAAACACTACAGAGTTATAGTGGACCTCTCTCACACAGAAAAACTACAGACTGGAAAACCCTAGGAATGAAAAACTAGAATGAGAGAGGTGAGACTGAGTGGAGGCAGCCCCTCTTATTTATATGCCTATTACACAATTTCACTTCTGCCCTTAGATATTTTTAGAGTGAACCACCTAGCCAAGGGCACTATGGTCCAACTCGAGATTTTGTGATCCGACGGCCACCGCGCCTTCTCACCGGTAGCCTTGCTTCGACGCAATCTTCCTGATGCCGCCACGTGCCGTCCGTCTGCATCGGGACCTCCGTCCGAATTTTGAGGCCCAAACCCGCGAAATCCGCCGCCGGTGGTCTTGAGGCAATACCACCAAACAGTCGCCGATAGTTTTGAGGGCAAACCACCAAACCGCCCGCGAGTAGCGTACCACGTACGCGTCCCCGCCGATGGTTTTGAGGACAAACCACCAAAATTCCCCGCGAGTAGCGTACCGCATACGCGTCCCCCGCCATGTACACTTGCGCTTGTCGATGTCTCAAGTGTCAGCCACCGCGACTGGTCACCCGGCCGTCTGGTCCGTCGGTCCAAACCTCGCGTCCGCCCTTCACCGCACCAGTCCGTCGGCACGGCACACCCTCCTTAACCTTCTCCCGACCGTTGCCACCGCATCCAGACTCCACACCTGCACATCACTAGCCAAGAGACACGTTTCGGCACGTAACCCTGTGCCAGAGGATCAGTAGAACCATCGAACCAACCACACATCAAAATATTGGTTTGTTGACAATCGCTCATCACAACAATAAAGATGCTACACAATGGTTATGTCAAAATCATGTGTTCGCACAGCAGCAACGGACGATCTGTTGTTAGGTGAGGGCAGCTAGCCTGCCAGCCACGGACAGACAGTGCCAACGCAGTGGCCATCGTCGATCGATGACGACGACGGTGCGACACGGCAGCAGCACACGGAGATGGGCGGGGGCCGGACCGGTCGTCGTCGGTAATGGAGAGAGGCTGTTGGCACATTCATTCCGACACCAGGGCAGGGCCCCTACTGGAGTGCTGGGGTCCTGGGGCTTTTTTTAGATAGGGTATAATTCAGACGCACATAACCCATACACTCCACACTCACACCACACGCACACACATGCGTGCGCATCCAAACACACGTTAAGAAGAGATTGGGAGCCGTCGTCGTCTCTATTACACGAAAAACACGCAGTACCACTAAACACGCACGTGTACCACGGAGAGGGATTAAAACCCCGGGTACAAAAACTCACGTCGAGCGGCGCTCCAACGCGGACCGGCAGGCGCTCCACCGAGCGGCCTTACCAATGCGCTACGCGCGCGTCCGCGGGTCCTGTGGCTCTTGAAAGCGCGCGCGGGCCTAGCTCCGTCGCGTGTGGCAATAGATATTGCATGCCCTGCACTGTTGCCTCCTGATGCCTTCCCCGTCCCCGACCCATGGTCTCGATCGTCCGTGTGGGACTGGTGGTGTCCCTGTGTCAAGGTCGCGCGCGCACTGTTCTTCTCGTTGGCACGCACCCTGCACCCATCATGCATGGGATCGATCGCCACTCGGACGGAGTGCAATATACGTACATTTCTGTGCCTGAATGGATGAGTATACTACACTTGGCCGCGCCATTTGGGTAGGGCTTCACCTCAAACTTTATGAATGTAACACCCAACAAAAATATATTCAATCATCATGTTAGTTGCATCTAGTAATGTTTTTGGAGTGAAAAACTCGATCTCAAATTGTGTTTCAAAACTGATAACAAAATGTTTTAATATTTTCCTAGCTTTTTTGCACTTTTTTCCCTTCTTCTTGAGCTAATCTATTTTTTATATCTTTCTCGAAGATACGTTAGGTTCACAAGTTACGAATACCTTTTTTTGGTTGTCGCCTAGTACAAATGCAATTTTTCTCATACCTTTTGAAGGCACCAACATACTTTCCATAATTTAGAAAACTTATTTGTTTGTATCATAGTGTTTTTAATAAAAATGATGATGCTGAAAGGACTCACTATTTGATAAATACACGTAACACTCCGGATTACATAATCATTTCTAGATCATAGGAACACAAGAACAAGGAATCTAGGATGAAACTCATTTTTAAAATCATTTACGATTCTCACTCATGTGTTGATTCCACAGGAAACTGAGTTTAACATGAAAATCAACAAATCAATCGTAAAACAATCTAGATTTGGTCGTTGTTGAGTTTTGTAATAAAAACCGAGTTTGGAAGAGGCACAAACCAAAAGAATCCCAAATAAGATTAGATTTTTTTTTAAATTATACAATACAACACAGACGCTCATAACACGCACGTACAAACGCACACTTATCTCTATGAATACACGTACGTGAACCTATTCCCACCCCTATGAGCACCTCCGAAGAACTGAGCACCCGACAGATCTAGAGATTCCCGCAGTCACCACTGGCGCCTCGTTGTCGATGGAAACGTCGCTTACCACTTAACACATAACGCCGAAAAATCCTTAGGAAAATCCCAAAAAAAAGGTATGATTTGAACCCTGATGGATAGCGTCCTAATCTACCATCCTTCGTTAGACTAGAAGCCAATTCGCACCCAATTAAGATTAGATGGACATATCCCAAATAAGATTAGATGGACATATCGTCCAAAACTCACAGTAGTCCAAGCCCAAAAGAACATAGAATTAACGGTTTGGCCCACGTACTTATAGCGGCCCACTGAAAAAGACACACCGAACTCGCCGGCAGGCCAGGCGGCGCCGGAACGAGCGGGGCCGGGCCCATGGGCCGTTCACCTGCGCGCGTCGGCGGCGGGGGCACCGCACCACCACCACATGGCCATGGCCTGACTGATAAGTGATGACCGGCGTCAGCGTCGCAGCTGATCGTTCCAACTCCAAGCTGAAGCTGAATCTAAACCACGGACGAGAGGCCGGCCTTGATTCGCGTCCACGCACTGATGATGATGGCCCTGCTGATGCGCCAATCCCCAAACAAAAAATAGCAGGCAAGGCATGGATCGGAGACAAGGTGTTTAACGACGACATAAAAGAGCGATCGGATCCCGATGGTAGATGCGTCGATCCTGCTACCGCATGGCCGATGCACACGCAATCATATACTAGTCCAAATGCACGTGCGGACCAGGCAGCCAAGCAAGCCGGCATTGGATCACCAAACGGGTGTCTAGCGCTGTTACTGTATTTCAAAAGCTGTCCAAATCTTGACCTCCGTCCATTAATTAGTTGGCGTGTTGGCTTAATTTACAGCAAACAAGGACTTGGTTAATTTCACCTGCCAGTCAAGTTGCTGTTGTCAAACCCAGCCACTACAGTCAGACCCTCAGTCCAAAGACATAGTAGTATATTAGTAGTCGCTTCGTTTCGTTTGGATTGGCATTATCTTGTTGCTGCTGGACACTGCAAATGCACATGGCACACAATTGACCAATGCAATGTGCATCATCGCTAGCTAGTTTGGCGCCGCGAAAATGCACACAGGGCGACAGGCGAGGCTCCACCCCGGGAGCGCTTCTTCACCGGCCGTCTCCGGCCGGGTCGAGTCCGGACAGAGATGAGATGGGTGATCAACACAACGATCCTAGTACGTAGTAGTACAGTGTACAGGTAGTACTAATTAAACACCAATCAGATGTGGATGCTGGTGAAAAACGCTGCAAGTTGCAACTTATATCGGTGTATGATTAGTCTGACAAACGGAAAGAAACAAGCACTGAGGGTTTATATGTGTCATGTGGTCCTTCCTGCCCCTAATCAAATGCTATATATCCTTTTACCAGATCTCTCTCTTAAAATGAACCTCTAAATTTTTTTTTGCTGGTCTCAAATATGCACAGAAGAACGGCGGATCTTTGTAGTATTATTAAGACAAAAGAACAGTTCAGACTACATATCGCGACACATACCGCCTATATAAGCAAGCCGCAGATGGGCTACGTAGTCGTAATCGCGGTGCCTAAGCAAGCCGGGCAGGCAAAGAACAGTTAGCAAGTACACTAGACATTAGACAACCTAAAACGAGGCTGCAGCTGCAAGCTTCTGAATCCAGTGATGACAGCTCATTGGCAAAATAATGGATGCGTCGTCTTTTCAGTGAGGTAATAATGCCACACACTGTAGCTAGTTCGAGCATCACAAATCTGTTTCTAATCTGTCCTTTTTCCGGTTTTAGTTGGCTATATGCGCTGCCCACTGATGTCTGATAGCCGATTTGGGCATACAGCAACATGGCATCATATCCATCCAACCATCCCCAAAGACCCCAACCTGGGCCCTTGGTTGCGTGCCGATAGCAATTTCCCCTTGGGGACAGGGAGACCTAGCTGTTGGTAGGAATTCTGTTTGGTTTGGATCCCAAGGCGAGCCAGGATTGCCGTTGAGGCCGGCAAGCGGTGGTCGGCACGGCGTCCGTGCAGATGCGGATGCAGGTGACCTGCTGGTCACCCGGCCAGGGCAGCGCGCCGCCGCCGCCGGAGCCGGCCACGCCCACGCGCGTGGTCGTCACGGCACGTAGTACACGCCTCACTCTCACGTGCGCCTGAATACTCTATGGAGTACTATCTAGTACTACTAGCTACACGCTGCCACTGGGGCCAGTGCACGATGGGTAGTGTCAACTGCAATCTGTCAGCAAGTACTCTACTATTCGACGTGACGATAGCATAACATGAACATGAGCTGCCTGCGTTGTGTGAAGCTACAAGTTTGCATTGTGTGACAGAGCAATGTCCAGCAACTCCCCCTCCTTGCATGGTCAGTTTCAGGCTAACACAGCACGTGTTACAGACGACCTGAGACTTAGCTTAATCTGAATTCAGAAGTGGTCAGGTTTCTTTTTTGGAGAAACAGATCATCTGTCAAGATATACGTACCCGTCAATCATTTACCCGCTTTTGAAACAGCAGGTTGTAGAGCAGCAGTACCCCTGTCTGTCTCTGTGTGTATCTGTATATATCTCTGTACCGGGCCACTTGAAGCTCACATGCACTCGCAGGGACAGGCGCTGAAAACGCGACGCTCATACAGCTACTCGTGTTCTTGATCCAGCTACTGTACTGTACACGCTCACGGACCTTCTTGCTTTGCGTGGTGGTATACGATCGAGTGTACACATGCACGTACATAGACGACGATGGCACGATGCACTGGATATGTACCGTCCGGCCGGACACACGGATCCATGTATTCCAGCGTATGTTCACAGCTTTTCCTTCTTGTGGCGGTACAGACAATCAAGCCATAGTCTGTAGGAGTATCTATCTTGGACAGCTGCTGTGTCTGCCCTGTCTGGTACTCGTAGTACTAATAGACTACTGGTGCTACTACTTAGCTGTCTTGGCGTCTTGCTGGGGCGATGTTGTAATTCTGAATGCAGTAAAATATTCTCCCTGCAATATTGCGCCCCAGCAACAAGATCTTCTCGGGATCCGAGCCCAGCTTGATTTCGTAAAGCCTGCCATGACACAGATCTAGGGTGCGTTTGATTTAGGTCCAGAACTTGCCGCACCGCGTTTTAGACATGTCAAACCAAATTAGTCAGTTATTTGGTTTATCACCGTACAATAGGCTGCCAAACAATCTCTGGCGCCTCTCCAGTGCTTTGCCACACATTTTTCTGCCGAAAGTGCGGCGAACGAATCGTTCGTCGCAATTCTGGCATGCCGACGAAAATGGCGTGAAACTTTGGCGCGTGTACGTGCAGATGGCGCGAAGGGTTCCTTCCTCTGGATATTCCTCACCGCTTATCCCTTATCTATTCACTGTTGGGAGGGGAAAGACTACCGAAATCCTCGTCCTCGCTACCGCCGCGGCGCTCCATTGGGGCGCGTCTCTCTCCGAAATCCCCGTCCCCCGCTGCCGCCCGGCGCGTCTCTCCGAAATCCCCGTCCCCGCCGTCGCCGCCGCCGTCGCCGCGGCGGCGGCTCTCCACGGGGTCGCGCCTCTCTCCGATTCCACCGCGGGGCCGGCATCTGACGCTGCGCGGTTCGACGTCCGACGCTGCGCGGCTCGTCGTTGGCCTGGCGCCGAGGTTCTGCCTCCGGCATCGCTTGCCTCCGTGTTGTGGCGTCACGTCCCTCCGCATCGCTGCCACAAGGCTTCCGCGTCGAGTGTATGCTGGTACGTGCGTCTGCACATCTCCCATCTGAAAAGTTTTTCTCGGTAGCTGATTGCAAAAGCCTGTGTGCGGATGTGTGCTACTACATGGGGAAAGTTTGGTTTATGCATGCTGATACTTTCATTTGCAAACTAGAACGTATGTGTTGCTTGTTATTCCTATCAAAGCCAGCAGGTTAGTGCAGCGGCTGTTCTCTGAAATATACTGATCATTATTTATGGCTTTTTTTGCTAAACAAATACATTTGTGTTGAGTTAATACAACATTCAAAAATGCCTTTTCTTACAAGTTTTTGTTACAGATCATCTAGCAAAAGTGAGTACTATTTGTCAAAATTATTTCCCCACTCCCGATCTGATTTGTGTTGCTTTTTAATTTTTATTTTTGGGGAATAATCGTTAACCAGATGGATCGAAGGATGAGTCAGTTCATATATCATTACTTGAGTTACTACTACCAGTACAACATCTGGAGGAGAAGCTTGATAGTTGCCCTTGCTTTTGTGTCTAGCTAGTTACACTTATTTGCTAAACATGCAAAGGCAAGACAGAGGTGTGACATATGGACCCATGTTGGACAGAGATATATCAAGAGAAATCCGTTTAAATCGTTTGTATAATGGTACGGAGGCCCATTGTATTTCTGAGCTGCGCATGCGAAAGAATGTTTTCCATATGCTCTGTCAAAATCTCAGATCACGTGACCTTTTGAAGGACTCATTGAATGTGACTGTGGAAGAACAAGTTGCAATATTTATGCATGCAGTGGGTCATAATTGGTCTAATAGAGATATTGCTTTTGAGTTCAACCGATCAGGTGAAACTGTTAGTAGGTACTTTAATGAGGTTTTAGATGCGTGTGTTATACTTGCTAGAGAACTCATATGCATCAGGACCACTGAAACACACCCAAAGATCACTACTAACCCAGGAAGGTTCCACCCATACTTTGAGGTACAGTTATGAAACACCTTTAGCTACGATTTTGAATGGAGAGGCATGCTAATTAGTCTAACAAAATATCATTTGTCTTCCTTAGGGATGCATAGGAGCTTTGGATGGTACTCATATACCAGCTTTTGTCCCTGCACACATGCAAGACATGTTTAGGGGTAGAAAGAAAATCCCCACTCAAAATGTTCTCGCAGCTGTTGATTTCAACCTGCGATTCACATACGTCTTAGCTGGATGGGAGGGATCAGCTCATGACTCTCATGTACTTGAAGATGCTCTAAGACGCCCCACCAGCCTAAAAATACCTGAAGGTAGGAGTCCTTTTTGTCACAAATTAAACAATGTACATAGATCAACTCTAAACTTAAGCAATATGTTCAAATTTTAGGAAAATTCTTTCTGGCAGATGCTGGATATGCAGCAAGACCCGGTATACTCCCTCCATATCGTGGTGTCCGTTATCACCTAAAAGAGTATAAAGGTGGTAGAGAACCTCAAGATTATAAGGAGCTATACAATCACCGCCACTCCTCTCTTAGGACAACAATTGAGCGAGCTTTTGGTACCTTGAAGCGTCGATTTCAAATCCTTAAAAGTCAACCAAACTTTCCTTTGAAAATACAAGTTAAGATTGTTCTCGCATGCTGTGGGCTTCACAACTGGATACTAGACCATGGTGTTGATGATGAGTATGTCTACGACGACGAATCATGGTACAGGGCTTTGCCAAGGAGCAAGAGGAGATATCGTGACTTACGCGCTGAGAGTCAGGCTTGGGCACTTAAAAGAGATCAGATAGCACGTAGGATGTGGAGAGATAAAGTAGGTGAATCAGGCTCTGAGATGAATCACCCTACTGAGAATATGAGTGGCATGTAATGAAGAATGCAATATTCCTTAATATGTGTGGCGTGTACTGTGACTTTTGTGCTGTGATGGTTGATTCTAATGTTGTGTGTTCTAGCATACAATTGTTACTAAATATTTTATATTTTTTCCCTATTGAATGATTGACTGCAGCCTGTGGATTCCTGTAGCTGCAACTTCTTTGTAGCAACTGGCAAGATGTTGAAGAAAAAAGGAAAACTGGATGTTGATGGGCCTATCCGTGGGAGAACCATAACTTGGGAGGAGGACCAAACTAAGTTTATGCTGAATTGGTATATTGAGTATAAGAAAGACCAGCATGCGGGCTTTGTGTGGAAGAAGGCACACCATACAAAGTGTGCTGATGCCTTAAACAAAGAGTTTGCCATGGGTGTAAACGTTGAACAGGTTAATCGTCACTATAGGGACTACAAGGACAAGTGGAGGATAGTTGAGAGAGCTTTAAGTAATAGTGGAAATGGATTTGATGCCATCAGGTGCAAGGTAACTATTTTTGAATCTGAAAAGGAAAAGCTGAAGGTATGTCTCATAATCTTTCTTCGCATTACAAATTCAAAATTTACATGGTCACGGTCTTAAATATTATCTTGTATTGAAATGCAGGACGTAGAGAGGCGCTTGCTTTCTAAGCCCATCAAATTCTACCATGAGATGGAAGAGCTTTTCAGAGGTAGTCATGCAGATGGTTCTCTTGCCATGGATCAAGAAACATGCGTGGATGCTGATAAGGGATGTGATAGTGATGATAGTGGAGGGCTTAATGACACATCTGGTTATGCACATCCAATTGACCTTGAAGGTGATGACTCGGACACATTACCCTCACCTGAAGGCCCCAAATGTAGACCTTTGAGCCCCCGTCGAACTGGAAAGAAGCGAGCAAGAGGGGTTAAGTCCCCTAGTAAGAAGCCAACAAAGCTGAAGAATCGTTTGTCAGAGGCCACTCAAGACATTAGCACAACTATGAAAGTCATTGCAAGCTCTCTTACCCAGCCACCTCCACCACCAGTTCCAATTTTCGTGGATCCACATGCTGAATTATGGAAGAGGTTAGAAGCTTTGCCTATCCATACAGATGACAAAATCACTGTTGGTATGTACTTGGCACGAGCTGAAAATGAAGGTATGCGTGGTTGGCTCAATGGTTCCAGTGACAAAACTTTGGAGACTTGGGTGTACAAGTTCTTGTGTGACATAGTTGGTAAGCAATTATAGTCGGACTTTACTGAAGGGTGTTTTGGTGAACTTCTTTTGCTTCTTTTTCACATGGAACTAGGAAGTGCTCATCGTCTAAGCAGACTGAGCACTGAAGCTGAGCACTGAAGCTTCTGTCAATTATGTGCTGATGCTTAGGGTAGACTCAAATGGTCATTTGCAGCTGTTATTGGTAGTAGTTGATGGTTATGTATGACTGTTTATAGCTCAAATGTAACAGCTGCTGATGCTTTTGTATAGGACAGACTGAAGTAGTCCTTTACACTCATCATGCTTTTGTGTATACTAATATAGCTATGGACTATAATGAGTACGACAAGTTGTCATGCTCTTGTTAACTATTGCTCAGTATGTTCACTGGTGCTAATTACTTTAGTAGTATTAGTAAGAATGCAATATTTTATACTGAGTTGGAGTGAAACTTGTCGACATGCTCGTGTGATGAAGTGAAAAATGTTGACATGCTGGTGTGATGACTTCAAGTGGTAAGCTCATCTCTTCTTATAATAAGGTAACTTTAATAAACTGTGGCTATGAACCAAACACCTACCACATGTATTTGCCAAACTTGCGGTAGCTTATATGGCCATGAACCAAACAGTTACCGGAGTTAAATATGCCACATCTAAAGTTTGGCATGGTAATGAACCAAACACTATATTTTTGCCGCAAAGTTGGCATGCCACTACTCTGACATATGCCTTACCTTAGTTATGGCAACCTTAGGCTATAAACCAAACAGGGCCCTAGTGACCATGTGAGTACCTGGTACGAGGAGTAGGAGTATATATTTCTGTATATCTACGTTTGCATTAGGAGCGTGTTGGGACCCGGTCCTCGCAGTTTTAGGTTGAGGGTAGAATAAGTGGTCCAGACAGTCCTTCTCTCTTTATATTAAAATAAAGAAATTACAACGTGGGCTCGATATCAGGAGATCCCATAGCTATTAATGAACCGTTTCTTTCTCCTTTGACACAGGAGGCAGGGCCTTTTATAATGGCTCCCTAGCCCAAGGCTGAAAGTACATATGTGCCCCAATGGGAGTTTCAAAATCCTAGACACCGACCCTGTTACACGCGGTCCCCTTAGGGGTAGGCTGGTCCACCATTCTCTGACCGGGCCCCCAGGCTGCGGCCCATCACCGCCTGCGAGGGGGCCGCTAAGCCCACTAATTGCCCTTATGTCTCCCAGCTTGGCTCGGTGTAGCGTCGGGTGAGGGCAGTCCTGACCGCCGTCTCTTCCGCGCAGGGCCTCCGGGAGCCGCGAGGCTCCGTCGTGTAGCCTCTGCCAGGCCATGGTCGACATCGCCCGGCCTCCGCCGTCGACTGGCCTCGGGGCCTCCGCGGATGCTTTCTCCTGGACACCCAACCTCCGGGAGTAGGGAATGAGCCTCCGCCTGAGCAGCAGTTGTCGCCACTGGATCTCCGCCATCAACCGGATCCATCTTCCCCGGAGGCCTCCGCCTGGAGATCTGGCCTCCGACAGTTCCCCTCCAGGACCTGCAAGCATGATTCAGGTTGATACAGTCAGAACCGCCAGTCAGACAAGAGCCAGAGGTAATAAGCTCCTCCGGTCCTGGGGCGCATCCCCAACATTCCCCATTGAGGGTTAGGTCCAACGGAGGCGGGTCTAGCCGTCAATACGCCCCTAGCCGTGGAGGCTATGATTACCTCCGGCTCCCCCTGGCCCGTTGAACGTTGGACCGGAGGCTTTGCTTTTTACCATTGTCTGTTTTTTAATCTTGTGCGTTGATTCGAGTCTGTTCAATTGCTATCGTTCGATTCATGAATCGTCGTGACCGTTGGGCTGAGAATTCGAGGCGCCGCATCGCTGCCTATATAAAGGGGGTGGGCTGTGAAAATGACCCATGCTCTCCTTTGCTTGCCTCCACGTAGCTTGCTCTGCTTGTTACTGCCTCCGCTTTGATTCGCGTAGGTTTACTTTTTGCTTGCTGCTTCCGCTCTTGCCTTTGCCCTAGCATCCTATCGCCGTGGCACCTAAATGCCCCTGCTGTGCGTGTCGTTGCCCGTTCTCTGGCCCCTATTCCTAGCTCCAGGGCGTCAGAGTCAGAGGCTTCCTTGGCCTTTTTGAGCAGTGCATGCTGGCGGCTGCGGAGGCCAGGGATCTCGAGGAGTCACTTTCTGACATCGAGGCCTCCCCTAGGGATCTAATGCCTCCGAAGGTTACTTTTTTTTGACTCAGAGGTCAGCTACAACTTTGGTCATAGTCGGATGACCCAGGCGATGGTGGATGGCCTCGAGGAGAAGGGCTACATCCCTGTTGGCCGCGGGCGAGCTCCGGGTGAAGAGATTGTTCCAATGCCAGAGCGAGATAAGGCCGTTGTGTTCAGGGATTTCTTTACCTACGGCCTTTGCTTCCCCTGCTGCAATTTCGTTCGGTACGTGCTTGAGTGGTTTGATGTGCAACTTCATCACATGACCCCTCATGCGTTTTTGAATATGAGTAAGGGTTGAATCGTATGGTGGGGGAATCAGCATAAACACCTTCGCTGAATTTTATGAGTTGCAAAAACAGCCAAAGTATGTTGGAACAAGACTTGCGTAGTTCACATCATGTAGCTTCATGGCCAAGAGGAACCCTGGCAAGGGCAAAGAAAAGATTGCTATTTCTTGGTGTCAGCGGGGGAAGTGGGAGCCCGCTGACTGGATGGACTTCTGGTTTTATGTGAAGACTTCTGATGCTTCTGAGGTCGGAGAGGATGGTCGGAGGATCATTACCTTTCCCTTCGCCTCCGTTATGACCTGAATGGATCCGCACACCAGCATCAAGCTGGAGGCAACTGTCTCCGAGATAAGGAAGTCCTGTTCCAGAGCATTTGCTGATGCTTGCCGTTATTTCGGAGGGCAGGACCTTGTGGAGGAGATGATTGTCTCCAATTTCTGGCCTTTGCTTGGCAGAAAGGATAGGAAGAAGTTTGTCCTGCAGAAACTAGACCTTCCTGTTTTTGGTGTCGCTGGTGGAATCCTATGTCCTCATTTTGGGCTACAGCTCCCTGAGGGTCAGAGCAAGGAGGACTTTGTCCACGCCACTGAGCAGAAGGCCGTCGAGATACTTGGGGAAGTTTCTGAGAAGGAGTATCTTGCCCGGAGGTCTGAGGCTGGTACCATGCCTCGCCTCAACAGGGTCTTCGAGGAACTCGGCATCCACTACACTGAGCGCAAGCTCCCTGAGAAACTGAAGAATAAAAATGAGAAGAAAGAGTTCGCTGTTGCCGGCGTTGCTACGAAGATCGCCGAGGGAAAGAAAAGGAAGGCTGGCGCTTTGGCGCGCGGAGGCCCAAAGAAGTAGAGAGGAGCCTCCACTGAACCTGCAGAGATGGAGGACGTTTTTGAAGACCTCTATGATGAAGATAGGGACATTACTGTCAATCCGGAGGTGGGGACTGAGTTTCTGATGGAAACTGATGCTTTGGCGCTGTTCAGTTCTGAGGGCCCATCTTGGCGGTCTCCGTCGCCTGCTGCTTCCCCGGAGGCATCTCATGCCTTAGCAGCTGCGGGCTCTAGTTCGTCGTCGGTTAGGCCTGTCTCGCCGACCACCGAACCTGTGTCTACGCATGTTGAGACAGCGCCCGCTGAGCTTTCTGTAAAGCCTTTTGCTAGTGCATATCTGGATGCCAGCTCTGATGGGATGAGTTGGAGGCCGGTGGTGCGGCTTGTTGCGCTGAGAAGCCTGCGGAGACTGCCCCACTCTGAACGGAGGATACTGAGGTCATCAGAGATGTGTACACTTTGAATCAAGGTAACGTTCTTACTTGAAGTATGACCTATGTGGATTTCCTGACTTTGAAGGTTTCTTGTGGTTATGCCTCTGACGGGGAAGTTTCATTGCTCGATGAGCATGTGTATGATATATATTTTTCCTGAGATTTGGTGTTTTCTTGTTTCATTGTTTGACTTATGTTTTTTGTCTGCTTTCAGATATCCTTACCGCTGAGGCCGCTCAGCCTGCACCTCCGCCGCCTCTGGCATCTGGTGTTCCTTTTTCCGGAGGAGCCATTGCTGAGGCAGTGCCTACGGCTTTGTGACCTCCGGTGGGTATAGTTGGCGCTAGGCCTCTCCCATCCGGTGGCTGCCCTGATGAGGGTATAGGTGCTCTCCTTGGCTAGGCTGAAGGTATTGGTCAGCTGACTGATTACATGGGCGGGGACTTGTACCGGCGTCTTTCTGGGCTGCCGTTTTGGACTTTGATGGACGCCAATATTAACCATCATGTTATTGTAAGTTTGGTTTTATTCTCCATTTGTAGCTATATACTCTTTGTCAAGTATCTGATTTGGGCATTGCTATCTCCAGAGCACCGCCTTAGCCATGGTTGTTGAGACCAATAGCTACGCTGAACTGGTTAAGAAGGATGAAGCTATCAAGGTCTTGAAGGAGAAGGTCGATTCTCATACCCAAGAGAAGGGACAAATGGCTCAGAAGGCCTCCGCTCTGGAGGAACAGCTATCAGCTTTTGGGGCTGAATCCGATGAGCTAAAGAGGTCTCTTGCTGTTGCTAGAGAAGCGGAGGTTGCTGCCAAAGAAGCGGAGGCCACCTCCATCTAGCGTGCGGACAAAGCCGCTGAGATTTCCAATCTCCTACGGCAAGAAGTGGATGCTGAACGGTGATTGGCGGCGGCTCTTAAGTCTAAGGTCGAAGAGCTTGAGAAGGAGCTGACTGCTACTAGGTTGATTGGGCTAGAAGTGGCTGAATCTTATGTGTCCGCCGTCCGGGCGTTTGGTGGTGCAGTGACTCCGGTCGATCATGAGACTTCTACCTCCGATGTCTTTTCCTGGATCAAGGGAAACCTCGCCAATCTTATTGAGTTTATGACCGGAGTTTCTAATTTCAGTGTGAAGACCTCCGCCACCTATCTGTGCAAGCTCTTTGTGTCCAAGGGCATTGCCCAAATTAGAAATTTTGACTGCCCTGAGCTAGGAGATCCCGCTGAACTTGGCAGAACAGATCATTTTGTTAAGACCACCGTGCGCAGCTTTATGAAGAGGTTCTGGTCCAAGTTCGGTCGGTTGGAGACCGTTGCCATGGACATTGTTACCCGTGAAACGTTATGTATGGTTAGCTTTTCGTGTCTTTTGCTGTGAGAGCTGTATTTGTGATTCCCTTGTCTTATTTTCTGTCTTTTTCAGCAACTGAAGTATGGCAGACGCAGCGGTCAAGGGCCGACTTCTTCTGGCGGCACTTCTGCACGAACCCGGGGATCTGCCAACGTCGGCGCCTCCGCCCCCCAAGTTCTTCCTGCCAGCGCTGGGACTGATTCCCTGGCGGAGGAAGCGGCAGCGTCTCCGGGAGCTCGCATGGAGCCTCAAGACTTGACCGCTGCCGAGGTGGTGTAGAAATTTGCCTTCATTTGTGATTGTACATGTTTTGTATTTTGCTGACCTGGTGCCGTTGTGCACATGTAAAGAACAATTTATGTTACTCTTTGTAAAATATTAATGGCTGGATCATCCTGCGCAGGTCTGCAATTTGGGGCCTGTGCAGGAGGTCGAGCCTATCACCTTTATGCGCAATGATGTTTACGTTAGCGGCGAGCTGTGGACTTATTGGAAGTTGGTGTTTCCTAGGCTCTCAGTGGACGACATGTTTGATTTTGTTCTTAGCGATTTAGATGGCGCGCGTCCTAGTTTTATTCGCTCTCTTGCGTGGCGTGGTCCATCTGGACCTTTGTAATTATCCTTGTTTGCATGGAGGTTTAGTGTTGTGATCAACATGTCATTTGCGAGGTTGCTTATTTTGACCTCCACTATATTGCGGAGGCTGCCTTAATTAGTCGGAGGCCTTCGTGCCCTATTGTAAGTGTTACCTCTGGAGGTGATTTCTGTTTTCCTCTCCGGAGGTTGTAACCACTTTGAGGCACATTTGCGTATTAATAACTTTATTGCTAGCCTACGGCGGATATTACAATCGTTGTTTCTCTTCGACCAGTTCTGTGTCGGTCTTGTTGTGTTTGACTTTGCAGTCTTCAGCAATTTCTCCGCGCGTCCCGACGCTTATTCTGCGGAGGTAAGCTGTGGTTGATTTTAGCGGAGATGGGAGGACGTTACGAGTTCTTACATGGTATCCCCCTTGTCTCCATTCAGATGATGATCTTGACTGGCTTGCTCTGCTGGCTTCCCTCTTTGGCATTGTCCCGGAGACCACAGTTGTCTCCGGAACATTTCTTTTGCCAACCTCATTATGATTTCTTGCGCGGTATCTCATTATTTTTGGTCGTCCATATGTGGACGTCTGCCTCCATCTCCCTTAAGCGGGTTTTGGTTATGTGGAGTTGGTTGTGGGCGGTGCTTTCCTAATGCTCATGTGCGCAGAGGTTGAGCTCTACTTCTTTTATAGTACCCCTTGTGTACTTTGCGTATCCTTGGTATTTATTTGTTTAGCACCATCGCTTGTAGAGGCTAAGTTACACAGGTACTAGTTTGGTACTTGCTTATTTTAATGATGGGTCGTTGTAGCTGGTTTAATGATGCTTTGGAGGTCCTTATAAAAGGATCTATTCGCCCCTTGATCATTTTGACTGCTTTGTTGTGTACATTATTCTGATGGTGCTTACTAAGAGCTTTTTTGAGTTGGTACTGTGTAAGGACTCGTAATGGAACAGCCTCGGAGATGGCGGCCGGCTGTGTTCTTATTTAGCATTGCTGATGTAAGGATTTTGGATGCGGCGGTTGCTTGCGAATGGAAGGTGCAAAGTGGTGTGCTGACAGCTGATTTTAGAATTTGCCATGTACAAGCTGGCGTTGGAGGTTCACCTCCTTCTGTTCGTACCTAGTGTCTGTTGGACTTGATTGAAGTGGCCTGGTATTCGGAGGCACAGGGTGGTATGTAGCCAGGAGGTGATAGGGGATATTCTATAGTTTCTCAGGTTTTGCCTCTGTCATTGCTAGTGGTGGAGGTTTAAGTGCCGGCAACCTCCGTTCCACTTCCATGTCTTATGGTAGCAGGTTAGCTGGGTGGGGTGGTTGGATACTTTGATCTGGAGGTCGTGCATTTTGGTCTAGTAGTTAAATTTGTGCGCTGTGCACATTGTTCCTGTTATGAGCAAGGTGAAATAGCCTTGCCTGTTGTAAATATAAAGTTGAATAATAAATGATTGTGCTTTAGGCATTGTCTCCGCTCTGGAATGATATTATATGCTCCTTAACTTTTTTTGCAATTATATTACCTCTGTTTTGGAAGGTGTGTAGTGCGGAGGTTACATGACCTGTGAGTTCATAAATGGTACTTCTGCTTACTTTAGCATGTTGTTTCAGAGGTCACTATTGGCTAGTGTGATGTTTCTCTCTTTTTCCAGTGCTGGTGCCTGAATTGATTTACAGGTCTTCCCCCAGTTCATTTCGCAACTTGCCATTGCGTTTGCCTACCCCGATGCCTGATAAGACATGACTTTTTTGAGGTGTTTTGGCATCTAGCGGAGGCTGGTTCATGCCTTTTTATTCGTTGGCAACCCATGGTTGCTGTTGCCTGCCTTGATGCCTGATAGGACAGGGCTTTGTCGAGGGATTTTGGCATCTTACAGAGGCTGTTTCATGCCTTCTCATTCATAGGCAACCCATGGTTGCTGTTGCCTGCCTCGATGCCTGATAGGACAGGGCTTTGTCGAGGGCTTTTGGCATCTTGCGGAGGTTGTTTCATGCTTTCTCATTCTTTGGCAACCCATGGTTGCTGTTGCCTGCCTCGATCCCTGATAGGACAGGGATTTGTCGAGGACTTTTGGCATTTTAGCGGAGGCTATTTCGAAGGTTGCTTTATGCCTTTTCATTTTTCTAAACGGTGGCATGAAGTAACCTTGTGAAATCGTGAATAGTTGTCGAATATTGTAGCCACGGTGCTGGCTGCTTTCGACTGTCCTAGGTATTTCTTTTTGGGGTCCTCTTTATACATTCATAGGTTAATTACATACGGTCTTGCCTCATTAAAAACCTCACCTCCGATTTGGAGCCCCTTTTATGAGGAAAAGAGTGCAAGCCGTTTTTGCAGGAAAAGTAAATTGCAGGAATTTAAATCTAGGGACCTCCGTATATAATTCTACGGAGTTCTTACATTCTATGTGTAGTATTTCTGGAGGCTATCAATGTTCTAGGAGTGGGTTGACGTTCTTCCTTCTGTGTCTTGCAGATAGAATGACCCTTTTCTCCCTCCTTGCTTGGCTATGAATGGTCCTTCCCATTTTGGCTGTAGCTTTCCAATGTTTTGAGCGTTTGGCCTCCGCCTCATTATCCAGTCGCCATCCTTGATGTTTTTAGTGACCACTTTTCCATCCCTCCATTTCCTAGTTTGGCCTTGGTACTTCTCGATGTTTTCAATTGCTTCTAGCCTGTATGCTTCGGTCATCTCCTTGGTGTACTCCTCATCCTTTGCGAGGTTTTGTTTTATTGTGCGGAGGCTCTGGTGTTTGATCTCCTCTGGCATCATTGCTTCTTCTCCGTACAGTAGCTTGAATGAAGTGAACCCGGTGGCTCTTGATACGTTTGTGTTGTGAGACCACACAACCTTTGGCAGTTCTTCTACCCATTTGCCCTTTTTGTGATCTAGCAATGTCTTGGAGATTGCTAAGAATATGATCCTATTCGACCTTTCCACTGCTCCGTTACTCTCTGGGTGGTAGACTGAGGTGAAGGCTACCTGTGTGCCAATGTTATTGCAAAATTCTTTGAACTTGTCTAAATCAAATTGCTTTCCATTGTCGACTATGAGCGTCCTTGGAACCCTGAATCTGCAAATTATATTTTGCCAGAAGAATTTCTTGACTATTTCGGAGGTGATTATTGCAAGCGGTTTGGCTTTTATCCATCTTGTGAAGTATTCTACTGCTACCACCACATATTTGCTTCCGCCCTGGGCTGGAGGTAATGGGCCTACGAGATCTATCCCCCCATCGCTGAAGCGGCCAAACATGAGGTATTAGCTGTCTTTGTGCTCCCGGAGATGCCTGGTGTGGTGCAAAACTCTGGCATGCTTTGCAAGTTCTTACTATATGCAATGCGTCCTTGATATGCGTTGGCCAGTAGAACCCTTGCCTAATTGCCTCTGTTGAAAGTGCTCTGGGGCCAATGTGTGATCCACATGTTCCTGAGTGGATATCTTGTAAGAGGTCTCTGCCTTCTGATTCTATGATGCACTTGAGCAGTGGTTGGACTATTCCTTTCTTGCATAGAACTCCGTCTATTATCGTGTAGTTCCTTGCCCGTACGGCCAGCCTTGATGCAATTGTTTCATCTAATGTCACATGGACTCCATTTATAAAATCAATTATAGGTTTCCTCCAGTCCTCTGTGTCTATTAGGAGTACCTCCGCAAATGCTTTTGTTGTTTTTACGGTAGCTGATAATGTCAATTCTTGGTAGAATGTTCCTTCGGGTACCTCTATTAGATTTGCTGCCGCTTTGGCTAACTCATCTTCCTCTGAGTTGTCCCCCCTTGGGATGTGCTTTAGGGTAAAACCTTAGAATCTCTTTTCTATACCCCTGATTACTTCTAGGTATGCAGCTAATTCTAGGCTCCTTGCAACATAGTCTTTCTCAACTTATCCTGTTACTATCTTTGAATCAGTTCTGACCATGATGTATTTCGCACCAAGTGCCTTGGCCTTGCCGAGCCCCAGGATCACTGCTTCGTACTCTGCTACATTGTTGGTTGCTTTGAAGCACAGTCTTGCTACGTATTTTGTTTTGATGCCCGATGGTGATATTAATACCGCGGAGGCTCCTGCACCTTGGATGCCCCATGCGCCATCTGTATACAGTGTCCATATTGAAGCCTCCGCTTTGTCTTCTACGTGCTGCGGAGATGTCCATTCCACCAAAAAGTCTGCGAGTGCTTGTGGCTTGATTGCTGTTCTTGAGATGAACTTGATGCTGAACTGAGATATTTCTGTTGCCCATTTACCGATTCTTCCTGACGCTTCTTTGTTACCCAGGGTGTCAGCTAACGGTTGTGCTATTAGTACCAGGATTTCATGTTCTTAAAAATAGTGCTTAAGCTTCCTTGATGCTATGACTACTGCGTATGCTATTTTTTTTACCTTCAAATAGTTCAGTTTTGCTCCTTGTAGCACTTCTGATACATAGTAAACTGGGTGCTGTATGCTTTTGTTGTCAACTTCCTTTTCTTGAACTAGTACTACACCAATCGCTCCTGTGGAGGCTGCAACGTATAGTAGCAAGGTTGCCTTCGGTTCTGGCGCTATAACCATGAAGTCTTTTGTGATGTAGTTTTTGAGCTGCCGGAATGCCTCCGACTGCTCTGTGCCCCATTTGAATTTGTCCGAGACCTTGAGTGTTTTAAAAATGGTAGACTTCGTTCTGCTGATTTTGAGATGAATCTGCTGAGTGCTGCTATTCTGTCTGTTAGTCGCTGTACTTCTTTCTTGTTTTTTGGTTCTCTCATTGTTAATACTGTTTTTGTTTTATCTGGGTTTGCTCTTAGCCCTTCTGGACCAACAATGTACCCTAGCATCATCCCCCTGTTTACTCCGAAGATACACTTTTTTGGGTTCAGTTTTAATCCTGCTTCTCTGAGGCTAGCGAAAGTTTCCCGGAGGTCGTCCAAATGATCTCTGGTCTGCTTGCTGACTACTGCTAAATCATCAACATAGGCTATAATGTTTCTTCGGAGTTGAGCTTGCAATACAGTTTGAATCATTCTTGAGAACGTTGATCCTGCGTTTTTTAGACCCTCCGACATTCTAACAAAATAGTAAGTTCCAAAGGGTGTTGTGAAGCTTGTTTTCTCTTCGTCTTCCTTCCTTAGCCATATCTGGTGGTATCCTGAGAAATAATCTAACAGAGAGAAGCGCTTGCATCCCGCTGCCTTGTCAACTGATGCATCTATCCTGGGTAATGGGAAAGGATCTTTTTTGCAGGCCTTATTGAGGTCTGTGAAGTCTATGCATATTCTCATTTTGCCGTTCTTTTTTGGTACCAAAACAACATTTGCTAGCCAATCTGAGTACTTAACTTCTCTGATGACCTTGGCATCTACATCGGACATCTTCCTCTATTTTTGCTTCTTGGGTCTGATATTTGGGTTGAGGTCAAGGGTGTGTTCAATCACATCCCGACTGATTCCTTGCAGATCTGATGCTGACCATGCAAATACATCCTTGTTTTTTGCTAGTAGCTCTAACAAGTCATGTCTTTCTTCCTTCGATAGATTGGCACCTATGGTCACTTTCCTGTTAGGGACTGCTGCTTCCAATGGTAATGTTATTGTGTTTTCTTGGTCTGCCATGTTGGTTTTTCCCGCAGGCATGTCCGGAGGCTCCTCTGCTTCTACAGTGTTGATGTTTCTGTGTGCCTTGTAGATTGCTTTCTCTATGTTCCTTGCTTCTTTTTGACTTCCCCGTACCGTGATGATTCCATGTAATGCTGGCATATTCATGCAGAGGTAGCCCATGTGTATTGCCACATTGAACTTGTTTGTGAATCCTCTTCCCAGTATCACATTGTACTGATAGTAGATGTCGACCACATCGAAGGTGATGTATTCTGTCCTGGCGCAGTCCTCGTCTTTGAATGATACTGGTAGTGATATCTTGCCTAGGGCGTTGATCTTCTTTCCACCGAATCCAATCAGTGGGGTGTCCGGTGGCTGCAGTTGGCTCGTGCTGAGTTTCATCTGGTCGAACACGTTTGCGAAGATGATGTCCGCTGAACTCTCAGAATCGACTAGTATCCTGCTTACCTCCCAGGCTGCTATGTTTGCCTTTATGACCATGGCATCTGTGTGCGAATAGCTTTCAACTTGGAGGTCTTGCTCCGTAAATTGAATTGGCATCTTGGACCATTTTGTTGATTTGTACGCTCCTTGGACTGCCACATTGTTTACTAGCTGGAGGTGGTCTTTCTTTTGCTTTTTGGTTTCGAATTCAAGTGCTGAACCTCCGGCTATAGGTAATATCATGCCAATGGTTGGTAGTGCCGTTGTAGCTGGCTTTTTCCTTGCTAAATGACTAGCAAATGGGCCGATTCTAAGTCCTTTGATTGCTGCTTCTATGGCTACCCACATCTAGGACGTCTGGTGCTTTAGCCCGGAGGTATAGGAATCTCTGGTAGTAGTCTCTAAGGGGCTCACCCTTGAGGTGTTTGTTCCTGAACAAGTCTGATGATGTTAGCGACTCGTTCATGTAAGCTTTAAAGTTTGCCAATATTTGGTCTCGTAGGTTCTCCCATGAGTATACCGTGCTTGGTTTCAACATTGAGTACCATGCTAGTGTGTCTCCTTCTGCTGCAATCACAAATGATTTAGCCATTACATAATCATTGCCTCCGGCGGAGGCTACTGTAGCTTCAAAACTCATTATAAACTGTCTCGGATCTGAATTGCCGTTGAACCTTGGCAGGGACACAGGTTTGTAACTTAGAGGCCATGGTGAGCTTTGCAGGCCTTCGGACAGTGGTGATTTTGGGTCAAAAACTCTTGATGGTGTGGGTAGGCTTGGAACTATTGCGTGCATAACCTGCGCATTCATGGCTGGGGGTCAACCTGCCATGACTGGTTGAGTGACATCCGCTGGACCTGCTGCCGGAGGTTGCATGCTCTGTATTTCTACTTGTAGAATGGCCATTTGCTGCCTTATCTCGTTTGCTTGACACGATGATTGTATCGTTCTTTGTGTGGCAGCTTGCTGCGCCCTTAACCTGTCTCTTTCGGCTTCCATGCGGTGCATCCCATCTCTCAGCCTGGTCAACTCGTCGTCTTGGTTCTAGGCTGTCGGATGCTGCTCAAACAGGTCCCCCCTTTGCGCAGCGTTGTTCTTCTCTTCATCACCTCCGTCCTCTGGTGCGGAGGCATAAGTGCTCCGAATATTTCTCCTTGGCCTCCCACGAGGAGAGGGCTGCGGTACCTCCGCCTCAGCGACGGTACGTCTCCTCGCGGTGGTTTTTTTTCTGGGTGGCATTTGTGGGTGTTATCTCCGGCCAAACACAAGCGGTGGGCGCCAACTGTTGGGACCCGGTCCCCGCAGTTTTAGAGTGAGGGTAGAACAAGTGGTTCAGACAGTCCTTCTCTCTTTGTATTAAATAAAGAAATTACAACATGGGCCCGATAGCAGGAGATCCTGTAGCTATTAATGAACCGTTTCTTTCTCCTTTGACACAGGAGGCAGGGCCTTTTATAATGGCTCCCTAGCCCAAGGCTGAAAGTATATGTGTGCCCCCAACGGGCCCCTTAGGGGTAGGCTGGTCCACCATTCTCTGACCACGCCCCCAGCCTCCGGCCCATCACCGCCTGCGAGGGGGCCGCTAAGCCCACTAATTGCCCTCATGTCGGTGCAGCGTCGGGTGAGGGCAGTCCTGACCGCCGTCTCTTCTGCGCAGGGCCTCCGGGAGCCGCGAGGCTCCGTCGTGTAGCCTCCGCCAGGCGACGGTCGACATCGCCCGGCCTCCGCCGTCGACTGGCCTCGGGGCCTCCGCGGATGCTTTCTCCCGGACACCCAACCTCCGGGAGTAGGGAATGAGCCTCCGCCTGAGCAGCAGTTGTCACCACCAGATCTCCGCCATCCATCTTCCCCGGAGACCTCCGCCTAGAGATCCGGCCTCCGGCAGTTCCCCTCCAGGACCTGCAAGCATGATTCAGGTTGATACAGTCGGAACCGTCAATCAGACAAGAGCCGGAGGTAATAAGCTCCTCCGGTCCTAGGGCGCATCCCCAACAGAGCGCTAAGAGTAGCATGCAAAGGTCCGTTATCATCGAGAAGTATTTCGGATTCTTAACAGAAAAATGTCACTAAGAGAACTACTTCAATTGATTCTCTTTTTTCTAGTATTAATTTTAGTCCAGAGAAACAACAAAAACCTAGTTCTTGTGCTTCTTGTTGTAGTTTTTTTTTTAATAAACAGAGCTTTCATTCATTAATTCATAGCAAGAGTATAATCGGTGGCTGCTAAGTTAATTAGCCAGTCCGGGATACAATCTATCCAGAATAAAGAACGATGGGTGGCCGAGACACTAGAAGCACAAAAGTACGCCACCGAATTCGCCTCTCTTCGAGTCCATCTAATACAAAAATCTTGTTGTAGTTTCAAGAAGCTAGCCAAACGGTTCTCCATGAACTGATTCTGATTATTAGAGAAATTAAACTTTTTGGAAGGTATTCCTAAGAGTTTCGAAATGTACATATATTTTCAACTTTTCCACGAAGTATATTTATTTGAATAATCAAGTGCACTTATAGATAGATAGAAAAACTAGCAGCCGTGTCCTAGATTGACAACAGATATGCCTGTTGCTCGTTCCCGACTTATATACGGCCTGACAAAATACCAAGCAACGTAACAACGACGTACGCGAACGATGAGCTCATCGTCACGCCACGAGCGCGCGCTGCGACTGCATCCTGCATGCGTATCCTGCTGTCTGCGAGGGTTTCACTGCAACTTGCAACGACAGTGCCGCCGCTGTTTGTCCTAGCCGCGCGCTCGACAAGATACTGACCCGATATACGTACATCAGTTTTTATGCGTTGTAATCGGTGCTTCAGGAAGGCCGACCCAGTGCAAGCGGTAGAGCTTTATTGTCTGTGATCGAGAGGTCTAGGGTTCATATCGCAGCCTCTGTACATTTGTTGTGTTATATAAAAATGGATTTGAGATACGTGGAACTCTTTCGGGCTCACTCTACGTGGCGCCGACGTGACAGCAGGCCCCTCTGCGGCTTATGGGTTACTTATTACTGTAACTAGTCTATTTTAAATTATAGTTCGTTTGAATTTTTGATCTTAACTTTGACCATTCGTATTATTCAAAAAATTTGTGTCAAATATGATTTTTATGTCTTGCTTTACTAGCAAAAGATTTTCAAGAATGGCTTAAATTTAATAATATTTGCATAATTTTTTTAATAAGATGAGTGATTAAATTTAATGTTAAAAAAGATAAACGAACTAAAATTTAAAACGGAGGAAACAGCTGGCGAGGCATAGCAATCACAAATGCGCTCGGACAGTCGTACGACGGCGGCGGCGGCATCGGCGTACGTACGCGCACATACCGTTTGCCGATGAATAGCTTAGCATTCTGTGTACCTGGGCGGAGAGATCAGCATGCACGTACACGCATACGCGTACGCGTACGTTGACGTACCGTGTGCTGAGCGCTGACACGTACGCATGCGTGCCGCCAGCGCGTACCAAAAAAGGTAACACGTAACCGCGCGTGTGCAACACATCTGGACGAATTATTACTGCGATCGAGTTTAACAGTGTGGTAGAGCGATGATATGCAAGTACAGTACTAGCTAGCTAGGTTACCGAATTACTGACTCAGAATAGATGCCATTCTTTTTTTTAATAAGTTAAGCCTTTTCAAATTTAACCAACTATATATTAAAAATATTAATACTATAATATATAATTAGTAAGTATTAGATAGATTTTATAATAAACTTATTTGAAGATGTAAATATTACATTAATTTTTTATAAATCTAATTAAAATTAAAAAAATTGACTAGCACCCTTCTTATAACAACGTCACAGAGTATACAGCTACCGGTATGTGTGCACATGGGATGTGTGTGGTGAGAAATGCTACAGTAGTTGCCTCTCTGGAGCGAGTAAAGACGCAACAGCATGGGTGCATTGATCTGTCCATCTCTCTCTGGTCGTCGATCTCTAGCGTGCCCCGGCCTCTGCAGGAACAGGAACGGGAACAATCACGAGCACACGCATGACGTCACGAGCGCATGAGTGTCGGACACTGTTCGCGCCTCTCCGACGACGCATCATCAGCAGCAGCAACGGTCGTGTGTTGTTAGGTGAGGGCAGCTAGCCTGCCACTGCCAGTGCCAGCTACGGACACACAGTGCCAATGCGCGTCGATCAATGACGACAACGATGAGACGACGACGACGCCGCCGCGACACGGCAGCAGCACAAGGAGATGGGCGCGGGCCGGGACGGTCATCGTCGTCGGCAATGGAGGGAGGCTGTTGGCACATTCATTCCGACGACACCAGGGTCCCGGTCTGCTGGGGCTCTTGAAAGCGCCGCGGGCCTAGCTCCGTCGTGTGTGGCAACACATGTTGCCCGGCACGGCACTGTTGCCGGATTCCTTCCCCGACCCGGCCGATCCATGGACCATGGTCTCCATCGTCTCACCTCTGTGTGTGTGGGACTGGTGGTGTCCGGTGTCAAGATCGCGCGCGCTAGCTGTTCTTCTCGTTGGTTGGTCACGCACCCATCATGGGATCGCCACGCGGCGGGGAAGGGTGTTTTGGTGGTGCAACAACCGGCGCGCGCACCTGCGTGTGTGCGCCAAAGTGCAATATACATTTCTGTGCCTCAATGGATGAGCACACATTTGTATACTGTATGCAATTTCTCTTGCCTTCAACGAAAAAACCAACGCGGTGACGCGTATGCTATCGTCGTTGCGGCCGACGGCAACATTTGATTGTAAGAACGCGCATGGAGTGGCGTGGGCATGTGTACTTGCTTGTAAACAGCAGCATATGAACGGAGCCGAGCGTGGCAGCATGGCCACCACAGGGATGGAGCTATGTGCTTTTGTGTCAGGCTGGCAGCCACAACTGGTGGCCAGCCGTTTCGAGGGATCAGGCCAAAACGCATACTGCGGCGACAATGCTGCCAACTGGACCCGGCCACTTCTCGAAACTAAATATGTTTCTTTTTTTTAATGAAAATAAGAAAAAAGAATACTAAAATTAATTTGATATGAGGGAATAACCTAATGGGATCGAAAGAAAAACTCATGATCATAGTGTTCCAAGCAAGAACTTTATTCGCACCTACCACGACCAATAGAAGCACATATTTTTTTTTGAAGGAACTATAGAAGCACATATATAAACTGAGATGAATAACGGGGCAACTAATCTTTTTTGTCTCATGTGACATTTGAAACCTAAGTTTATTAAATCGATCTACATCTGAGGTTTCATCGGAATCAACAAAATTCCATTATACTTTTTTTAAAAAAAAAAACTATCGAAAGGGAGAATTGGATGTGTACCGCCGAATGATCCTATGTTGTGTTTATACCATTACAAGAATCATCTCTAGCTATGTAGCATCGAAAGTTCATGTTTCTTTAAAATTTACCACTTTCGTTAGTTCTCTTAACGTCCGATTGTTTTCTAAGCCAAGCGACGTTCAGAGCACGCCGGAGACGAGCAACACAGCCTGAGCTCACATGGCCGCTCGGCGCGGAGCTCACACCCCTGCAGGCGTGCGGCGGAGCTCGCCCGGCTGTCCATGGGGGAGCTCACCGGCTAACAGGGGGCGTAACGGAGCTCGATGCTGGCCGCCCACGGTTGAGCTCGAGCTGTCGCCCGCAGGGGAGCTCCCCGGCCTCCTGCGATGGAGACCTACACAACAACGTCGTCGAGTGCAAGTTCCTCGGCCGGTGGTGCCTGTATGACCATAAGGTGGATAACTTGCATACCGAGAGGAGATTAGTGGATGATGTGGCACAAGAATTTACGAGAGAATTAGCTAGTGGCTCTTAACTTTATAATTGTTTAATATTTGAATTATATTAAAAAAAGAATGTAAAATATGACTTACTTTTACCGTGGGTTGCTTTACTAATAAAAGTTTAAAATATATAAATATGAATATATTTGCACAAATATTTAGAATAGGACGAATGATCAAATTTAAAAATAAAAAGTCAAAAGAACCGTAATTTAGAACCGAGAACGGAAGAAATAGTAGCTAGACGTTACAGATAAGTTCGTTCAGAATGGAGTCGCTGCACGTGGCGTTAGCCGTCGTGGGCGTGCTGCTTGCCTCACGTCGCTAAAAGCGAACAGTACCGGTGAGAGTTTACAAGCATGTCTCTGCGTGCGCGCACGCGTACGAGCACACCATTAACCCCGTGACGTGACCACACCGACCGACCGGACCACGCCGCTGCTCGCTGTCTCGCGTACGTCGCGGTCGCCGCAGTGCTGCATATGCTCGCCTGAGCGCGTCGCCTCCTCCGTCTTTCGCTCTGCTTTCGCGCGGTCACAAGCGCGCGCGCGGCCGAGGTGGTGGTGGCCCCTGGCCCCTGGGGCGGCCGCCGAGGGGAGTGTGGCTTTCCGCCAGCTTTCTCCGACGGTGTCCCGTCTCCCGTGCCCGTGCGCGACGCGAGCGTGTGTCCCGGTCCCGGAGCACGAGCGCATCGGAGCGCGACGGAGCGTGTGTCACTTGGCCGCATGCTGTCCATGGGCATCTGGATGCGGAGGCGCAGCCGGCTCTGCTCTGCCCTGCACTGCACGGTGTACTGTGCGCGCGTGTGACATCCACAAACGCATGTGCCGTGGCAGCTAGTGTGCATCATGCATGTGTGCGTGTGTCACCCCGGCCCTCTTGCATTGGCTGTTGGCTCTCCGAGGGCATCTCCAGTGATGATCTTTGTTACAACATTAATTACTAACTCATATAAAGTTTTTAGTTAAAAAGATAAAGCCGGACATGCTAGCATAAAAAGCTTGCAGTATGATCATAGAAAGGCCCCCCCCCCCCCAAAAAAAAAACCGTGTGCAAAGCGTAGTTTTTCATGAAGAGCTGCCTAGTGTTGCTCTTCTTTATTTTGTTATTTTTCTTAGTGAATAAAATATACTATTAGTCAACCGTTTTAACAAAAGTGTTAAGCCGTTGGACAAGTTTGAAGGATTATGACTAGTTACCTAGACATTTTATTTTATTTTTCTATTTAGCTCTTGCCCACCCACATTTCCACTCGCTCTCTCTCCTCACCACCACCATCCCATAACCATGGAGTGTCATCCCCTTGGCTATGGGCAACATCCCTCGTGTCTATCTTAGCCACGGGTCGGAGCTCCTTCCAGCCATATGGCAATGGGTGCCTACAAAGGCGTATAGTTTGCCTTACACATTGTCGCTAGTCTCTCCACCAGCAAAGATGTCTAGGCCGAATGTCAAGGCAGGTGAATCAAATACCAAAACAATAGAACCATAACCATGGCAGGCGTATCAGAGGTTAGGGCGACAAATCCTACAAGGGGAGCTACGAAAAGGCTCCAATAGCGACGAAGCATTGTCATGTGATTGAGGCATGATGAACCGCCTACATGACCTCTTTGTATGGGTGGGTGCCATTTACGACTTTCTTACCATGGTGGTACATGTGCATCTCCTATAGTGGAGTCGTGAGTCGTGGCAAATGCTCTGTTATGAATTTCATCAGTTCAGATGGTGATGGATGTGAACATCAGGAGGAAGGGGGTTGGGTATCACATCCATTAGCCTCTTTTAGCTCAAATTCTACCAGGTAGTAAGGAGCTGCTAGTTAATCTAGTACTACTAACTGAATTTTGATTAAACCTTTATTTAGCAACATCTTTTATGGATATTTCTTGCTAAATTTTAGCGGCCAGCAATTTGGAGGCATAAGCATAATGAGAGGCCCGGCAAGTCTAACCCATCCGTGAAGTGTATCGTTTTGATGTGTCGCACGAACTACCAGAGGATAGGATCGGGCATATATAGACACTACTAGGATCATCACACTATAGCTATAGGCTCATAGGTAGGCATAAAGTAGCCATCTGTCAGCGTATGGTACGTGTACTACTGTTGCTGCGTGAGCTCACAGTCACACTCACAGACTAGCGCGAGAGAATCAGAGAACGAAAAAACAAAAACACAAACAGATCTCCATGGCATCCAATCCAACCGCCCAATCCTGTGGACGGAGGAGGAACAGATCACCAGACATGGCATCATCAGATGAGACTAGTTGCTTTTCTGTAGCTTCCTTGTTCCTTCCTCCCGCATCAAAGCATCATCTCTCGGGACTCAAACACGCCGGGTGGCCGGTCAAGCATATTCATATTCATTGTTCATTATTCAATCCCCTTTGGAGTTCCTGTGCCTTGTAAGACACCTCCTATTTATGTCACGGGACAAACAAACGCACGGCCACTATTTATCCAATAACTAGCTGAGCAGATGGCCGGCACTGTAGCCCGGCAAAGCATCTGTATCTTTCACGGTTTGGTTGGGTGGGGTGGGTTTAGTCCTCCTCAGATTTAATGACGATCGATCGATGGCTAGGCATGCCCCCCTCCCCTCCCTAAACAGACAAGCAAACAAGAGCGCAACACGTCGCACAAACACAGGTTGGTGTACCGGCCAAATGCTCCTCGCTCCTGCCGATCTCAGCTCGCTCTCTGGTCTCTGGTCTCTGGTCTCTGGACCCTCGACTTAGGGGGCTCGGCTGCCGACAGCAAGATTCTAGCGGGACAAGACAACGATCCCGGGGAGAAATTTAGAGCAGTGCGATGATGCCTGATGGGAACTGAAGTGACTGCAGATGGTGTTGCGGTTTGCTTGTCTGTCATGTATAATCATAGCCTAATGCTGGTCCCTTAGCCATGCCAAACACGGGCTAAAGATCGATCGATCCGATTCCGATCCCTGGGCATTCCGTCCCGGCCAATCGCCGGGAGAGAGGCCAGTAGAGAGGGAGGGGAGGGAGTCAGCTGCCGGCGGCCGGGCCAACGTCGCCGACGACGACGACAGCGAACGATTTGACCACATCTCTTAGCACATCACACACACGCCTGCCTGTCGTCTACTCGTCTGTCCAAATCGTCCAGCGACACTTGAACTGATGACCAAGAACCGCCTGCCGATGACGATTCCATTTCCTGGTCTGTTGGTGCAGCTGGTTCGTCGTCTCTCGTTGAAATGAAACAAAAAACGCCAGGCCGACACGAGATTATATTCATTCGTCCAGGCGGCGATCGTCGTTGGTTGCTTGTTTAAGGAAGAGATTACGATGCATCATGGACACTGTGCTGTGGTTAGCTCCAGGAGCTCCATCGTTGACAGCGTCGGGTCGATCGGAACGGGATGCAGTACGACGTCAGAATTAAGGGCGGGGCGCCAGGACATACACGGCCGCAACTTGGTCCATTTGCGCCACCGCCGGTCGCTGATCGTTAGCTCTTCTTTTTGAAATCTTCTGCCGAGGATGACGACGTGCACTTGTGTGCACGAGGCTTCTGCGTCGTCTCTTCCTCCTCCGTGTGTCCGTGTCCGTGGAAAATAACACAATTCGTGCACGCAGAACGCCACCGTGCACTGGTTCTTCTTCTCCTTGTTCATGAGCCTTTGGTGAAAATCTGTTCCGGCTAACGGAGCCTGGGTTGAGAAGACGAGTCACGGACGATAATTCAGTCGATCTCCATGTCGTGATCACGAGAAAGCGGCGGAAACACGGTGCCGGTCATGTAAGTCGGCCTTGAGTTTCAGCTAGCTTGCTTGTGCAGTCATTCAAAAAGTTTCTGCCTGTGCATTTTCAGGCTTTGAGTTTTCAAGATAGCTACTCCGTACCTTATAAAAACCAAAAAGGGGTAAAAAAATTATGGACACTATTAGGAGTGTGAGTACGGTACTTGATAATTCTGAAACAAGAAAATACCACATTACAAACCGCCGAAGAACGCGTGTGTACACGTGCTACAGTAAGTACAGTTTATACAGGCTTAACCCGTGCGCGTAATGCAATTTGGACGACAAAACGCCGTGGGAAAGTAGTATTATTATTATTATTATACATAATACTGGGATGAAAACAACCACCTTGTCGATTTAGCGTGTGGTCCCGTTTGTTTGTTTCCTGCTGATTCTGATTGAGAATTTGATAAAGAAGAGAACGGCTGCGAGACAGCAGTGGATAATGGTACAATGATGCAGCTCATTCGTGCACCTGAAAAGTATTATTAAACAATTAATTAATCCACCACCACTACTGCTACTAATCAGGAGTAAGTAGTACGACTAGTAGCAGGCAGTGGTACTTGCTTGAGATGCACAAGAGCTACTTCTTACTGCTTTTCTCTCTCCTCTCCTCCCCTCTGGACTTATTTAGTTTACTGAATTAGGGCCAGAATTTCTATACTAGAATTTTTATAGTAGAATTTCTATAACGTTTTGTTTGTATTTGGTAAAAATTATACTAATTAGGCTTAAAATATTTTTTTCGTAAAATACAACTAAACTGTACAATTAGATTTTAATTTTATCTACGTTTAGCACTCCATATTTTTGATGTGACGAGTAACGTACGGAAGAGCCCGTACATCTAAACAAGGCCTCTCTCTGTTTACATGTCAGCAGCTGCAGCAGTCTGAGGGAATCTGAGCCTGCTGCTCACCTGAGAGCCTGTGCCTGTGGCTGTGGGTAGGGAGGCAAGCTCTGCAGAGGCCTCTGCAGAGAGGACGGAGAGAGGGAGACGACGAGAGGCCTGTGCCTGTCGAGCTGTGCCGATTTTGCCCCTGAATCCGTCGTTACCCCTGCTTTGGAGGGATCTGACGCTGTGGTGCTGCCTGCCTGCCAGAGCCAGAGGTGAGTGTGTCACTGACTGGATGAATTCGGCAATCTTGTGGTGCTGCTGCCGTGCTGCTTGTTGGGTTCCCTTTCCCTGCAAGATTTTCTGAGCCGGAGAAAAAGAAAAAAATCCTCTCTTGCTTTTCTCTTCCGTTGCTTCTTTTCCCCAGCCTTTTTCAGACTCTGATCATGATGGTGGTGGTGATGGCGGCTGTGCAGCGGAAAAGCTTGTCGTGCTAGTGGAGGGAGGAGGAGGCGTGAAATTTCATCCATAAAGGCTGTCCGCCGCGGTGGTGGGTGAGTGGAGATCGTGCTCAATTCCCGCTGAAATCGCCTCTGGCAGCGGGAGGTGGGAGGAGATGATTACTTTCGTGGACTCGGCGGCCATGGAGCGGGAGCGTGAGCGGGAGAGTGACGGCAGGTGCCTGGACCCGCAGCTGTGGCACGCCTGCGCCGGCGGCATGGTGCAGATGCCGCCGGTGCACTCCAAGGTGTACTACTTCCCGCAGGGCCACGCGGAGCACGCGGGGGGCCCCGTCGTCGACCTCCTCGCCGGCCGTGTCCCGGCGCTCGTCCTCTGCCGCGTCGCCGCCGTCCGCTTCATGGCCGATCCGGACACCGACGAGGTCTTCGCCAAGATCCGCCTCGCCCCGGTCCGGCCCAACGAGCCCGGCTACTCCGCCAACGCCGACGACGCCATTCCCCCCGCCGCGCAGGAGGAAAACAAGCCGGCGTCCTTCGCCAAGACGCTCACGCAGTCCGACGCCAACAACGGCGGCGGGTTCTCCGTGCCGCGCTACTGCGCCGAGACCATCTTCCCGCGGCTGGACTACTCCGCCGACCCGCCCGTCCAGACCGTGCTCGCCAAGGACGTGCACGGCGTCGTCTGGAAGTTCCGCCACATCTACCGCGGCACGCCGCGGCGGCACCTGCTCACCACCGGGTGGAGCACCTTCGTGAACCAGAAGAAGCTCGTGGCCGGGGACTCGATCGTGTTCATGCGGACGGAGAACGGGGACCTCTGCGTCGGCATCCGCCGCGCCAAGAAGGGCGGCATCGGAGGGCCCGAGTTCCTGCACCACCACCAGCCGCCTCCTCCCGGCGGCGGCGGCGGGTACGCCGGCTTCTCCATATTCCTGAGAGGAGGAGAGGAGGACGGCGGCTGCAAGATGATGGCCACGAGGGGGAATAGTAATAAGGCCAGGGCGCGGGTGCGGCCGGAGGAGGTCGTCGAGGCCGCGAACCTCGCCGTGAGCGGGCAGCCGTTCGAGGTCGTGTACTACCCGAGGGCGAGCACGCCGGAGTTCTGCGTCAAGGCCGGCGCGGTGCGCGCCGCCATGCGCACCCAGTGGTGCGCCGGGATGCGCTTCAAGATGGCCTTCGAGACGGAGGACTCGTCCCGGATCAGCTGGTTCATGGGCACGGTCTCCGCCGTGCAGGTCGCTGACCCCATCCGATGGCCCAATTCACCCTGGAGGCTTCTTCAGGTAAATTACACCGTTACCAACCTCCATAACTGTCGTCAATGTGTACTCTCATCTCAAGGACGGCAGGCATCTCAAAGTTCCAGCTTTTCATCACTTTCAATCAAGTTTAGGACGAGCGTACAAACTACTACAGAGTAGTTTGCTGCAATGCAGGCTGATCATTTTTTTTTCTTTTTTGCAGGTGGCATGGGATGAACCGGACTTGTTACAGAACGTGAAGAGAGTGAGCCCATGGCTGGTCGAGATTGTCTCGAACATGCCGGCCATGCACCACCTCACGCCGTTCTCGCCGCCGCCGAGGAAGAAGCTGTGCGTTCCGCTGTACCCGGAGCTTACGCTGGAGGGCCACCAGTTCCCGGCTCCGACGTTCCATGGAAGCCCTCTCGGCCGTGGTGTTGGCCCGATGTGCTATTTCCCGGACGGTACTCCTGCAGGCATACAGGGAGCCAGGCATGCTCAATTTGGCATATCTTTATCAGATCTCCACCTCAACAAGCTGCAGTCGAGTCTGTCACCGCACGGGCTTCACCACCACCACCAGCTGGACCACGGCGGCGTGCAGCCGAGGATCGCCGCCGGCCTCATCATCGGCCACCACCCGGCAGCAGCAGCAGCTCGAGATGACATCTCGTGCTTGCTCACCATTGGCACCTCCCCACAGAACAAGAAACCATCATCAGACGTCAAGAACTCGGCGGCGCCGCCGCAGCTGATGCTGTTTGGGAAGCCGATTCTCACCGAGCAGCAGATATCTCTCGGCAATGTCCCGCTGCCGAAGAAGAGGAGCCCTTCTGATGACATTGCCGAGAGGACGGTGAGCAACTCGGATGTCTCGAGCCCCGGGAGGAGCAACCAGGATGGCTGGTCCAGCGGGGGCGCCCCGTCGTCGTGCCAGGACAACAAGGTGCCTGATCTCGGGCTGCTGGAGACCGGCCACTGCAAGGTGTTCATGCAGTCGGAGGATGTTGGGCGCACGCTCGACCTCTCTGCTGTTGGGTCGTACGAGGAGCTCTACCAGAGGCTCGCCGACATGTTCGGCATCGAGAAGGCTGAGCTGATGAGCCATGTTTTCTACCGCGACGACGCTTCTGGTGCGCTCAAGCACACCGGCGACAAGCCTTTCAGGTCCGTATGATTTCAGATTGAAGCGTCCTGTTGCGGTTCAGTCGTTGGGTTTTCTTTGGGAATTAGGCATCAGTTAGAAATGTCATTTGTTGTCTTTACAATAGGAGTACTAAAACCTGTAGAGGTACATTGCGTTGATAGCTACAAACTTGTAAGTTTGCTGAAAATTTGCATTTCATAACCTCAACAAGCTGACAGCTACGCATGAGTATTACACATCAAGGAACATCGAAACAGCTGTATCATTGGTGTTCCTGACACTCTTAAACCTTTGAATCTTCAAATTCAGACCGTACTACAGCCTAACTAGACGCAGTTATCTTCAAGTATCAAACTCTATTAGGTGTTCTTTCCTTGGAAGCATCCTCACGGTACTTTGACTTGAATTGCTTCAAGCTAGGGCTAGTACATCTTGCACCCATTTCTTAGCTCCCACATCATTCCCATTGTTCTGAACAAATTGTAACTATTCCTGGATGGTACACTGATGTACGCTTCTTCTATATGCTTCTGAATTTGCAGTGAGTTCACCAAGACCGCCCGGAGGCTGACCATACTAACGGAGGCGAGCACCGATAGCTTAGCGAGGTAGGAGGTCCGAAAGCTCTTGTCACTTTGTACAGCGGGAGGTGCGCAGTGGCGATCTCGAAGGAGGAATCGCCGCCAGTTCCAAAGTGCTGGATTGCTGGTGCAATTTCAAAGAGAGAGGGCAGTTCAGTTTGGTTTTCGGATTGGGGTTTGGGGATTGGGAGGCGCCCTGGAAAGGGACCAAGTGCGTGCGTGTAATCCAGGACCAAAGATTTGTCGCCAGATTTGTCGGACTAATAGCTCTACACTAGATGCTGTTGTCAGTTGAAGTGGCCATTGCATTGCGGTTGCCTTTGGTCAGTGGTCACTGACTGATGGATCCTATGTTATGTAACTCTGCCATGAACCCCCCGTTGCTTTTGGTATAATTAAGGGCTTTGGTTGGTTGTCTGAGATGCTGAAGTATTCTCTGTTCTGGCTCTGTGCCTCTGTCTGTTGTTCTGTTGTGTTCCGTTCTGTTCTGTACTCCATCAGCTAAAAGTCAGGGTGTGCTGCTCTCACCTCACAGGGAAGTCAGGATGGACTACTGGGATTATTGGCGGATTTGTTCCGCATCAAATTCACGGCATTCCACCGTCGTCAGTCCGTCGTCGATGTTGCTGTCGTGTCGTGTCGGTCATTTCAGCTTTTTGCTGTCTGTATAACTGTAAGAATGTTTTTGACGCGCTGCAACGCCACACAGTACTACTTGTCACGTCCTTGTCCTGTTCTTCCGGGGGATATCCTACGGAGATCCTGGCGGTGGTGGGCGTAGTGCAAGACCGCCCGGATAAGGCGAGGAGGGACAGCCAGAGGCCAGCCGTGTGTCCGTGTCCCGGTCCCGTGCGGTGCGGTGCGGTGCGGTGCGGGCGTGATCCAGCGAAGCCTCATCTATCGGCCTGCGACACACAGTGGTATGTACAGCGTGCCCTCCCGACGCCTTTCACCTTTTACTGCCACTTCCGTTCTCTGAGCTGAGCTGCAAGCCTGCAAACGCCCGGGATTTACGTGGTACACACTAGTGCTTGTGTACTACATGGCGTCCGTTGTTCAGTGATCTTTCCTGGAGTTGAAGTACTCTGATCTCTAGTCCCACGGTCCGCTTTTTATCCTTTTGAGATTCATCTATATGTGCACGGGTGAAAAGCGTCAACAGTAGTTACGGGGCAGAAAGGAGAGGCCGGTACACTCGACCCGTATATTCCTTTACGGCTTTATTTACCAACCCTCGTCTGCACGTGTAAAAAGCTAGCACTAGGAAAGCTGCACCTGTCTTTTACCGTGTCAAACAAAATAGCGTGGCGTGCGTGCGTGCCTTTTGCCGCCTGGACTCCTGGTCCCTCTAGGAACGGAAGGGAAGAAGCAGAGCAAAGGCCAAAAGGCGCAGCAAAGCAAAGCCAGCAACCACGTCAGCTTCGACGTGGATGCTGCTGCACACCTAACCAAATCCGTTCTCGAGTGATGGGATTTTCCCCGTCTCCAACAAGGTAAACCAACCAACCTGCACTGTGCACTGCCTGTCAGAACGCTAGCAAGGGGAGGGGATCTTGGCACATCTGCCGTGTTCTTCTCTTGCCGGACTGTACGACCACGCATTTCATCTCTACCACGACCATTTTCTGCCGTGAGGCCGGCCGTGGCCCGTGGGAGCTACGTCGGCTACACACTGCACGTAGTAAGTACCGTAGCTACTAGTACGGCACTGCCGGCTGACTCCTAGCTTGTTTAGTCGTTATCCACACTTTCTGCACGGCTCAGTGAAAAAGGTAGTAGAAACGGAGCTTCATGCTACCGCGTGTACCGACAGCTAGCCGCGGTGAAACCTCGGCGAATGAATCTATTGCAGCCGCCGCCGTATCGTATCTCGGACGTGTATGCACACGAACCCGCCAGCCTCACGTACCGTTAGCCGCGTCGTCGTCGTCGTACGTGTGCACGTAGCTAGCTTGGAATTCTGAGAACGCACGCACGGCCGTGGCACGAGACAGAAACCGTTAGGTGTAGCTGGACGTACGGCTATACCTAGCTTGTCGTAGTATTAGGGCAATAGAATAGGGCTCTTGCATGATCGATCCATATTGATGGTGTGTGAGTACGTACAAACGTACCAGGGAATCGGGCGGATGACGACCAAGGCGACCGAGGCGATTTTGACGGCCGAGGCGATTCCGGCGCCCGGACCGGCGATCCCCGCTGGATCCTCGCCGGAGGCATACCCGGAGCCCTCATCATCTTCCCCCTCATCTCCAACTCTCGTCTCGCTTTCCAGGTGCGATCCTATTGATCCTAATCCCCGGGGACCAGTTGTGGAGGATCGTAGGGGACATGTCCCTCCCCCATCTCGTCTTCTCCGGCGACGGGATCCCAAACCGCCGCGCCTTCTCGTATCAAGGTGCGAGAGGATTTCCCTTCATTATGGGAGTCGACACAATTGCGTGACAATAAGAGGAAGAACAAATCACACAATCATAAGAACTCATTGACATCATGAGTAAGGAAGAAATCTAAATCAGATATGCTCTGATTTGTCTCTGTTGGCCGCGATATCAGAGGAGGAGAGATTTGGCCTTGGTGGGAACAGGCAGATTCGAATCCAGGCAGGGGCAATCTAGGAATTTTGAGCGATGGTTCCGTCCACCGCCAAAGGTGAGGATTATCCCAGGTGTGATTGGTCCATGTCCGGAGGTGGAGACACGCGACACAAACTAGGGGGATGGTGAGGGGGTGAGAGGTAGCCAGAGGTATCTGCAACCTGAGGCCAACTCTTTTCCCATCTCCCAGATCGAGCCGAACCCCCACCCCAAACCCTAGCGCCGCCGCCCACCCGCCGATCTCCAGATCCCTAGCCAAACTAATCGGCCATCTGTGGGCTGATTCCTCATCAACATCCTACGCCGCAGCAGTTCGCGTACAGGTTGCACCTACCACCAAGATGCAATCGGGGGGAGGCGGCCGTCGTGATGGTTTTGGGCAAGACCGTGGCGGTTTCGATCGTGGTCGGGAGGGCTTTGGTCGGAGCTGCGATGGCTTTGGCGCTGGCTGGCAAGGAAGAGGTGCGGGTCGCACTGGAGCGAGGAACAATCAGTGGGTTCGTAAGAATGAGGAGAACCGCAATCCTACTGGTGCAGATGATGTTGCGGATGAGGTGCCGAACAAGACTCAGGCGCAAAATGATAGCAAGTGGGTGGAACAGAAGATTCCAAGTGAGGAGCAACAACAATCATGGGGAAAGAAGACTTCTGGTTCAGATGGGGTGGCTGACAAGGCGATCAATTCAGGTACACCCATACCAGAACATGCTGAATCCTCTAGAGCTAACAGTCAAAATCAAAGAAAACCATGTGATTTTTGTGGGCTCTTCAACCATGTTACATCTGAGTGTCGTAAGCAGTACATGGGCAGGAATTCTGGTAATCATGCTAATACATCTAAGTCAAGAGTGGCTTGTGCATTCTTTGGCTTATTCAATCATGATTCAGTAGACTGACTGCGAACACATGGTTTTTACATAACCATTGTGGAGCACCCTTGTGGTTGTGATGAACGATTGTCAACATGCCAACACTTTGGTGTGTGGTCGGTTCGGTGGTTCTACTGATCCCCTGGCACAGGGTTATGTGTTGAAACGGTGTCTCTTGGCTTCGTGATGTGCAGGTGTAGAGTCCGGAGGCGGTGGCAGCGGTCGAGAGAAGGTCAAGTAGGGCGTGCCGTGCTGACGAACCGGTTGCGGTGAAGGGCGGATGCGAGGCTTGGACCAAGGGACCAGACGGCCGGGTGGCCAGCCGCGGTGGCTGATATTTGGGACATCGACGAGTGCAAGTGTACACGGTGGAGGACGCGTACGGGCTACGCTACTCGCGGACGGTTTGGTGGTTTGCGCTCAAAACCATCGGCGACAGTTTGATGGTTTGGCCTCAAAACCATCGGCAGGGGATGCGTATGTGATACAATACTCGCGGGAGGTTTGGTGGTTTGTCCTCAAAACCATTGGCTGTGGGTTTTTCGGGTTTGGGCCTCAAAACTCGGGCGGAGGTCTCGATGCGGACGGACGACACGTGGCGGCATCGGGGAGATCGCTTCGTAGCGAGGCTACCGGTGAGGAGGCGCGGTGGCCGTCGGATCAGGAAAACTCGAGTTGGACCATAATGCCCCTGGCTAGGTGGTTCTCTCTTAGAATGTATAGGGGTAGAAGTGAAATTGTGTAATAAGACTATAAATAAGAGGGACTGCCTCCACTCAGTCTCACCTCTCCCATTCCAGTTGTTCATCCTAGGGTTTCCCTGTCTCTAGTTTTTCTGAGTGTGTGAGGTCCACTGCAAACTTTGTAGTGATTTATTCATGGGAAGAGCACCCCCTAGTGTGCTCGTGCCCTCTGGGCTTTTATCTTCAAGTGATTCTCGTGATGAATTCGTGTTCTTGTTGTTCTTGACTTGTTCATCCCGAGCTCCTTTCTCCCCTCTAATTTCATGGTCAAATTTCTTCGATTTTGAACCATTTGACTCCATTTTTCTTGCATTGATTCATGCTTTATGTGAGAGGATTAATACCACCGAAGGGTTTGAGCTAATTCCTCACGAGCAAGTAGATCGGGGTAATTTTGTGTTCATGACAAGTTCTTGGTCGATTTTCATCCCCTTTGCAATTTCTCTTGATTCCATTGAAATTGAGTGTTGATGTCTTGAAGAAATCTTCTCAACATCCCCAAGAACCTTCCTGCCAAGTTTCAAGTCAATCGGAGTAGTTTTGATTTAGTTTTGGTCTTGAATTCGTTTGCTCCAGAACTCTGTCCGCAGATACCGGACAAGTCCAACCTAGACCTGGACAAGTCTGGTATTTTTCTCTTTTGATCTTGTTAGAGTTTTAGGTTGAGATTAAGTGGAGAACTTCTCTTTGATGTCTAGAAGCTTAGAGTAAAATTTCATAATTTTTGGACACCGTTTAATGGGGTTTTCGAATTTTCTCCCATAGCACATTGTGTTGTCTAGAATACCGGACCTTGTCTGAGATTAGGCCAGACATGTCTGAAATTTGTGAGCTGAACCCATATCAGACATGTCTGGTATGAACTTAGACTTGTCTGGTATTGCTCTGTGCAGCAAGGTGTTTTTCCCGTAGTTTACGCGTTTGAACTCCGATTGCTTCACCGCTTGTTCCGCTGCTTTAGTGGTGACCCACTATGTTCCTAGTGGACCTCCACCCTCTCAATAGGGTCGTGGTCACTACCGATTTATGTGTTTGCTTCTTGGGGTGTTTGTTGAGTCGAAGATCCAAAAGTTTTGAAAGAAATTTTGAGGCTCCCATTCACCCCCCTCTGGTTGCCTATCCGGTCCTTCAATTGGTATCGAAGCCGGTTAAGGATCACTTCCACCTTAATCGGTCCATGATCCGCAGAAGGCGACATGGCTTTGAATCATCGACCGGGCAAGCCACCCCAATTCAATGGGGAGAACTACTCATATTGGAAGATTCGTATACAGACCCATCTTCAGGGGATTGATTCGTGTGTTTGGGAGATCATTGAGAATGCTAATTATGTGGTACTTGCTGCCCATATCAATCAAGAGTAGATCGACCAACACAATGCGAACAATATTGCCCGTGCTGAGCTTTTTGCTACTTTGTTGATTTCTGAGTTTGATCGTGTCTCCGATTGTGTGACGGCTCGAGAGATCTAGAGGAGGCTTCAAAGCTTCCATGAGGGTATAGCCCATGTCAAAACCAGACTCTATGAGACGTAAAAGCGGGAGTATGAGAACTTCACCCAAGTTGATGGAGAGTCCGTTGATTCGATGTTTTCTCGCTTTATCACCATTGTGAACAACATACGGGCTAAGAATGCAGCTATGCCCTATGACGATCATCAGAGAGCACTCAAGCTTCTATATGCTCTAGATCGGAGGGTTTGGGAGGTCAAGGTACAAGCGATCATCGAATTGGCCAACTACGAGACTCTCACTGTGGATGAGCTATTCAGCAAGCTCAAGTCCACCGTGATTGACCTCCAGACGCAGGCGAGGATCAAGAACCCGTCTGCCCCAACCATGGCTTTGGTGTCAGGTAACGCAAGTTCAAGTTCAGCTTTGACTAACACATTACCTTTGCCGCTTGCCTTGTCTTCTCTTGTGTCTGCAACAGAGGAGCAGATGGAGGCTCTTGAAGATGATGAGTTGGCGCTGGTCATCAGCCGGTTTTTGTTGTTTCACAACAACCGCTTGAACCGCCGGCGTGGTGGTCCAAAGGAGGGATGCTACAGGTGTGGAGACCCTGACCACTACATCGCCAGCTACCCCAAGAAGGACAAGTCCTCTAATAAGTACGACTACACCGAGCACAAGGACAAGCGCGAGCACACCTCCACCAAGCGTAAGGGCAAGCGCGAGCACACCTCCTCCAAGCATAAGTCCAAGGGAGGGTCTGAAAAGGAAATGCTCAGGAAGCTCCTCAAGAAGCAACAGGCAGAACAATGAGCCATCCTCGACGCCCTCAGTGATCATGAGAACTCCACCGACAGCGATTCCTCTACTTCTAGCGATGACAACTCAAAGCGCAAGATCAAGGATAAGCTGGGTGGACTTTGCTTCCACGCCGAAACCACCAAGCAAGGCTTTTGTACCATGGCACTTGATGAGGATGTCAACCATGGATCTGAGGTGTCAGGCAGCGATTGTGATGCACACAGCAACGACTCCAAATCTGAGGTATCACTTTCTGCTGATGAGCTTGCCGCTAAGGTTGAGAGAATGACAGATATTTTGCCGAGTCAGGATAAATTGCTTAAGCGTGCTGCTTGTGAATGCAATGACTTCAAGCGTAAGCTTCTCATAGCCTTAGATGAACTTGAGCGCGCAAAGAAGGATAGAGTCATTGTGTCTGACGAGACTAAGTGCGATGAATGCGCTGTTCACATGTCCAGTCTTGTGTCCTTGCAGTCCAAGTACTCTGATTTGGTTGAGAAGTTTGATAGGGCTAGAGCTGAACCTGTTTTGTCAGGTCCTTGCAAGTCATGTGCTGAGTTGTGCTCTGAGCTTTCTGAGAAAGCTGCTAGGATTGATTTGCTTGAGAAGTCTAGTGCAGATGGTTCTAGTGCTCGGTGTGTTTGCTGTGAGGCTTTGGAGCTAGAGCTTGCTAACTGTAGGCATGAAAAAAAAGACCAAAGAAAAAACACATTCCTTCAGCACATGTTGAGTTGGCTTTCTTGCAATGAGCCATAGTTTGGCATGATGATGAGTCAGTATAAGAGGGGTACTGACACAACAGGTTTAGGCTTTGTTTCAGATGAAAAGGGTAACAATGTCTTTGGCAAGGTTGGTGAACATAGTGGTTTGAGCATGAGTGAGAAACCCACCAATCCTCCCAAGCTCATCAAGATTGATCCACCTAAGCCCTCTGAGCCTACCAAGCCTGTTGTGAAAGATGGAGTGCTTGAAGAGCCTCCCAAAGCTCCACCTTAGAAACAAGTGTGGATTCCAAAACCTAACCACCTCAGAAACCCACTTGACACTTTTCCAAACATCTCTGATAAGCCTATTCCTAAGGCTAAACCATCTCTAAGAGTGAACCATACTCACAACAGAGTGAGTCACCCACAACTCAAGAGAGAGGTGTACCACTGTGAGTATTTCAACAGAGATGGTCACTTGTTTGAGTTTTGCTTTAGGAGGAAGAGAGATGAGAGGTGTAAGTTTGAGATTTTACACCAGAACATGCATCACCCATTTCATGGCATGCATGCTTCACCTGCTCAGAGGAGCAATGCTAGGCCTAGAGGTGGAAGACCTCAAGGTGCTAGGCCCCAGTTTGTGAGACCGCAAGGTGGTCATGCCCGACGAGGTCCAAGTCGTACTCAATACGACACAAGGTCTCGTGGAAGTGGCTATTAGTCCTACACTTCTAGCGGACCATGTTTTCCCTTTCATGGTGATCGCTTTGTTTGTTGTCCTAGGATGAGTGTTTTTTTAGCTAACCCCTTCTCTAGACAAATGGCCCAACACTGGTATGCTTCACAGTTTACTAACCCCAGTGTTGAGTCATTTGCCCGTCCTATGTCATTCTATTGAGCAGGTCGTAGGACGTGGGTGGAGAACATGCATTTGATGGAACTTGATCTTTTGGTGTGGTTAAGAGTTGATGGTTCTCTACACCCACGTTGATGGACTCCGAGAGGCATGTGTTTTGTTGTGGTGCCTACACACACTGTGTGAGATATCATATACACTCATACCTTGTACATTCATGCATCGATACTAGTAGTATGAGGTAGTTGTTCATGTGCTCACTTGTATAGTTCTTACTTGTATCATGCTTTTATATCTAGTTTAGCATGTTTTATCTTGTGTATCATATGCCATGCTAGCCTTGTGCATATCTTGGTGGATTAACTTTTCATGTTAGTGTGTGATACTCATGAACATTTTGCCATACTTTATCTTGTGCTCAAATTGTATAGTTGATATTGTGTTCATTAGGTATCTTTTTAGTTAGTTTTTGCATAGTTACATGTATCCTTTTGACATGTTTTGGTAGCCCAAGCTTTTAGCTTTTTAATTAGTTTCATTTTACATGCTTTTACTTCTTATTTGATATCATTGTGCATTGTAGCATGAGTTCAACTTTTGGTTGCTTTTGGGTTTGCTGTGTTGTTAGGTTGTTCTTGGCTCTTTTGAGTTTTCCTTCTCTTAGAATTGGATCTTTTTCTTGTGGTTTTAGTGCCTTTTATTTTTTAGCTTTCTTTTGCTAGGCGTCTTTATTTAAGGGGGAGTTTGGCCTCTTTCGAAGGGAAGTTTGGTGGTTGCTACCCATTTTAGTTGTGGTTTGCTTTGGTTCTTGTATAGTAATCCTTCTTTATTTCTTCTTTTGCTTTTGTATCATATTGCATTGCATATCATCATGTATCATATATCATGTGCTTAGATTCACTTGTATAGCTTGTTGATTAAGGTTATGCTCTTGTTGATATGATCTATGGATACATGATGGCTATATAGCAGCTTAGGCTCTTTTTGATCATCTTGATACATGTTATGAGCTAAGCCTGTTTTTGAAAATGTGAACATGCTTAATACTTGATAAAACTTGGAAAACTGTTCACCCTTGAGATGGCAACTAGCATGTGTAGGATATGTTGAAATCCATGTGCTTTCATATGTATGCTTTAGTTGCTATGTCTCATGTTTCTTGAATCATACACTTAGCTTAGATCCTTGATATCTTTATGCTAAAACTTGATGTCTAAAGCTAAGTGATGAATATGCTTTTGAGTTGGATCTTTACTGTCCCACGTCAATGTCACGAGATTGCTTCTCATTCTTTCGAGTGAGATGAACTTGGGCATTGTAGTGCTAGTCCTCAACCATTCATGACGAGACAACTTCCCACTTGCACATAGGGATGAACTCAGCGTGGTTGCAAAACATGATAAAAATAACATAATTTTTGGCGGACAGTTTTGATCCTCTCACATACGCATGTCTAAAAATAACCTTGTAATCCGCTGTAAAACTTCGATCAATGTTGAAGCTACAAGTGTTAAGTGCTTCCTTGAGACATGATGTATGATCGTTATATGGGGTAGTTCACTTTTGTATACATGTGCTAGCACTAGTTTAGTCTCCTGCTTATATGTGCTATGTGCTATCCTCTTTGGTGAACACTTTTTATGAGATATGCTTAAAATTGGTCAAAATGCTTATGATTCATATTTTGTTTATTTGATCAGTTTGAGCATTGGCCCTATCTTGCGCCTATTGTACTACATATATCGTACCAACTTGAGCATGTTTTTAATCCACTTACTATACTCCTGAAGATTTATATGTTCGCATTGTGCATCTCATAGCATGATTTGAGGGGGAGCTTCTTTTGTGAGAGCTTGATAAGTGCATTAGCCAACAAGGGGGAGAATGATTCCACAAATCCATTGTGTGCATTCATATGCATTTGTGAGGTTGATGCACTTGTTAAGGGGGAGTTGCACATTTGTTTTGCTAGACGTGTCAAGCCGTTTGCCTCTGTCTTGAGGGTCTAGCTTCTTTTAGGTGCTTTGAGCTTGTTTTACTTGGTTGCGTCGAGTCGTTGCCCATGTCTTTAGGTACCAAGTTGTTGGTTTTGCTTTGCTCATAGCAAGTGACCCGTTTTGAGCTTTTCTTTGTCTTTTGGTCACTTGAGTGGGTTTTCTCTGGCTTTGTGTTGGTGTTGACAATGCACTCATCAAGGGGGGAGATTGCGAACACATGGTTTTTACATAACCATTGTGGAGCACCCTTGTGGTTGTGATGAGCGATTGTCAACATGCCAACACTTTGGTGTGTGGTCGGTTCGGTGGTTCTACTGATCCCCTGGCATAGGGTTATGTGTCGAAATGGTGTCTCTTGGCTTCGTGATGTGCAGGTGTGGAGTCCAGAGGTGGTGGCAGCAGTCGGGAGAAGGTCAAGTAGGGCGTGCCATGCTGACGGACCGGTTGCGGTGAAGGACAAACGTGAGGCTTGGACCGAGGGACCAGACGGCCGGGTGGCTGACATTTGGGACATCGACGAGTGCAAGTGTACATGGCGAGGGACGCGTATGGGCTACGCTACTCACGGACGGTTTGGTGGTTTACCCTCAAAACCATCGGCGATAGTTTGGTGGTTTGGCCTCAAAACCATCGGCGGGGGATGCGTACGCGGTATGATACTCGCGGGAGGTTTGGTGGTTTGTCCTCAAAACCATCGACGGTGGGTTTTCCGAGTTTGGGCCTCAAAACTTGGGCGGAGGTCCCGATGCGGACGGACGGCATGTGGCGGCATCGGGGACATTGCTTCGGAGTGAGGCTACCGGTGAGGAGGCGCGGTGGCCGTCGGATCAGGAAAACTTGAGTTGGACCATAATACCCCTGGCTAGGTGGTTCTATCTTAGAATGTATAGGGGTAGAAGGGGAATTATGTAATAAGACTATAAATAAGAGGGACTGCCTCCACTCAGTACCACCTCTCCCATTCCAGTTGTTCATCCTAGGGTTTCCCTGTCTCTAATTTTTTTGAGTGTGTGAGGTCCACTACAAACTTTGTAGTGATTTGTTTATGGGAAGAGCACCCCCTAGTGTGCTCGTGCCCTCTAGGCCTTTATATTCAAGTGACTCTCGTGATGAATTCGTGTTCTTGTTGTTCTTGACTTGTTCATCCCGAGCTCCTTTCTCCCCTCTAATTTTGTGGTCAAATTTCTTCGATTTTAAACCATTTGACTCCATTTTTCTTGCGTTAATTCATGCTATGATGTGAGAGGATCAATCCCACCAAATGTTTTGAGCTAATTCCTCACAGCAAGTAGATCGGGGCAATTTTGTGTTCATGACAAGTTCTTGGTCGATTTTCATCCCCTTTGTGATTTCTCTTGATTCCCTTGAAATTGAGTGTTGATTCTTGAAGAAATCTTCTCAACATCCCCAGGAACCTTTCTACCAAGTTTCAAGTCAATCAGAGTAGTTTTGATTCGATTTTGGTCTTGAATTCGTTTGCTCCAGAACTCTGTCCGTAGATACCGGACAAGTCTGACCCAGACCCGGACAAGTCTGATATTTTCCTCTTTTGATCTTGTTGGAGTTTTGGGTTGAGATTAAGTGGAGAACTTCCCTTTGATGTCTAGAAGCTTAGAGTAAAATTTCACAATTTTTGGACACCGTTTGATGGGGTTTTCTAATTTTCTCGCATAACACGTTGTGTTGTCTGGAATACCGGACCTTGTCCGAGATCAGGCCGGACATGTCCAAAATTTGCGAGCTGAACCCATATCGGACATGTCGAGTATGAACTCAGACTTGTCCGGTATTACTCTATGCAGCAAGGTGTTTTTCCCGTAGTTTGCGCGTTTGAACTCCGATTGCTTCACCGCTTGTTCCTCTGCTCTAGTGGTGACCTGCTGTGTTCCTAGTGGACCTCCGCCCTCTCAATAGGGTCATGGTCGCTACCAGTTTGTGTGTTTGCTTCTTGGGGTGTTTGTTGAGTCGAGGACCCAAAAGTTTCAAAAGAAATTTTGAGGCTCCCATTCACCCCCCTCTGGTCGCCTATTCGGTCCTTCACTGTCATAGGAAGAACTCAGTTCAATATGAAAATACCCAACATGGTAATCTTAATGCAAGTAACACCTGCAATGTATGTGGAGGACCTGGGCATACTACTGCTGGATGTATTTGGCAAGGCTGTGATATTTGTCGGGATCCAAGTTACTCTGCATATGACTATCAGAAATGTTTGCCCTGGAACTATGGACCCAAATTTTGTGCCACCCAAGTGGAAGGTCAAAGCTTCTTGTATATTGAGGAATGTATTAACCCAAGAGTCACTAAGGAAAAGGCTAGCAGTACAGTGATAACTGTCACCAGTGTCTTTGTCAACCACAGGCAAATTGAACAAGAGTTTGCAAGTCTCACTGGTAACACAGTATGAAAGTGGAGAGCCAAACAGATTGCTGACACCAGATTCCTCATGAGATTCCCAACTGTAGCAATGGCTGACCAATGGAGTCATATCAAGAATCTGTCTATGAGGAATGGGGCTCAATTAGAGATTGAAGCTTGGACACCAATTGTGGCTACTCAAGGATCATTGCAAACTACTTGGTTCAGGGTTAAAAGAATTCATGCTTATCGGAGATCCACCAGGACTATAGGGAAGGTGGTTGGATTAGTCGGAAAGGCTATGGAAATTGATGAGAAAACAAGGTACATATATGACTATGTGAGAGTCAAAGTAGCTTGTAGAGATGTTACTAAAGTCCCAAAGATTGTAGTACCTTTTCTGGGGTTGCATGAGACTCCCTTTGAGTTTGTGAGGGAGGTGGTTGATGAGGAAATGGACAAGAAAATTAGAAATGCAAATCTGATTGAAACAGAAAATCATCCTTCAGACAAGAAGAGTGAAACTGAAGATCTCTCTTTGAATCCCTCTGGAGGGGAACAAGTCAACAGTTAAGGCCAACCTTTAGACCAATGAACAAGGGAAAGGACAGACAAAATCCACAAGTAAATCCATTGGAAAGAAGGCTATGATTTGGTCTGCACCTCCCAAATCCAAAGGCATTCAAAATGGTAGCTTCTCATTCATGAAAGATGCAAGGAAAACTTACAAATCATCTTGGGCTAAAAGAGCTGAACAAGACCTTGAATTTGATGACTGTGCTGATCTTGACTCTGAAAAAGAATGTCCCTGAAAAGAGTAGAAGAATCTCTGGTGAAGACCTGGATAAAGATGATGAGGAAGGAGAAACTTCTACTAAGATTTGAATGATGAACTCAATTACACCACTCCCTAAGGATATGTTTCTCTCTTCATATGAAGCATCTAAAGAAGTCATTACTGCTGGTACTTCTCCCATCCAGAAGGATGTTGATGTTGTATTGATGAAGCAACCATCTGAAGCTGCCAAGACCAATAACTCTCCTGAAGTGTTTCTGGCTGATGATAACATTATAAACACCCAAGACAGCTCACAAACAGAGATGGAACAAGAGGTGACTCAAAATGGAGATGGACTCATTCCTAATATGGATGCTATTCAATCTAACACAGAAGATGGTGTTGATAACCAAGACATGGTCATGACAGTTGATTTGGTCATGTCAGCTGCTGATGAAAATGTGATGATGAAGAATGTGGTTCCTGATGCCACCCAAGACCCAAGCAACCAGGTGAGGAGTGAGAGGCTCAAAGACTCCACTACCAACAACACCATGGAGAAGAATCAAAAGATGACCAAAAAGATAAACTTGGAAGGTAACCCCTCATTTGTTAATTCCTTCTCTGTTTTGCCAATTGATGAAATTGTTGATATCTCTAATAATATGGGAGTTAATATTGATTCTTCTGATTTTGCTACTTTTGAGCTTCTTAAGAATTTAGAGCATGCTAGAGATGAGTTATTTAAAAAACAATCTAAGTTAGTTGAATTACCTATAAATGAATCTATCAACAGTGGTAATGATAACACTGAGACCTTATGTCTGGACTGGATTCATGAAGAACAGCCAGACAATGATGATTTCATACTAGTGGAGTCCAGGAAAAGAAGAAGAAATAAGAGAAAAAGCATTACTATTTCCCCATTAGTAAGGGGAGGGCCTTGATATAGGAAAACCCTGGTTAGACCCAAAAAAAGAGTGGGAGACCCAAAGGTAACATCTCTAAAGTCAAAGCATCTAAGATTAAATGACAATATCAAGTCTGATTTGGAACTGCAGAGGTCTAAGAAAGAAAGGAGTGGCTACATACATCAAAAATCTCATTCATCAATATAGTTTTCATTTCATTGGTCTATAGGAAACCATGGTCAAACATTGTGATGAGAAGCTGACCAAAAAGTTTGATCCTTACTTGGTGTAAGTGCATTCGCCTCTGAAGTGGGTTTTGTATAATTAATGACAATCAAATTAGGGACTAACAAGTTTATTCAAGTGAATTTTCAGGTGTTAGTCCATTGAAAGATTTGAATGATGGTATTTGGTGATACAGGCACCCCTAAATTTTCTATAGATGAAAGGCGCTTCGACTCAATTGGATTATCCTTTTGTATTTAAAATTGAGTTATAGGAAACGTCGCACTATCAAGAGGGATGCAAATTAGACTAGCTAGATGAAGGTACGAGTGCTCATGTTGGTCTATTTTACATGATTGAGAGACACCATGCACACACACTTAGAATGTTTTCTCAGCTGGTGGCACCGGAAGTTCTGGTCCTGTGACTAAAAGTTCCAGTAGTAGCAAGCCCGTGTACAACCGCGTGCCAGAAATTGGTTCTGACCTCCAACCGGAAGTTCTGGTGACCACCAAATGTTCCAGTCACCTAGACCAGAAGTTCCGATCAGCCATATCACCCTTCAGCGCACGAGCATGCGTGTGTGAGTATTTGGTTCCGGCCTCTGGCCGATAATTTCGGTTGGTAGCGGAAGTTCCAGTGTGTTCCACCGTAAGTTCCAGTTGGCCCAATCTAAGTGTTGACTTTCTCAAGCCCAATGGTCGGATCTCGAATAGACCGGAAGTTCCGATGGATTCCACCAGAAGTTCTGATAGTTCATTTGAGCATCGAGTATATAATCTTTCTCACCCCCATTTCTGGCGGTTGCTCATTCATTCCACTGCGCCCAAGCTTTCCCAAACTCTCTCTTGAGCTGAGCTCGCCCACTCTCTCTCCCCCTTTGCTTCCAAGCTTCAATCCTCGATTGTTTTGAGCTAGGGATGTGAGATTTGAGAGCGGGAGCATCGATTGTCAACTTGAGCACTTTTCTTCCTCGTCTTGCCGGTTTGGTTTGCATTTATTACTCTTGGGTTCTTAAAACCCCAGCCGTCTAGGCATTCTTCATGGTTGTCTGTGTTGATTCATTTGTGAGGGCACCCCGAAGTGTTTGTATTACCCCTGATTCTTAGTGGATATCTCAAGCTTTTGCTTGAGGGAGGAGACCTTTGTGGTCGGACCTTCGTGATCACCTCAACAACGAGGACGTCAGAACTCCTGAGTGGAGATTGCCGAACCTCGGTATAAATCGTGTGTCTTACTGTGGAGGTAGCATCGACTACCCTTGTTCTTGTGTTCTTCGTGTTCTTCCTCTCTAGCCTCAAATTCATAGGCTGGAGGAGCCGATCTACGATTTGGTGAGGTGCCAAGCTCCGTGGAGTTCAACATCATCACCAACAACATCTAGGAGGGTGTGGTAACAATCAAAATCAAAATCACAACTCATTTCACTCTGACTTCGTAGCTCAGTTGGGCACCGGAAGTTTTGGTCGGTTTACACGGGAAGTTTTGGTCCAGACCGGAACTTCTGATCCAAACCCACCGAAAGTTCTGGTTGGTATTTAACTTCCACATTTGGAGTTTATGAATTTTAGGATTTTCAAACAGGCCTATTCACCCCTCTCTATGCCATTTAGGTCCTTTCACTTGGACTACCTCTCACTTTGTAATTCCTCTATTGGAAAGGCTTGGGGCATTCTGATATGTGTAAAAATTGATCTTTATGAGGTAGGTTCATTTCAGCAAGGTGAATTTATGCTGCAAATGAACTTGTGGGACAAAATCAATAAGGTAAAATGGAACCTCCTTGTGGTCTGTGGTCCTGCATATGAAGATAAAAAACTTGCCTTCTTAGCTGAATTATATAATTTTTGCTCTAAATGTTGCTGAGCCTTTCATAATTGGAGAAGACTTTAACATTATTAGATATACCTTTGAGAGAAATAAAAATTATGGAGTTCAAAGATACACAAATTTGTTTAATACTCTAATTGACTTTCATGATCTCAGAGAGTTGAAAATGGCCGGTGGAGGGTTTACTTGGTCTAATAACCAAGATCCCCCTATATTAGAAAAGCTTGATAGAATCCTGATAACTAAAGAATGGGAAGATATATTCCCACAAGTTGGTGTGAAAAAACTACCCAGGGAGGTATCTAATCATAATCCTTTAGTCATCTTTCCCCATAAGGCTTCACACAATAGAAGGATAGACTTCAGGTTTGAATTAAGTTGGTTGTCCAACCCTGAGTTTCTACCTGTTGTGAAAAAAATATGGGACAAACCTTGTAGGGCCCTATCCACCCTTGACAGAATTTAGGAAAAGCTGAAACAGTTCAAACAATATTTGAAGGGCTGGGGTTTTAACCTATAAGGCAAATTAAGGAAATAGAGAAATAAAATAAGTGAAGAACTGTATGAGTTAGAAAATATTAAAGAAACTATAGGTCTTGAGCCTCAACAAGTTTTGCTTAAAGTCTCTCTGATAAAAGAAAACTTAAGTCTCCTAGATCAAGAAGAGTCATATTGGCACAACAGATGACATGAAGAATGGTTCTTAAAAGGGCATAACAATACCAAGTACTTTCATAGAATTGCTAATGGAAGATAGAGGAAAGATAATATTATATCTTTGGAGGACAATGGCAACATCATAGAAGGGGACCAAAACTTGCTGAATCATGCCACTGCATATTATGCTCAGTTGTTTGGCCCCACTACTAACCACAACATATCCATAGATGATGCTATCTGGGCAGATTCTAGCCTGGTTATTGTGGGGGTATAGACCCCGTATACCCTCGCAGCTAGACTTTGGGCTGCTCAGTCCAGACGGCCCGGACCAGAAGACGAAGGCTAGTCCATCATCATCCTGATTGGTGGGCCAGACAACAAGATAGTGCCCATGGTCTGCTACCACCTAGGTCGATGGGCCGCACGGGTGCTGAAGGCTACTTGGCATGCAAAGACTCTTAGTCGATTAGATTTAGTCATATACTCCAAGGATACAACGTAATGTAACCGACCATAGGGAAAACCCTAGATATGTAACCTTGCCCTCCCACTATATAAGGTAGGCAGAGACCCCCTAGAATGGGATCCTTTTCTCTTTCATCAAATCTGATCTCACAAGTCAGATCTCTTGTACTTGATACTCATCAATCCAGCAGCAGAGACACAGGACGTAGGGTATTACCCTTCCGAGCAGCCTGAACCTAGATAAACCTTAGCATTTGTCTTGTGTCTCACATCTAGATCGTACGTCTTAGCGCTCTCTCACCGCATTCTACTACCTCGGGGTATCCCGAGGTAGATTGCTGATAAGGTTTCATCGATAGTGGCGCCCCAGGTAGGGGGTGCGCGATCTGATCAGCAGGCGATCTAGATGGTTTCATTCCTGGCTTCCATGGACTTTGAGGCGGGCGTCGCCCTCACCATCCGTTTGTTCACGTGGACCACCGGCATGACGACGTCCCTCACATTCGCGGGATCAGCGCAGCAGGTCCCAACTCGGGCTGTGACCCAGTCGGCCCCAGCACCGACTGCGCCTACCACGTCTCCAACAACATAGATCTCGGGGCCGCCCCTAGGGTCGTTCGAGCTACCCATGTCAAGGATGAAGATGATGGCAATGCCAGCAGTGAACTGGCGGCTTCTTCGCTGCCAGGGAAGGTACATCAATAACTCTAATCTAATCGACACGATGGACCAGCATGGGGCAGGTCTGGCTGAGCCCCTCGAGTATGTGGAGTCTGCTCCTGCGCGACTCCGTGAAGAGTACTTGGACTTCACCCCTGTCCGACCACGCCGGCGTAACCGTGCCAACCAGCCATGTCACACAGATCCAAATCTACCCGTGGTCCATGGGCGGCCACCTGTCTGTCAGGATGGCAATGCTCGGTACCAGCAAGAACGTACATGCCAAGCTAGTGGCCCACGCTGACCAGATCCAAATCTGGCTTTGACCTGAGCACCACCTGCCAACCACCGAGGAGGTCCACCAGCCACTCGCCGAGGCAGGCCTCCTACTATGGTGGAGCGTCATGAATGACAACCCGCGCTTGATCAGGGGCACTGTTAACAACACCCTGCACGTAATCGGTCTCATCACCCACGCCGACCAGATCTAACTCTGGCCACCACTCGGGCTCTGCCTCTAGTTAGGCTGGACGAGTTCATCGATGTGCATCAGCACCAGCAAGCGCTCAGCCACGCCACTCGACAGGCCTGAGCAGAGTGGAGGCAGCAGCGTCGGGCGTAGCAGGCACAACCCCCCGAGGACAGATAGATCCCATCACCCCCGACCAGAGCCATGCACCCATCTTCCCACACGGGTCGAGCAACGCAGCCGCATCCTATGCAAGGAACCTGTGGGATGCTCCCCGACAACATGATGATCATCTACTAGACCTAGATCCCAGCCTGGTTCTGGTCCCAGAAGATCCAAGGCCCATGATCAGCATGGTGTCTTTACAGCAGAATCCTTTCGGATCGGGCGCGATGGTCCTGGAAGATAGCGCCATGTCCGACTCGCTCTCTTGGCTCAACGTGACGCCCTCCATTTCCTTCGACCTTACCGAGTACCTCCTCTCTGACGAAGAGGTTCCTGAGGTCCGGAGTCAGCAAAACACTGAGGACGAGAACCCGACCACGCTGGACGACCAAAACCGTTCCGCCGACATAGTGCCAGGCACCCCGAGGACTCTGCCTGTCTTCAACAGTGCGATTTTTGCCATCAGCGTGGATGAGCCTCCCATCTCGAACAAAGCAGAGCAGGAGCGGCAAGCTAGGGAAGGCCGTAACACCGATCGAGAGCGTCGACGCCTCCTGGAGGCACAAGACACGAACGCCGCCAATGACAGAGGCAACAGGGGCAAAGGTGAAGGCCCTCAGCCGCGCCGCCTTCAACGCAGCCTCGATGGTTTGGGAACCTGATCATCCACGAGACTCCCACGGCCAACATTGCCGTGGCCATGGATCGGCTTAGCAACCTTCCCCTGAACACACATAGGGTCGAAGCGACTTGAGACTTTTTGATCATCGCCAAAGCACAAGTGGTTCAGTTCCACTCTGCTGGGTCACTGACCACATTGCATCGGTCATGGTGGTCCCGGCACAGCCGTCACCGCTAACCCACAGAAAGTGGTATCGACAACGAATCCAATCACGGAGGGCCTTCACTTGAGAAACCCCTGCAGGCCAATACCAACAATGCTCCACGAGAGGTGCCACGCAATGACGAGCGCCAACGCGGCAATCACCAGCGTGCCAACAGATGGCAAGCCAACCACCGTGTCGAGCGCAACCAGGAAGTTGAGCTGCCCCAAGATCGTGACCTCCGTGATCACCTCGACAAATGATACCGTGCTCGATGTCACCTGATTGGACCAGCCCCGTTCTCGGAGGAACTTAAGGCTGTCCTTTGGCCAAAGAACTTCCGGATCAGGGATGTCAAGGCGTACGACGGGCAGGACGATCCTGAGCACTGGATCATGCTGTATGAAGTGGCGGTCCGAGCAAAAGGAGGCGACCAGTTCATCATGGAAAACTACCTCCCATTAGTCCTGATCAACGTTGCTACCTCCTGACTGCTCTGTCAGCATGCCTGCAGCATCCGCAGCTAGCCCCAGCTTAGGCAGATGTTCATCGACAACTTCAAGCCCACCTGCATGGAGTCGAACACCAAGTACACTCTCGCACAAGTTCAGCATCATCCAAGGGAATCGCTGCGACAATACATCCAGCATTTCTCCGATGCGTGGAACCATGTGATCGATGTCACCCCGGTGGAAGGGATCAACCTTTTTGTTGCTGGCTTGGTTCAACCACGTGGCCTAGACCTCAAGAAGGAGTTGCTTCTCAAGTGACTGAGGACCATGGAAGATCTCCTCTCCATCGCCCACAAGTTTGCTCATCTCGATGACGGGCTGAACGAGGGGACCCCGTTCCCCCCAACCACAACTATCGCCGCGATGATGACCACGACCATGACAGCAATCAAGACCATCGGCCAGATCAGTGGAATGATCACCGCAACCGTCAGGACAACCACGAACCCGACCATCGTGGTGACGATCGTCCGTTCAAGCGACATGGTCAGGATGCCTACAATGGTGGTCGGCGTAACCGCAATGACTCATCTATCAACGCGGTAAAGGGCCAAAGAAGGACAAACAACGAAGAACTCGACAAGGTCCTTAGTCAGGATTTCCCCTGTCATCCTGGCAAGGGCCACACACTAGGTGAGGGTAGGGTCCTGAAGGAGGCACTGGATAGGACGGCCAACAAGAAGCCGCGTCTGGCCCCCAAAGCCAAGGGCAAAAACCCTGTCTAGCAAGAGGATGCTGATGAAGAAGAAGCTCAAGATACCAACCTACTTCACTCCTACAGGGATTCTATGAAGAACATGACTGCTGTCATATTTGGTAGCAAGGTTGGACTAGAGAACACCCGTGACAAGAAGCTACCGATGTGAGCCATCGGGGCTATCCAGGAGGTTGACGGCTACATCGCCGATGTCAAGGTGCCTGCCTGGTCCGAGCAGCCCATATCATTCAGCCGCAATGATATGTGGGCCAAAATCCCTGATGCCGGTCGGTTCCTGTTGGGCCTTGACCCGGTGATAGACGGCATTCGGTTCGAGAAAGTGCTTGTCAACGGCGGGAGCGCCCTGAACATTCTTTTCTACCCAGCCTTCAAGGAGCTAGGGCTGAAGCAGGAAGACCTCAAGCCATACGACTCTCCATTCTAGGGCATCATGCCGGGCAAACCTTCATACCCCCTCGAGCAGATCACGCTACCCGTCCAGTTTGGGACAAAGCAGCACTTCCGCATCGACCAGATTACTTTCATTGTGGCCAATTTCGAAGGCATCTACCATGTCATCCTTGGCCGACCAGGGATCGCTAAGTTCATGGAGGTTCCTCACTATGGGTACCTTGTGCTGAAGCTCCCAATCGAGCAGGGTGTCCAATCCCTGTGCGGCAATGTCTTCACGGCGCATGTGTGCGAATCCAATGTCTATGCAGCCGTGGAGGTCAAGAAGTTGAAGCATGCCATGGAGCACATCGTCCTGGGTGTCAAGGAGGTGCCCCCTGCAGAGCTTGAGGTTCCAGTCGGGTCTGCGCGGCGGCCTTCCAACAAGGCCGTGCAGCACAAGCTGATCCAGCTCGATCCGAATGATCCCTCAAAGACCACCAAGATCGGGGCTACCCTTCCCCCCAAATAGGAAGATGCGCTCGTCTAGTTCCTTCGGGAGCACATCAGCATGTTCACATGGAAACCCGCCGACATGCTAGGTGTCCCAAGGGAAAAGGCCGAGCACTACCTTGACGTCTCGAAGACTGCTAAACATGTCAAGCAGAAGATGCGTCGATTTACTCGTGACCGCAAGGAAGTTATTAGGGTAGAAGTGGCCAAGCTTCTAGCAGCTGGCTTCATCAAAGAGGTGTATCACCAGGAGTGGTTAGCCAACCCGGTTCTTGTACTCAAAAAAATAATGAATGGAGAATGTGCGTTGATTACACCGATCTCAACAAGCACTGCCCTATACAGGCTTTCAATCTCCCTCGAATTGATGAGGTTGTAGATTCTATTGCAGGTTGAGAGCTGTTGTCCTTCTTAGATTGCTACTCGGGCTACCATCAAATAGCCCTCAAGTGGGAGGACTAGGAAAAGACCACCTTCATCACCCCCTTCGGTGCTTTCTGCTACACAACCATGTCGTTCGGTCTCAAGAATGCCGGAGCTACTTACCAGCGAGCCATCCAAGCCTACCTCGAGCACGAGATCGCTGCCGATCTTGTCGAGGCGTATGTCAATGATGTGGTGGTGAGGACCACAGAGTCCCATACACTGGTTGCTAACCTCCAATGAACTTTCATGGCCCTCAACAATTTTTGGTGGAAATTGAACCCCAACAAGTGCATCTTTGGCATCCCTTCCAGGATCCTGCTCAGCAATGTCGTCAACCAGGACGGCATACGCCTAAATCCTGAGAAGGTTCTGATTGTGCTGGACCTACAACCACCATGAAATGTCAAAGATATCCAGAGGCTCTGAGCCACAACATCTCCCGCATGGGCGAAAATGGGCTCCCCTTCTTCAAGCTGCTCAAAGCTAAGGAGAAATTCGAGTGGACGGAGGAGGCCGACAAGGCTTTCAGATAGCTCAAGGAGTATCTGGCAAGTCCCCCAGTACTCATGGTGCCACAAGAAGGTGAGGAGCTTCTCCTCTACATTGCCACCACAACTAACGTGGTCAGTACCGTGATGGTGGTCAAGCGCTAGGAACCCGGGCACGTCTATGGGGTGCAGCGCCTAGTATATTATGTTAGTGAGTTTCTTAACGAAACCAAGCAGCGATACAACCATGTGCAGAAGCTATTATATACGCTCCTGATCACCAAACGGAAGCTCCTCCCTTACTTCCAAGCCTACAGGATCATGGTGGTCATAGAAGTTGCACTTGGCGATATTCTCCGCAATAGAGATGCTAGTGGCTGTATTGTCAAATATGCGTTAGAGCTCTCCGAGTTCATGCTAAACTTCCACAGTTGCAATACTGTGAAGTCTCATGCCTTAATCGATTTCATTGTGGAGTGGTCAGACCTCAACTTGCCCCTAGCTGATACATCTCCTGACCACTGGAAGATGTATTTTGATGGTTCCTTGAACATCGATGGCACCGGGGCAGGAGTATATTTCATCTCTCTGTCCAAGGACACACTCCGCTACGTCTTGCGCATACATTTCAAGGCGGCCAATAATGTGGCCGAGTACGAAGCGGCCCTGCACGCCCTTCGCAACGCAGTCAGGCTAGGCATTAAATGGCTTCTGGTGTATGGAGATTCTAGTCTGGTCATCTATTAGGTCAACAAAGATTGGGATGTGGTCAACAAAAAGATGGATGCCTACGTTGCTGAAATTCGCAAGCTGGAGAACAAGTTCTATGGACTGGAGTTCACCCACATACCACATCCAAGAACATAGGTGCTGACAAACTATCTAAACACGGATTGTCTCGAGCCGAGATTCCACCTGGTGATTTTGTGGAAGACTTGCTTAAGCCTTCGATCCCTGATCAGGCTTATGAAGCACCCGCGCTTAGTACCACTACAGACCAGCTCGTAGCAGCGCTCAAGGGCACAACAAGAGAGGTAGAAGATAGCTACCTCAGCCTGTAGGGATCTGACGACGATAGTGAGCAGCCGCCAGTTGATAAATCAATCGAGCAAGAAGCGCCTCCCCAGCCTGACTGGAGAGAGCCCTTTGTCAAATACCTGAATGACCACCTTGTTTTGGAGGATGAGATCGAAGCTCAACAGCTGGTCCATAGAGCCCACTACTATCTCATGGTTAATGGCGAGCTGATGCACAAGGCCCCAAGGTTTGTCATTTACCAGAAATGCATTACCCATGCAGAGGGTTTGCAGCTTCTGAATGATATTCACGCAGGCACTTGTGGAAACCATGTGACATCCTGGACGCTGGTCGGCAAAGCCTACTGAGCAGGGTTCTACTGGCAGAAAACCGTCTCTGACATAGAAGATTATGTGCACGGGTGCAAAAATTGCCAGATGTTCACCAAGCAGATTCATGCCCCCGCACATGAACTCCAGAGCGTCCCGATAGCTTGGCATTCTCATGCTGGGGACTTGACATGATTGGTCCTTTCAAGAAGGCTCCTGGTGGACACACGTGTGTTTCATGCTCATCGACAAATTTTCCAAATGGATTGAGTACAAAGCCGTCAAGAAAGCCTCGTCCAAGAAAGCAGTATAGTTCCTTGACGATGTCATCCACCGGTTTGGCATACCCAATACCATCATCACTAATTTAGGCTCTCAATTCACTAGCGACAAGTTTTTTTGACTTTTGTGATGATAATAGCATCAAAGTAAAATATGTGTCCGTCGCTCATCCCTGAGCAAATGGACAGGTGGAGCGAGCTAACAGTATGATCCTCGATGCCCTGTGCAAACGGGTATACCGGGACGACAAGGATCTTAAACCTGGTCGGTGGCTCAAGGAATTACCTGCCGTGGTTTGGGGACTTCGTACCCAGCCCAGTGGCAACACTGGAGTTTCCCCGTACTTCATGGTGTTTGGATCCGAGGCTGTCCTACTAGCCGAGGTTGCACTCCTTTCACCACGTGTCCAGCATTACAATGAAGAAGCCTCCAACAAAGCTAAGGAAATTGACATCATCGCCAAAGAAGAGGTAGCGCTCGAGTCCTTTGCTTGGATGGCTAAGTACCTAGCTTCAATGCATCGTTACTATAACCGCAATGTCAAAGGCAGGCTGTTCGTGGTCGGTGACATGGTGTTACAACGAATCCAAAAAACAGATGGTCTGCACAAGCTGTCATCTAGATGGGAAGGGCCGTTTAGGATCAAGGCTGTCACACGCCTGACGTCCTATCGGTTGGAGACAATGGAGGGTGTCAAGGAGTCCAATTCCTGGCACATCAACCGCCTCATACGCTTCTATCCATAAAATAAGATATGTACTCAGATCTTTGTCATTTAGACATTTAATGAAGTTTTCTTTGTTGTCTTCTTTTCCTATCATAATTATATATTCATGCACATATCTGTCATACATGCGCCCTGCATAAGCCTCAGTTAAACTTTGTTTTCTGCCCACCGAGAATGGTTTGGCAAGGCACTATCTCGAAGCCTCTTACGATGTGTTACAGCTCCACGCTACATGGCACTAGGAGATTCAGCAGTCGCTCTTTAACAATACTAGGTACCTAGTGAATCTAGCGGTCCTACACTGTTCACTAGTGCATCCCTAGTCACCTGACAGAGTTAGCTCGCCTCGAGGGTGGAGGAAAATCTTAACTGGCGACATTTTTTAGAAAATGAACTATGCATAAATATGCATCTAAAAAGTACAAACGGCAAAATGTTAACCACCCGCTTAAACATGCCTACTTGTCTACATCAATAGGCTTAAAATTTTATGAGCACCCAGTGCTCGGCATAACTTACAAACAGTGTTTTTACATAAATACATTGTTTATTGCCTACTGACCACCACCAGCTCCTGCAGGATCATCGATCAGCATCATATCTTCAATGATGGTGGCAGCCATCAGGTCAGACGAGACCTAGAGCTCTTCGGCTTCTTCATCAGGAACCTCTGGAGGGATCTCGCACTCGATGGTGGCCAGCTCCACATTCCGGTAGTTGGCATGGACCACGGCGAGCACGGTTGCGGCCACATAGCGCCCAGCGCCCGTGATGAACTCCTATAGAGCCGGCCACAGCCTCTGGCACCGGTCGGCAACAGCAATTTCCTCGCCTACAGGGTCGGCAAGATACTCTTCTCCTGGAAAGTTGGCCCTCAATACGGGCTTGATGTGGTCGGTCATGACCCATATCTTTCCTTGGAGGCTCACGATGGAGTCCTTGAGCACCTGGAACTAGGCCAAGTGGCATTCCCTTAGGTCTATAACAACAAAGTGATGGTGGTTATGATGGGTTATGATGGTGCTATGCTAGCCAGAAAACAAAACTTTTCTACCTCATAAACCATGATCTACTGCTAGTTACAGGTTACGGGAATACCACTAGATGCACAGGCGCAGCAGAAAATGACTCGATGTAGTCGTACGCATCGCAGCAGGCAGTGCAGTTACGTGGTCATCTGTCACGTCAATCCCCTCGTGCGGTTCATTCTAGTGCTCCAGATGCAGCACCTCCGAGGAATCCCATACGTGCAAGGAAGAAGCGATGCGCCTCCGGACCGCTAGGTCCACGAGGAGCAGAAGGCGCGAGCGTGGGGAGGGCGACGGTGGCTGTTCAAGGTGTGTAACCTACTGGCCATGTCCCTTCCCCTTTCTTATATAGGCGTCCCTGATGAGCTCACGAGTTGGAGGCCCATTAATAACCCTAAGCCTTGTCTAATTCGGGTCCAACTCGAATTAGGCTTTCAGCCCCTTAAGCGTGCGACCCTATGGGTTCACACACACGTTGACATGGGCCGAGTACTCCTACTCGCCCAATAGTTGACAACGGCCTCTAGCAAGGCATGACAACTCCTATGTGCATGCAAAAATCATATCAGACGAACCACTATGACCACATACAAGTCATTCCCTTTGCCGCTCGATATATGGTTCAACTCGTGAGTTAACACTTAACCCAAGCACGCCCATGCATTTGTTGATCCAATCACTTGAGTGATTCAGTGATATCTCTCTCGTGTAGAGAGTGGCAAATTCTATCTTGATTGTCTATGTCTCATAGCATGCTTCCCGACCACCCGAAGACCAACTTTATAACTACCCAGTTACGGAGCAGCGTTTGATAGTCACTAAGTAGGCCATTTTACATCATGAGTACATACCATAATCTCAGGTCTAAGGACATAACGTATATGATGTGAATGGAGACTTTCTCATGTCAGGTCAGTCTAGCCTACATGTCTCACATGTGCCCACATTATTAGTTTGACATCACCATGTTCATGACTTGTGAAACATAGTCATCAACTAATACATGTGCTGGTCTAATATTCAAGTGTGTTCTCACAAGAATGCCGACCAGGGACAACTTTAGAATAACCATTCAAGTAATTGAGTTTCATAAACAATTCACATAATTGCCAATCAACACAAGTTGTCTATAATGGATATTCAATGAACACTTAATGCATGTCATAGATACAACTGGAATATCATCATCTCTATGATTACCTATAGGGTATATTCCCAATAGTCTCCCACTTGCACTAGAGTTAATCTCTAAGATGTCTAATCCCCATAGACCTCATGTGTGCCTCATGCTTAGGCTGTGGAAGAGCCTTTGTCAAAGGATCTGCTACATTCAAATCTGTATGTATTTTGCACAATTTGATCTCTTCTCATTTCACAAACTCTCGAATGAGATGAAACTTTAGGAGTACATGTTTGTTCTTCTAGTGATCCCTAGGCTGCTTAGCCTATGCAATTGCCCCATTGTTATCATAATGTAAATTCAATGGGCCTGACGCATTCGGAAACACACCAAGTTCAATGAGGAACCTCCTCAACCAAACACCTTCCTTTGCAGCGCTAGAAGCTGCAATGTACTCGGCTTCTGCTATAGAATTAGACACCGTCTCCTGCTTGGAACTTTTCCAGCTAACTGCATCACCATTTATTATGAACACAAAACTTGATTGAGATTGTGAATCATCTCCATCGGTTTGAAAGCTAGCATCGGTGTAACCGTTTACAACGAGCTCCTCCTCACCTCCATAGATTAGGAACACATCCTTAGTCCTTCGTAAGTACTTAAAAATGTTTTTAACCAACGTCTGGTGACTCTCACCAGGATTGGCTTGATACCTGCTCGCAACACTTAGAGCATAGGCTACATCTAGACGAGTACATATCATGGCGTACATGATGGAACCAACTGTCGAAGCGTATGGAACCTTACTCATGTGTTTGCGCTCAGCATCAGTGGAAGGACACTGCTTATCACTGTAGCGCATACCATGTGATATAGGCAAGAACCCTTTCTTGGACTGTTCCATGTTGAACCTCTTCAACATCTTGCCAATGTGAGTATCCTGGCTTAATCCTATTAGCCTTCTCTACCTATCTCTATAGATCTTAATGCCCAAGATGTATGTTGCTTCTCCTAAATCCTTCATAGAAAAACTATTATTCAGTGAAGTCTTTACAGATTGCAACATAGGAATATCATTCCAAATCAATAGTATGTCATCCACATACAAGATTAGAAATACAACAGCGCTCCCACTTTTCTTCTTGTAAACACAAGGTTCTTCTTCATTCTGACGGAAGCCAAACCCTTTGACGACCTCATCAAAACGAAGATTCCAACTCCGAGATGCTTGCTTTAACCCATAAATAGATTTCTAATGCTTGCATATCTTTCCAGCATTATTAGGATCAACAAAACCTTCGGGCTGTATCATATACTCATCCTCTTCTAAATACCCATTTAGAAAGACTGTTTTAACATCCATCTGCCATATCTCATAATCAAAATATGTAGCAATTGCTAGAATGATCTGGATAGATTTAAGCATCGCTACCGGCGAGAATGTCTCATCATAGTCAACCCCTTGAACTTGCCGAAAACCCTTTGCGACAAGCCGAGCTTTATAGACGTGAACATTTCCATTCATATCCTTCTTCTTCTTGAAGATCCATTTGCACTCAATGGGTCTAACCCCATCAGGTGGGTCAACCAAGTTCCAAACTTGATTGTCTCCCATGGAATCTATCTCGGATCTCATGGCACTTTGCCATTTCTCAAAATCTGGATCCATCATAGCTTCTGCATAATCCGCAGGTTCGTCATCGTCTAATAATAACAAATCCCCATGCAATGCATGAAGTCTCACTGATCTTCGTGGTTGTGGTGGTGTGTCCATTGCCATGGGTGTCTCAACTTGCTCTGCTACATTAGCATCACTCGTAGAGTCAGTCCCTACTGGCTCATCTTGAACTTCATCAAGATACACCTTTTGTCCATTCTTTTCTCTTTTGAGAAACTCTTTCTCTAAGAAAATACCGTTTCGAGTAACAAACACTTTGCCTCTGACCGGTTATAGATATAATACCCTAAAGTTTCCTTCGGATATCCCATAAAAAAGCACTTGTCCGATTTGGGTGTTTCAGACTTATGCTTCATTAGGTAGACATATCCATATCTACTAAAGTCATCAGTAAAAGTTATGAAGTATTAAAATCCTCCTCTAGCTGTCGTGCTCATTGGTCCACATACATCAGTATGTACAAGTTCCAACAAGTCAGACGCCCTCTCAGGAAATCCTTTGAATGGTGCCTTGGTCATCTTGCCTAGTAGGCAAGCCTCACATGTCTCGTATGATTCAAAATCAAACGAAGTTAGAAGACCATCATCATGGAGCCTCTTCATGCGATTCTCACTTATATGACCCAAGCGACAATGCCACATATAGGTAGGACTTAACTCATTAAGCTGAGGCCATTTAGCACTAACATTACAGACAGGTGCATCATCAAGATTTAAAATAAATAACCCATTCACAATGGATGCAAAAGCCACAAACATGTCATTCTTGGAGATCACACAACCATTGTCTTTACTCGCAAAAGAATAACCATCCTTCATCAAACATGAAGGTGATATAATGTTTCGACTTAAGCTAGGAACAAAATAACAATTATTCAATTCCATGATAAATCCTGATGGCAGGTGAAGTTGCATCATCCCGACGTTCAACGCAGCAACTCTTGCATTGTTGCCCACGCGGAAGTCAACCTCTCCCTTTTCCACGCTTCTACATCTTATCATTCCCTGCATCGTATTGTAAATATGAGCAATTGATCTGGTATCAAATACCTAGGAATTGATATATGAATTAGCGAGAAAAATGTCCGTAACATGAATGACAAGGGTACAAGTAGCAGTAATACCTTTACCGCCGCCATCCTTCTCTAAGGACGCCAAGTACTCCTTGCAATTCCTTTTCCAGTGACCTTTCCCCTTGCAATAAAAGCAGTCTGAATTTGCAGATGGTCCAACCTTGGCAGCAGATGGGTTTGGCTTAGAGATCTCATCTTTAGCCTTGCCCTTCTTCCTCCAAGAATTGCCCTTCCTCTTAAAATGAGGTCGGTTCTGGATCGCCAACACTTGGCTACTGCAGGCACCTTTCTTGATGTCGGCTTCTGCAGTTTTCAGTATACCACACAGTTCACTCAAGCCTCTCTCCGCCCCATGCATATGGTAGTTCAAGATGAAGTTTCCATAGCTGGGTGGAAGAGACAAGAGGATAAAATCAGTAGACAACTCTTGGCCGATTGGGAAGCCTAGCATCTCCAACCTTTGAGTGTAACCAACCATCTTGATTACGTGTGGTCCTACTGCTGCACCCTCTGAAAGCTTGGTTTCCACAAGCGCCTTAGAGACATTGAACCTTTCAGTCCTGGCCTACGTGCAGAACATCTCCTCAAGCGCCACGATCATATCATTCGCTGAGTGATTATTATCGAAATGCATCTGCAGATCAGATTCTATACAAGCAAGCATAAGGCAACTCACTTCAAGATCAGCATCGCATGCTTTCTTGTAAGCGGCTCTTTCAGCAGCAGGTGCATTTTCTCCAGGCTCATCTGGTAATGGGGTGTCTAGAATATCTTCCTTTTTCTCAGCCCTGAGAACAATTCTCAGGTTGTGGATCCAATCCGCATAATTTGTTCCATTCAACTTATCTTTATCAAGAATTGTACGCAAAAAAATGGTTGATTGTGAGCGGCCATCTACAACAAAAGTAATGCAAAATACTAAGACAATGTATCCATGAAGGAGTAAATTATATCAAATAGAATATACTCCCACTAAAATCAATATCCCTCAATTGATATTTAGTGATTCAAGACCCACAACTAACATCCCAACCAGTGAGCTTTAGCATCACCGCTGGTCGATATGGTAGATCGGTAAGCAACACCTTGCTAATCATATCTCATATGACTCTTGTTGTTGGGCTAGCATCCCTATGCCAAGCACTCAACCTTACCATGCTTCAAGATCCCTAACCGTTAGGATGACCTTGTTCAAGTAACCAAACCTTCTTGTAGTAAGTATCCGATACGAACCTGCCTAGTCGAGGAAAACCAGTGGCACCCTAATTTCATAGACCCACCACCAATTGTACAAAACTTATGACAGTGCAAGGTTTGGGGCAGCATTCAACTTAAACATTACTGAGGGATCATTCTACTTCACTACCACACTCATGTAGACAAAACATAATAGCATGAGAAAGTAGAACATAGTAATGAGAATCACATTCACACATAGTGACATGGTATGGCCCTTTAATGAATGGTGATCTCCATCTCCATCATCTTGCCCATCATGGTTATCTCCATCTCCACGATCCATGTGTGCCATCCTTCTTGTGATAAGTCCTCCAAGAACTATCTTGCCGCAAGCTATACTAATTACATAGTCGCAAGATCACAAGACGGCGCGCAGGCCAATACATCAAATGGCAACACATATGGCTCCAGCCGAGTTTCTTACATGACATGCAGGCCATGAATGAATTACATACATCCATACACATGGGCCATACCAATCACATCATATCCTGCAAAAACAAGTTAGGCGTAGAACGATTCTATGCGCTACGACAGGTAGTAACGACGGTCCCTCATCAGATCGCATCTATGAAATCATTATGAAAAACTCATCAAATTGATCTCATCAACCTGAATCCGAACCATTCGGAGTCCCTCTATTTTCACTAGATCAATCCCATTGATCTATGCCCAACATGTATTGTCTTACGTGTATCACTTAACTCAGGTGGCAGATTAAACCGACCAGTATGAGTACATCGTTACATGGCCATGCAACAAGAGCACGAAAATAGATTGAGTTTCCATCTACCACCCTGTTTCACAAATAGATCTTATCAACATGTGCAACCAAACCTAGTAGATCGCATCTACTATTCCTGCATATCAACTATATGCCCAAAACCGAACCTATAACGAGGCAGTAACGGCTCAGATACCACTGATGGGTTATGAGGGTGCTACGCTAGCCAGAAAACAAAACTTTTCTACCTCATAAACTAGGATCTACTGCTAGTTACAGGTTACGGGATTACCACTAGACCCGCAGGTGCAGCGGAAAACGACTCGATGTAGTCGTACGCGTCGTAGCAGGCAGTGCAGTTGCATGATCGTCCATCACATCAATCCCCTCACGCGGTTCATCCCAGTGCTCCAGATGCAGCACCTCCGAGGAATCCCACACGTGCAGGGAAGAAGCGATGCGCCTCCGGACTGCTAAGTCTGCGAGGAGCAGAAGGCATGAGCGTGGGAAGGGCAACAGTGGCTGCTCAAGGCGTGTAACCTGCTGGTCGCGTCCCTTCCCCTTGCTTATATAGGCATCCCGAATGAGCTCACGAATTGGAGGCCCATTAGTAACCCTAAGCCTTGTCTAATTCGGGTCCAACCCGAATTAGGCTTCCAGCCCCTTAAGCGTGCGACCCTATGGGTTCACGCACACATTGACATGGGCCGAGTACTCCTACTCGCCCAATAGTTGACAGCGGCCTCTAGCAAGGCGTGACAACTCCTATGTGCACGCAAAGATCATATCAGACGAACCACTACGACCACATACAAGTTATTCCCTTTGCCACTCGATATATGGTTCAACTCGTGAGTTAACACTTAACCCAAGCACGGCCATGCATTTGTTGATCCAATCACTTGAGTGATCCAGTGATATCTCTCTCATGTAGAGAGGGGAAAATTCCATCTTGATTGTCTATGTCTCATAGCATGCTTCCCTACCACCCGAAGACCAACTTTATAACTACCCAGTTACGGAGCAGTGTTTGATAGTCCCTAAGTAGGCCATTTTACATCTTAAGTACATACCACAATCTTAGGTCTAAGGACATAATGTATATGACATGAATAGATACTTTCCCATGTCGGATTAGTTCAGCCTACATGTCTCACATGTGCCCATATTATTAGTTTGATATCTCCATGTCCATGACTTGTGAAACATAGCCATCAACTAATACATGTGCTATACATGTGATAAGATAACTTTAGAATAACCATTCAAGTAATTGAGTTCCACAAACAATTCACATAATTGCCAATCAACACAAGTTGTCTATAATGGATATTCAATGAACACTTAATGCATGTCATAGATACAACTGGAATATCATCATCTCTATGATTACCTCTAGTATGCGGCAGTATGCGGCAGACTTAATGCATTCCCAATATGTTAACATATCTTGGTCCATCCAGTATGCGGCAGACTACACACAACAGCTCTATATTGTTCTACTTACCAGTCAGCCTGGCGATCTGGGCTTAGTTCGCCTTGGCCTGCTTCTCAGCAGCCTCCTTCTGCTCCAGCAGATCAGCCAGCCCCCGAGCCATGGCTACAAAAAGTGCCCATAAATGTGCAGCAAGGATCAACGTGGAATGTGTCAAAGAGGTTTACTCACTCTCGTTGGCCTGCTCCATGGTTTCCACCCTGCAGCACAGAGCGGCAAGTTCTTCCTCCCGCTGGACCTCACGCTCACGGTAGACCCGGGTCTGTGCCTCTAGTTCGGTGTTAGCAGCCCGGCGGGTTTTGCACTACTCCCAGGTCACCGCAAACCGTCTTATGGTCCTGCCTCGCTGAGCATTGGTCTCCTACAGTGACTGTATACACCACAGATTGGTTAACAACTTTGCGGCTAAACAACAAGCTCAAACATAGGAAAGCAAGTCATGGTCGGGATGTACCTTGATCCTGTCATACAACACCTCCAACACATCCTGGATGTTCGTGTCAATGACATCGTCCGAAAGCTCTTCATATGACACGAAGCTATCCTCCCCCAGCTTGCGTGAAGTAAAGACGTGCTGCATGAGCAAGTCAGGGCGTGGCATCTTCGGCACCTGCGGTACCTCCTTGACTTCCTCAGGTGGCGCCGGTGCGCTTGGCCCCGCCTGGGCTGGCGCGCAGCTCGACAGTCGGCCTGTTTCGATGGTGACTGGCCGAACCGGCACCACCTGCCTCTCTGGCCGCGGAGTCGGTGTTAGAGTCAGCCGGGCTGGTGCTGCGGCGCTGCTTGTCACCTCCCCTTGCTCTGCAGACTGTGCTGTGCTGCATCCCGGCTCCTGCTCGGTGGTCGACGCTGAGGTCTGGCTGGGGGGCGGAGTTGGCGTTGTCAACGGCGGCGCACGGCTATAGGTCACAGACATGTTTTCTTCACAAGAGGCACAAAATCAAGAACATGCAAGATATGCGGACTCATTTACTTGGCTAACGACCGGAGCCCTCCTCTGAATTGTAGAGCTGCTTCTCCGCTTGAAGCGCCCGGGGTCCTACATGACACCCCGCTGCCGTGCCCGGGGACTCGGCCTAGCGCCTCGCCCGCTCCGCTCGTCCTGATGGGGTGCACTAGAGAAATCAGCTCCCTCATTGCTTCTTGGTGCCCCAACGACGAAGTGGTCCCGGCTGGAGGCATCGCTGCCCTGTGCGGTGCAGGCGGTGGTGATGGTGTCGGCGGTGTTGACCCCCCCGCCTGCTCCGACTGAGTGGTTGATGCAGTGTTCCCTGTTGAGGGGAAGGGTTTGCTGGCTGCGCGTTTCGTGTAGGCCTCCTCGACATTATCAATGTCGGGGGCCACGGCATTCTCCCCGTCCAAGGTGTCAGGGCCTGATGTTTCTGCTGGCGCTGGTTTAGCGTCAGCAGGTCGTCGTCCGACAACTTTGGGGTGGCTGGCGCTTTCCTTTTCTTGCCTCCTTTTGCTCTGCCGTCCAGGTTCAACATTCCCCAGACAGTAGAGTGGAGGGCTTTTCGCCTTGGCGGCATCTGCCATAGGCCGCTTACCCGCTGCTCAGCGCCGTTCTTGAGCAACAGGGCTTTCATCATCATCAGGGCTGGAGATGCTAGTCGTCTCCTGCCCCGCTACGGTCTCGCTCCGGTGGACGGTCTCCTCACTCCTATGCTAGTAGGCCTGCGCCTCACCCTGAGGCCATGGCTCCACCGGCATAGTGAAAAAGAACACCTTCCGGTCATGTCCAAGCAATGTCTGATAGTCAAAAAATTGATGTTATACAGACATCGTCACATACCAGTGTGTGTTAATCAAATCAAAGTATGGAACTGGTCAGCTTACCTCTTGTGGTGGTCGGGTTATGTCGTAGGGCCGAGCACGCTGCTCCGGGTAGCTGGTGCTCGGGTCAAACTTTTCAAATAGAGAAGCCATCCGCCGGTTCAACGCCTCTGGCATCAGCTTCTCCCGGGTCTCTCAAGAGGGGTCGTCCCGCCCAGCATACTCGAACAGGCGGTTCACCCGTTCTTTGCACGGCTGGATTCGACGGACCGACCAGATCTCGGCAACAAGAGCTCCATTGACTGCCTTGTTATCAATCAAGGTCAGCAACTATTCACCTAAAACATCTCCTCCGGTGTTGGCGGCTCCGACCACCGTGGGTCGCACTCTGGCACCTGCGTGACGTCGCCGGGCACCCTTCTCCCTTCACATCCTGGCTCATATAGAACTAGCACGTATTCCATCCTTTGGCGGCTGACTGGTGCCAGCTTCCTAGCCAGTGCATCTTCATTCTGTCCCGAAGAAGCACATAGCACCTACCCCCAATCTGGGACCCCCCAGATTCATCCCCCTTCTTCCTTAACAGAAAGAAGTGGCGGAACAGATTGAAGTGGGGATCGATGCCCAGGAACATCTCATAGAAAGCGATGAAGATATAGATGGCCAGGATGGAGTTGGGGTCTAGATTGCAGATGGAGATCATCCAGTAGGTGCAGAGGTCTTGGAGAAACCCATTCACGGGCACACCGAGTCCCCATGGCACCTTATCTTCAAAGACTACAAATTCCCCATCTCGGGGATGGGGAGAATCCTCACCTCGGGGCTCACACCACGCCTCCATCTCCTGCAGGGGAGCAAGCCCTCCTCGACGAGTGCTTGTAGCAACTCTCGTGTGGAGGTTGACTGCTGCCATTGCGCCTCCGGTGCGCCAGATCTGGATGACTTCCCTACCTTCTTGGCTCCCTTCTTCGCCATTTTCGATGAGGACGGTGGATGGATGGTTGAGCGGAATGTGATGGGAGTGCGGATGTGCTAAGTCTACTTGATTGCCTCGCAGTGGCGGGCGGATTTGCAGTGGTGGATCAGAAGCGGCGGTTGTTGCTCGGGATGAGGCTGCAGAGCGCTCAAGAAGAGGGAGAGTCAGCAAGTGGAAATGGTTGCGATTTGGAAACCGTCCCCTTTCGACGGTGCCTGCTATTTATACCATTCGGGTGACGTCCTTTTGACTCCTAGGGTTGGGCCAGCTTGACTTGTGTGGACTCAGCTTGGTGGGCCGTCTTGGTCCCTATTGCGGCATGCGCCGGGATATTTTATTCCCCTATGTGTGTGATTACGTGTCCAATCCTGGTTATCGAGCATGTGCCCGGAAGTCTTGGAGTCTAATCCCAGATTTGCTACTTCTTTCCAAAGTTGTTCCAGATTTTTATTCCTTAAAATCTAGGAATTTTTTTGTTGGTCAAATATTTCATTTCCCATACCTAGGGATTGCATGGCAGTTTTCCACCCAGTGGTGTTTACGAAATCATGGGATCTCGGTGTCCTTGACCCGATCGAGCCTGTGCTTTGTTTCGAGCATGCCTGGGGACTGCGTGGCAGTTTCCCGCCTATTGGTGCTCACAGACTATAATTTCTCGGTATCTTCGACTGCTACAACAACACGTCACTAAACATAAGCTAAGTTTATTTAACCAATTAATAAAGTTTTGTTCATTACAGCTTTGCATCTTTTGCACTGTATGTTATACATGCGCCCTGCATAAGTCACAATTACACTTTGTTTCTTGCTCGCCGAGAACGACTTGACAAGGCACTGCTTCGATCCTCTTACAATGTGTTACAGCTCCGCGCTACATGGCACTAGGAGTTTCGGTAGTCGCTCTCTAACGGTACTATGTACCTAGTGATCCCGGCGGTCCTATGTTGTTCACTAGTGCATCCCTAGTCACCTGACAAAGTTGGCTTGCTTTGAAGGTGGGGGGCAAAACTTAATTATCGACATTATTTTTTCTACATATCAGACATCTAAAATGACATAAATGTTATCGCCTAGGTCAATTATTTGTACAACATGTACTACCGCTCTTCATGTTTATTTTTTAGGGACAAGGTTCGGTTGCCGAGCACACTCTGTATGATCGGGGACTGGATCAAGGATCATTGTCCAGGTGGTCATGCCATCTAGCACTCGAACTTCACATATAACCAGTTGGTCAAACTGCTCGTCGTCATGGCTCGGTGCCACGCACTGCACAGCCTCATCTCCGACCACGCTGGTCAGGGACTCATCATTGTTGCCTCAGCTTGGTGCCACACATCGCACAACCTCGTCTCCAACCTCGCGCTACTCGGGGACTCGTCATCGTCTCCTCGGCTCGGTGTCATGCACCACATGGCCTCGGCTCTGTGCCATGCGCCATATAGCATGTGCTCTATCCAGGACTTACCTGGGGACTACGCATTCGACTTGCCACCCAAAGGTGTCTACGGAATAGTGTTTGTCGGTGTCCCTCGACCCGATCAAGCTTGAATTCTGTTTCCTAAGCAGAAGGCCATTGGTTCATACCTGGGATTTTGCATTAACTCATCATTTGGCTCTGACTACGGACCAGTTAGTGCTATGTTGAGTTTTTTCTTAAAAGCTCAATACAACATATCTCATCTTATATCGAGCTTCGGGACTACGTGGGCCCATGTCACCTCGCGATGACTTGTGCCTATTTTTTGTTCCTAGCTCGGTACCCTTGCCTCTACGGAGTGTTCATGGTAGCAACCCAGTGATACCCGTGTCACGTGTTACGTGGGCCCACATCTCAGGACGTGGAAATATTTTTTATTTTTCTTGGACACCATGCATCTTTTGAAAGGTCACCTTCCTTGATGAGAGCTATGATCGGGAGCAGACTTACGGACTGCTCGGGTGAAGCTGGTCGGTACTACGTGGTCGGCATCTTCGCCGGTCTGCACTACGTAGTCAGCATCTTCACTGGTCGGCACTACGTAGTCTGCATCTACATTGCTCGGCACAGGTCAAGATGGCGACTCTCTCAAGATACATGGTGCTCAGGGACTAGCTGTGGGGGTATAGACCCCGTATACCCTCGCAGCTAGACTTTGGGCTGCTTGGTCCAGACGGCCCAGACCAGAAGATGAAGGCTGGTCCATCATCATCCTGATCGGTGGGCCGGACAATAAGACAGTGCCCATGGTCTGCTACCGCCCAGGTCGGTGAGCCGCACGGGTGTTGAAGGCTACTTGGCATGCAAGGAGTCTTAGACGGTTAGATCTAGTCGTGTATTTCAAGGATACGACGCAATATAACTGACCATAGGGGAAACCCTAGATATATAACCTTGCCCTCCACTATATAAGGTGGGCAAGGACCCCCCTTGAATGGGACCCTTTTCTCTTTCATTGGATCTGATCTCATCTGGTCGGATCTCTTGTACTCCGGTACTCATCAATCCAGCAGCAGAGACACCAGACGTAGGGTATTACTCTTCTGAGCGGCCTAAACCTAGATAAACCTTGGCGTTCATCTTGTGTCTCACATCTAGATCGTAGGTCTTAACGCGCTCTCACTGTAATCTACTACCACAGGGTATCCTGTGGTAGACTACCAACGAGGTTTCATCGACAGTTATTGATGTTGAAAATCAAACCCTTTGTTGCCCCTTCTCTGATGAAGAGATTAAATCTGCTCTTTTTCAAATGGAACATAATAAGGCAGCTGGCCCTGATAAAATACCAATTGAATTCTATCAAGGCTGTTGGAAAATAGTGAAAGAAGATATCATATATCTGTTTGATGACTTTCATAAAGGCAATGTAGACATCAGTAGATTGAATTATGGGATCATCACTCTGTTATCCAAAGTGGTTGATGCCTCAAAAATCCAGCAATTTAGACCTATATGCCTCTTGAACTGTTTATATAAACTGATCACCAAAACACTTACTATTAGGATGGAGGGAATTGCTGAAAAGCTTATTCACCATAATCAAACAGCCTTTATGAAAGGGAGAAACATAATGACTAGGATTATGGTGTTACATGAAGTGCTACATGAAACAAAAATCAAGAAACAGGTTGGTATTGTTCTTAAGTTGGACTTCGAAAAAGCTTATGACAAGGTGAATTGGAACTTTCTTTTCACCTGTCTACAAGCAAGAGGCTTTAATGAAAAATGGTGTTACTAGATTAAACAAGTGGTTTCTAGGGGAATAGTTAGTGTGAAGCTTAATAACTTGATTGGCTCTTATATCAAGAGCTACAAAGGAGTGAGACAAGGGGACTCCCTATCTCCTATACTTTTCAACTTTGTAGTAGATGGCCTCACAAGAATGATTCACTAGGCTCAAGCTAATGCAAGAATCAGTGGGCTAATTGATCATATTATACCCAATGGGGTTGCTATCCTTCAGTATGCAGATGATACCATCATCTGCCTAAAGCATGATCTAGAAAAAGCTAGGAATCTTAAACTGCTTCTTTATCTCTATGAGCTGATGACTAGTTTAAAAATCAACGTCCACAAGAGTGAGGTGCTGGGGATTAATGATGAGCAAAATTGGTCTGAACAATATGCAAATATCTTCAATTGTCAAGTAGGAATTTTTCCTATCAAGTATTTGGGAGTACCAGTAAGCCCAAGTAGGCTACATGTAATTGATTGGATGCCCACGTACGAAAAATGTGCCAAAAAACTTAATGTGTGGCAAGGGAACTGTCTTTCAATTGCTGGGAGAACCATGCTCATCAATTCTAGTCTAAGTAATGCCCCCATCTACCATATGTCCATATACCTGCTACCCAAGTCTATCATTAACAGTTTGGATAAGCTAAGAAGAAAATTCTTCTGGCAGGGAGGGGGACTAAAAGAACTACCATTTAATCAAATGGGCTAGAATATGCAAACATAAGAAAAAAGGGGGCTTGGTATCAAAGATATCAGGAAGATGAACCTAAGCCTGTTGGCCAAATGGTGGTGGAAACTTGAAACTGAAAAAGGTCTATGGAAAATCATCGTCAGAGCCAAGTATATGAATGGTAGAAATTTTAACAACCTAAGCCATAAGCAGTTTGATTCTACTATATGGTATGATTTGCTTAAGATCAAAAGCCTATATGCTCAGGGAAGGAAAGTGAAGATTGGTAATGGTCATAATACTCTTCTATGGAAAGACTCTTGGCTTGACAGTAAACCATTATACCAGGTTTACCCGGATTTGTTAAAAATTTGTGAATAGCCTAACATAACCATCTACGAGGCTAAAGGAGCACCAAATGATTTAACCTTTACTAGATGGCTTTTTGGTGATCTCGGAACATCATGGGATTATATCTTGATGAAATTAGAGACATTACAACTTAGCAGCAATGATGACTCTATCATATGGACACTTTCAAGTACTAACAGATTCACTGTCAAGTCATTGTACAAGGCATTAACTAGTAGTGATGCTGGTCCATACCACAGGAAACTGTGGAAAGTTCCACATAAGATTAAAATATTTATGTGGCTTCTAATGAATAACGCTCTGCTAACTAAAGACAATCTGTTGCGTAGGAATTGGACAGGTTCTCCTCTTTGTTCTTTCTGTGAGCACAATGAAACTGTCAACCACCTTTTCTTTGAGTGCAGTATTGCCAAAGCTGTCTGGTCTATTGTAGCATATACAATCAATGCAAACAGCATCCCCAGGAACATATTCCAATGTTGGGATTGGTGTGAACAATGGCTACCTCATGGAGCAAAATTTCATACTCTTGAAATTACAGCTATATGCTGGGCCATATGGAAAATACGAAATGCCGCCTGCTTTGAGGGGAAAAGCATTTCTGACCCTGCGAGTATTATCTTTTGTGCATGCTCATTTATGGGTTACTGGGCAGGATTGTTTTTTGAAGGAGGACAAGGAGACGCTGCTGAACGGAGTCGACGCTATGTTGGCCATTGCAACAAGGTTGGTGGTCAAGAAGACGAAGACCCAGAAGCATTCCTAGCCGTAGGACGATACTGATCAAGACCATAACTGAGAAGTGGAGCCTAGGGGGGGGGGGGGGGGGGGCCGGGCCGGAAGTAGTTTGCAAGAAAATGTTGCTGTGATATCTTCGTAACCATACTTTGAGATGTAGGCTCTGTATCTGATTATCTCGCTCTGCTTCGTTAGTCGCTAAGCGAGCGATCCTTTTGGTGTCGAGTAGGTTGGAACTGTTATGTTAGCCTGGTATGTTCTTCTGCTTTGCTTCTGTTAAAACTCCAAATTTTGTGTTTCCGTTAACTCGTTAATAGAAATGGGGGAATGGCCCTCGCGTCAAAAAAAACCTACAAACGTACCGGTACCGGCATTCCGCGACGAGAACAAAGGCCGGCCGGCTGGCCCGTGCTGGACTTGACGGTGGCGCAAGCGCGACATACCCAGCTATAGTAGTCGGCGGCATGGCCGGGCCGGCCGGCGGCTGGATCTGTGATTCCGGCCGTGGCGGGGGCGCGTTTATCATGTATCGTGCGTGCGTGTGCAAACGGTTTGCGTTGCGTTGCAAGCGATGCGTGTCGACCTCGTCGTCATCTCGTGCGTGTGCCTCCCGGCTCGCTTCATATGATGGAACGTGCACAACTGTTTCAGGGTCAAAGCGAATACCGAGATGCCTGTGGCTGCTGATGGCGATGACTAGGACGGTCGGTCCGACGGCAGCTACGTAACGTAACGTGGTAATAAGCTGGCCGGCCGGCGGCCAAGCGCGCGGGGCGAGCGTGGCCGGCAGTCCTGCGCCGGGCGACGCCGCCGTTGCACAGTACACCAAATGGAGAGTCCATATAAATTCTCGCTCCTACTACCACACGCCGCCCGCCCGTGTCGCGTCACGCGCGCGTGGCCGCGGGATCAAGCGCGCGGGGGCTGCGTCTGGCCAAGCAAAGGATCCCGCGAGACCGCGGGCGCTCGGTGTGGGCAAGCTGCTCCGTGCGCGCGCGGTGTCGGCGAGCGAGTGGCGTCGCTGTCTGCTCGGCTGGTCTCGACTAGATGTCGTGTCGTTGTACGTGTCCGGATCGGGGCATCGGGCACCACTAATGGCACGTCGCTTTCGTTCCTATGGGTGCCACTCGGCTGGGCGAGCGCAAAAGCGACGGCGGGATGTGTCGTCTCGACGCGTCTCGTTTGCATATATAAGCCCTGTGGCGAGAAAAAAGGGTACGTCGTTGTTGCGACAAAGGAAACCAGAAAAAAAAAGGAAAAAGAAGAAGGGTTGGGCGAGCGAGAGCGAATTCTCGCTGCAACGTCGTCTCTGCACAGTGTACCTGACAGTGAGCCTGCTGTGAAAGATCCGTTACCGTAGCGGTGATTCTACAGTCATTACAGACTGACGTGGCATATATGAAGAGCCGTCGTCAGCTTTCTTGTAAACATGGAGTTCTCACTTAACCTTCATTCTCACCTAAAAATATGCAGTTCGATCTCCATACCTTCTCAGGTACAGACGACGACGTGGGAGTATGTCAAGATCACACGCGCCTTGCTTTATAGCATAAAAAAAAAACGAGTTGTTTCAAGCAGTCACGCAACAAACTAGAGCCAACAACGAGAGAAAGACAACAACGGGCAGCTTCTTATCGTAGGTCACGATCGTATCGGCAGGGCACTAGTGCGTGCAGCATCTTGTGTAGTGCGCGGCAGCAGCTAGCTTTGCAATGGCGGCGGCGTGCGGATCCGAGCATCAGATGAGCACGTGCCTCGGCGAGTCGATCAGTTGATGACCACGTAGCGCGTGCGGCGCGGCGTACCGTATCATACGTGCAACGAGGGCGCGCGCGAGAGAGCAGAGGCGCCGGCTGACCCAATCGATCCGGCCGGCGGCTAGCTAGTTTCGCTCGCCTCGTCGGAATAATTTTCCTTCTGGCCCGATATATGCCTGGCGCAAATAGGTCCACGACGTATGGTTGCCGGCCCGTTCCGCCACGGGACGGGGAGCGGCCTGAGACTAGTTGAGTTAGTTGAGCAATTCACCGTTTACGCGTGGATGGTATACTAGAGCCTAGCTAGCTCGTGGATCGGATCCATGTAAGTCTCATGCTTGTGCGTAGCAAACGTATTGTACGGTAGCAACAACTATACAAACGGACATGACAAAACAAGCTAATCCTTTCCTTAGCTCCTTTCCCTTTTCTTTGGATTGACGAAGTAACGTGGTATTGTCAATGTATTAACTAAACACGTGTGTTTAATAACGATTTGATATTCAGAATTGTATATACGAAGAACACAATTAAGAAATAGGCTCGGATAAAACTCACCCAATATATTGATTATTTCTGAAAAGTTGCACACGCCGGTATGAGAGCTTCATTATTATATCAAGTACAACTTATATGTAATCTAGAAGATAGGTTGCTGCCACGACAAGGCAGGGGTCGTCAAAGATACTTGGTTGAATGGTAATAATTGTTGTTGTTGAAGGAAGGCCGCAGCCAATGGGTTAACTGCAAGTGAGTTAACTGGAAGCAACTGTTGTTGTTGGAGGTATGCGGCGATGTTCGACAACATAGGCAGTTGGTTGAATGGAAGCAATTGTTGTTGTTGTAAGTAGGCGGCAGGGTTCGCCACAGCTAGTTGACTGAGCACTGGTAGGATTTGTTGTAGCTGTTGTTGTTCCAGGTATGCAGCGGCATTGGGCGCAGCCAGTGGGTTGGACACAAGCAACTGTTGCAGTTGCAAGTAGGCAGCAGGGTTCACCGCGGCTAGTTGATTGAGTGCTGACAAGACCTGTTGCAGGTATGCAGCGGCGTTGGCCGTAGCCAGTGGGTTGGACGCAAGTAGCTGTTGTAGTTGCAGGTGGGCGGCAGGGTTGACCACAGCTAGTTGACTGAAAACTGACAGGATTTGTTGCAGCTGTTGTTGTGGGTATGCAACATCGTTTGCTTGAGCCAATGGGTTGGATGCAAGCAGATGCTGTTGCAAGTAGGCGGCAGGGTTCGCCACACCTAGTTGATTGAGTGTTGGTAGAATCTGTTGTAGTACTTGTTGTTGTAGATATGCAGCGACGTTGGCCACGGCCAATGGGTTGGAAGCAAGCAGTTGTTGTTGTTGCCGGTAGATGGCAGGGTTCACCACGGCTAGTTGACTAAGCGTTGATAGGACCTGCTGGAGCTGTTGTTGTGGGTATGAAGCAACATTTGCTAGAGCCAATGGGTTGGATGCAAGAAGCTGTTGTTGCAAGTAGGCTACAGGATTCGCCACGGCTAGTTGGCTAAGTGGTGGGAGGAACTGTTGAATAATAGCATTAGGAGGAGGCAAGAACTGTGGAACAATGAATGCAGTTGTAGCGCTCACTGAAAGAGCAAGGAGCGCAAAGAGGGCAAATATCTTGGCAGCCATTGTTGTGAGGATGTTGCTAGTTTGTTTCACTTGGTATGTTTCTAATTACTCTCAGTGATATGAGTGATGGATTAGTTATTGATTTGGGGCCTATTTATACAAGTGAGAGGTCATCTATGTCTATTTAGATTTCACTTGCCAACCAGCGGATAAGCTATAGATGACATGGCACCTTGTCAATTTTGACATCTAGTTAACAATTTCAATGGATTATATGGTTTGTGTATGTAGGAAGGACAATTTCAACTACGTACAAGGAAAAATTGTTGTTTTATCTGTTGGAATTTTCTAATACATGATGAATGACATGTATGATCACTTCACCTTTACACATGTTACTTAGCCAGGTCATAAATTTTCTACTATATAAACATGATGAGTATGTAAATGGATGACTAGCTCATGTCTATCAAAGCCTTTGTCAATGGACTTTGTCGTAGTGTTCTACTCATGGTTAAGGCTTGCACGGTAGTTAATGAGAAGTTATTCAACAATGAAAGAACAAGTACTACAAGATTGAGACTAAGGCCCCCTTTGGTTCACGGATGGAACACAGGAAAAATGGAGGAATCGATTCCTCCGGAATCGCTGACATCATCATCCCTTTGGATGCGCACAGGAGAAATGGACGAATCGATCCAGAGGAAGCGTCGGTCTCTCACTGTAGCACAGGAAAGGAAAAATCCACATCGACCTCTGAAAATCGCAGGAATTGAAGGAGAGGGAGCTCGAGGCATCTAGCTGCGCGCCCGCGGCAGACCTCCCGCGAGCAGCCGAGCCGCGCTTGGATCTCACAAGAGATGGCACCGGAGACACGCGCGGCCGCCCTCCGCGTGAGGTGTGCATAACGGTGGTGGGGGAGCCGCCCAGGGCTCCACCCTCCACCTCGTACATCCTCGCCTGCGCCGCCACGGCGGCGGAGGAGAACTTGAGCGCCAGTGAAGCCCGCCCCCGCACCGCCGCCTCCAGGCCAGCGCTGCCGTTGCCTCTAGGCCCACGTGGACGAGGCCGCCTCCCTCCGTGTACGCCTCGCCGACACCGCCGCATTGCACGCCCGCGCCGAGCGACTCCATGGCCGCCGGTGGATGCGGTGGTGCGCGGTGTGGCATGGGGGAGGGAGGAGAGGAGCGCGCCGGTCGCCTGCGCCGGCTCGAGCGCGAGGAGCACCTGCAGCGCCACCATGAGGCGGAGGGAGGGAGTAGTGGAGGTATGGGGAGTAGCGGAGGCATAGAGGCGCGAGGGAGAAAGACGGCGAGTAGCGGAGGGCGGAGGGAGATGCGGTGGAGAAAAAATAGGCGAAGTATAGGAATGGTTCCGGAGGAATCGGACTGCTTCCTATCCTGTTCCTTTCCTGCGATCGTTGGATTCCTATCCTTTTTCTGCGTTTCCCCCGTGTGCCAAAGGGGCCCTAATTGAAATTGAAATCCTAGTATGTACACATGCGTGCATGCACATATAATGTACAAACTTAGAATGCTTATAGCTAAACCATGGAAATTGCCACACACACTGCCCATGTTCTTGATTACACTTTACTTTAGTAGTGTCTAAACCCAATATTTTATAACCTTTGACAAAGATCTAAATAAAGTTTGACGAAAAAATCACTGTCAAGACATCTATCATAAATAATTTAACAAAACAAACTTGATGTTGAAAATTTTTTTGGATAGATTTTGTAGGAAGTATGTCATAGTTATTGAAAGTTAACTTAGGGAAAAGCTGGATCATGCAATAAACCAGAGTGGAGGGAGTATATATATGTTGAACTCTAGCTCCCGATTCAAATAGATTTAGATCTACCTTTTACAAATTTCAAACTTAACTTGTTTGCATATAGAATGGAGAATGGCAAATTTTATGCGACTTTTGTACCTTCCACCACCTACAAATATGAGCCTAAATATCTCGTGCTCGTGCTCGTGCGTGGCAAACGTATGTACGCTAGCAGAAGTGCAACAATGTAGATAGACATGTGATGATGGCATGCCACCCTTTCTTCTTCTTTGCTTGTTTCTGCTCTTGTCTGAAAAGAAAAACAGGGCGTGGTCAAAAATCAGCAGCAGGTGCTCAAAATAAACTAACTAACTAAATTGTACACATCACGACCCTAGCTTGCATTGCTTTACATTTTTGCACGATGATAACGTCAAATTTTAAAGTATGCTACAACTGTAGTATTAAACCGGAACAAGAATGAAGTAGCTAGGGAGTAGGTTAGACGTCCGACCACCATAAATTTTCTAAATTTTGACAGTTCCTTTCCAATAGTTCCTATGCTTGTCTGAGTGGGAAGAAAAACAGGGCGTGGCCAATTCAGCAGCAAGTGCTCAAAATAAACTAAACTGAATTGAACACGACACCACCCGTTGCTTAATTGCTTTGCATGCATTTGCAAGATTGCGACCTCAAATTGTAGAGTCACTACCAGAAACGGCTTCTTTGCCGAGTGTGGTAGGCTTTGTCGACAGCCAAAGCACCGGTACTCGGCAAATAACCTCTTTGCCGACTGCCAAACAAAGCAGTTGGCAAAGATTTCTTTGCCAAGTGCCTGACACTCGGCAAAGCCAGGCGCTCGGCAAAATAAGCCCTTTGCCGAGAGCCGCACACTCGGCAAATCAAGGCAGTCGGCAAAGGTTGATGGGGGCAAACGGCGTCCGTCGCCGTCCCCTTTGCCGAGTGCTCTTTGCCGACTGCCGGCCCAACCACTCGGCAAAGAGACACGCGTAGGAAACTAGGCCCAGGTTTGCCCCTCTTTGCCGACTGCCAGCTTCGACCCTCGACAAAGAGGTCATGTTTGTCGAGTGCCACGTCAAAGGAAGTCGGCAAAGAGCCCCTTTGCCGAGTGCCAAGTCTGGCACTCAGCAAAATTTTTATTTTTTTTGAATTTTGAGTTCAAATTTTTTTTAGCCCAGGCATATTGTATTCAAGCATATTTTTGAATTTGGGACCTTTTTATAATATTTTGCTATATTTCGTTCATTTATTTCATTTACTTGAATTTTTTAAGATAATCCAGATTTGAACTGCAGGTGCATGAAATAATAAAACGTAGTCATTCAAAAAATGATATTCATGTTGGAGACTGTATTTTGAGGTCGTGTCCATAAACTCATCTAAAAGTTTGAAATCCTTGTCCATGAAACGTGACCATCCAGGTACGGTAGAAGTATTTTTTAATTATATAAAATCCAAATGAATTCCGAAAATCACAAAATTTGACGAGGTGTCATGTTATTGCATGTAGAGGCTATGATAAAAAATTGAGAATGATTGGAGCAAGTTGTGACGTCAGATGTCTAAAACCCAGACATCTCACATGTGATCACATGCTCCAATCATTCTCAATTTTTTATCATAGACTCTACATGCGATAACATGACACCTCAACAAGTGTCGTGATTTTTGGACTTCGTCTCCCGTCCGAAAGAGATACAGTCGAAGGTATGCAAGTCTTTGCATATCTGCGACCGTATCTGTTTCGGATTGTCCACGTTTTTGGACAGCCTGCGGATGCGTAGATGAGTTAGCTTCCATGTCCTACTCCCGTCTGAGTCGGAGTTTCAACAACACCTCCCTGTTGTTCTTCGGATACACATTCTCCCTGCGGGGACGTGTATCGGGAGAACAGCGGGGAGGTGCTGTCAAAATTTTGACTCGGACGGGAGCAGAATATGGAAGCTAACCCATCTACGCATCCACGGGTGGGATTAGGACCTATCCTTCATCTATTAGATGGTAGGAACGCCGTGTAGATGCAATTGCTGGTTTTATTACTCGCTTACATACATGTATGACAGAGGATGGCTAACCGTGAGTGGATGTGTACGGGCTTTGCAAGTAAGAGCGATGAATGGATTAGGGGACTTATTCATATGACATGTTGAAAATCGAACTTTAAACTAACAATTCTTCTTAATGATTCGTGCAGCAACTAGATGCTTGTGAGCGAAGGGGGTTCACACCATATCAATGGCATGTAGCCTCTTGCTTAAGAAGCACTACCCTAGCAGGGTCACCCACAAGGGGGTGACAGGGCCGCCCTGGAAGTGGCCGTACTTCAAGAGCGCCAATGATGATAACGGGGTCCCTCTTGCGACCGGGATCAAGACTGACTTCTGGGTGAGTCTTCATCGCGGTTGTGGTATGAAATAATGAAATAATGAAATGATACATGATATCTGTATGTAGTTGTGGTTCACATGCGCGCCAGGGCAAGAGGAGAAGGCGGCGTAAGTTGTAAGTGCATTCATCTCCGAAGTGTGTTTTGGATAATTAATGACAATCAAATTAGGGACTAACAAGTTTATTCAAGTGAATTCACAGGTGTTAGTCCATTGAAAGATTTGAATGATAACATTTGGTGATACAAGCACCCCTAAATTTTCTATGGATGAAAGGCGCTTCGACTCAATTGGATTATTCTTTTATATTTATAATTGAGTATAAGAAATGCCGCACTATCAAGAGGGATGCAAATTAGGCTAGCTAGATGAGGGTTCAAGTGCTCATGTTGGTCTATTTTACATGATTGAGAGACACCGTGCACACACACTTAGAATGCTTTTTAGCTGGTGCACTGGAAGTTCTAGTTTTGCGACCGGAAGTTCCGATCTTGCGACCGGAAGTTCCGATAGTAGCAAGCCCGCATGCAACCGCGTGCTAGAAATTGGTTCCGGCCTCTAACCAGAAGTTCTGGTGACCATCGGAAGTTCTGGTCCTGTGACCGAAAGTTCCGGTAGTAGCAAGCTCGCGTGCAACCGCGTGCCAGAAATCGATTCCGATCTCTGATCGGAAGTTCCGGTAACCACCGGAAGTTCCGGTCACCTGGACTTGAAGTTCCGATCAACCAGCCTTCAGCGTGTGAGCACGCACGTGCAAGTATTCAGTTTCGGTCTCCAGCCAGAAGTTCCGATCGGTACCGGAAGTTCCGGTGTGTCACACCGGAAGTTCCGGTCGGCCCAATCTGAGTGTTGATTTTCTCAAGCCCAACGGTCGGATCTCAAATAGACAGGAAGTTCCGATGGTTCCCACCGGAAGTTCCGGTAGCTCTTCGGAGCTGATAGTATAAATACTTTCTCACCTCTGTTTCTGAAGGTTGCCCATTCTATTCACTGCGCCCAAGCTTTGCCAAACTCTCCTGTGACCTGAACTCGCCCACTCTCTCTCCCCCTTTGCTTTTAAGCTTCAATCCTCGATTGTTTTGAGCTAGGGACGTGAGATTTGAGAGCAGGAGCATCGATTGTCAACTTGAGCACTTGTCTTCCTCGTCTTGCCGGTTTGGTTTGCATTTGTTACTCTTGGGTTCATGGAACTCTAGCCGGCTAGGCGTTGTTCGTGGTTGCCCGTGTTGATTCATTTGTGAAGGCACCCCAAAGTGTTTGTATTACCCCTGATTCTTAATGGATATCTCAAGCTTTTGCTTGTGGGAGGAGACCTTCGTGGTCGGACCTTCGTGGTCACCTCAACAACGAGGACGTAGGAACTCCTGAGTGAAGATTGCCGAACCTCGGTATAAATCGTGTGTCTTGCTGTGGAGGTAGCATCGACTACCCTTGTTCTTGTGTTCTTCGTGCTCTTCCTCTCTATGATTTGGTGAGGTGCCAAGCTCCGTGGAGTTCAACATCATCACCAACAACATCTAAGAGGGTGTGGTAACAATCAAAATCAAAATCACAACTTATTTCACTCTAATTTCGTAGCTCAGTAGGGCACCGGAGGTTCCAGTTGGTATTTAACTTCCGTATTTCGAGTTTGTGAGTTTTAGGATTTTCAAACAGGCCTATTCACCCCCCTCTAGGCCATTTAGGTCCTTTCACAAGTGCAGGACAAGGTCTGCAAAGCCCGACACAAGGACATGTACCAGGAGGCGCACCTCTAGGTCCTCATCACCTACCACGCCGACGTGCTTCTCAGAAAGCTGACGAAGTCAGAAGCCAGGGATATGATCTTGTACCCTGAGACCGACCTCCCCAAGGAGGTGTACCTCCAGGTAAGTAGAAAACATCAAGTCTGATTCATTTCATGAAAAATAAGTAAAAACATTCATTCTGATACATCTTCTCATATGACAAATGCATGTTGTCATGCAGCACCCTCCAGAATGGTGAAAGTTGTACATGGACTGCTAGGAGAACATTGTGGAAGCGTGGCTCAAGCCTGAGGCGTACGAGCAGCGCAGAAAGAAACGGGGGGAACACCTAGCGATGCCAGGGCCAGCACACCACCAAGGAAGCCAGCCCCTCCCAAGGTTCATGAATAGACGGGTACGCTTCTGTTGATATTTTTATGTATTCAGTTATTCTAGCTCTCAATTCTTATTACGTGTAATAACCTTTATGTTTTTCTCGCAGACCCAGGCGCATGATGGCCAGGTGATCGACGAGTTCATGGGGTACGCCCTAGCTCACAAGGGCAAAGCGATAGATCCGACCAACGTCTATAACCCAACGGACGGGCCCGAGGCGTATACCAACCCGAACGCCTATGAGAAGATGGCCGAGTACACCGCGGCGGCTCGCACGTGCCATGGGGAGGACTTCGATCCGACCACCCAGCCCTTGGATACGGACATTCTGATGAGGACGGGAGGAGGGAAGCAGCACGGCCGGTACTATATTGCCCACAGCGCAATCGACCCGGCCACTGTTCCCACGCTCCGCCAGGTTCGAGAGGGGAGCAACACGACCTCCTCCGACATCCCCGTACGACCTCAGCAGCCGAGCTCCGCATAGATGTTGGCGACGGTTCAGGTAACTATAGTATTATTCGTCGTTCATTGGTTTTATATATGTACATTTTCTTTTGTATTGTTTAAACATCACGGGTGTAATATTGCAGTGCGAGCTGGCCGAGTTACGGGCCACGCAGGAGACCGCGTAGGAGGCCTATCAGCGGTTGCTGGCGGCCCAACAGGAGGCCCATCGGCAGGAGATGGAGCGCCAGATGGAGGCTGTCCGGTTGCACTCACAGCGTCAGATGCAGAACTTTGTCGGCTTCGTTCAGAGCATTCGGATCCCTGATGTTGTCTTGCCTTTGTTGCCTGCCTCGTTGTTCGCTCCACTCCCTCTTTCTAGCCCTATAGGGACTCCAGTGAGTATATATGTTTGTCTATTGCTTTGGCTTGAGCGGCCATCCGGCTGGTACTAATGAGATTGCTTCTCCTTTGTGCAGCCACAATCGGCGGGTTTGAACCCAACTCTTAGAGACGGCCCTTCTCTAGGCCATGGGTGGCCGGTTGGCCCGAGGCCACCTCACACGTGGTCCGGTGGCGTTCCTCCTCCGTCTCCGCAGCAGGGGTGGTCTCCGTGGTTAGGTAGCGCTCCTCCTCCACCCCAGTAGCACGGGTGGTCAAGTGGCGCTCCTCTGCCTCAGCAGCACGGGTGGTCAGGTGGCGCTTCTCCGCGTCAGCAGCTCGGGGGCTGGGCGTACTCCTTTATGCCGTCGGGGTGGCAAGGTGAGGGCTCTTCACACTCTGCGAGGCACGGGGTCGGCGGGTCGCAGTACGAGCAGTGATGGACTGAGGCCTTTATGTTAGACATGTTGAACTTGTTATGGACCATTGATAGATATTGAACTTGTTATGGATGTTGGACATGTTGGACTATTATTGGATTTGTGACTATATATATGAATTTATGATATATATATATATATATATGTGTGTGTGTGTGTGGATCTGTCTCCTGCCATATGTATCAAAAAAACAAAAAAACAAAAAAATTGTTTTCCTCAGCAGGCACTCGGCAAAGCTGGGCACCGGTTTTGCCTAAACTCTAGCTTTGCCGAGTGCCTGCTGACCTGGCACTCGGCAAAGTTTTTTTTAAAAAAAATAAAATTTCTTTGCCGAGTGCCGGATCAGCACTCGGCAAAGATTTTTTAATTAAAAAAAGAAAAAAACTTTGCCGAGTGCTGGCATGGAAGACACTCGGCAAAGGAAATAATTTTAAAAAAATAAAAAAATCTTTGCTGACTGCCATGTCAGCAGTCGGCAAAATAGCCGTTAGATGACTAATGCCGTTAAACTTTGCCGACTCTGACACGGCAGTCGGCAAAGTTTTTGCCGACTGCTTTTGGTTTGACTGTCGGTAAAAAATTCTTTGCCGTTAAATTCTTTACTGAGTACCCTTTGCTGACTGCCGACGTGGAAAGCAGTCGGCAAAGGCTTTGCCGACTGTCTTTGGCCCTTTATCGGCAAAGAAGCTGAATCCGATAGTGAGTATTACTGTACTATTGTTTAAACCGAAGCAAGAATGAAGTAGCTAGGTCAGACGGCCGACCACCAAATTCCAACATCGTCGTCAGCCAAATAGTAGCAATGACGACCCGCCACCCGGCCGGCCGGCCGTCGTCTATTCATTCCAATTCCAACCAGAATTAGTCCGCGCGCTCGGCCTGTTTTGGTCTCTCCGATGAGAAAAACAGAGAATGAAGCGATGACGATTAGTCTCACTGTCACGCCTTAAAATTACGCGACTCCGGTCGTGTCCGTCAGTATATATAATATAATAACTGTCTCGATTAGTCTCACTGTCACGCCTTAAAATTACACGACTCCGGTCGTGTCCGTCAGTATATATAATATAATAACTGTCTTTGTACACGTATGCAACAAATGTAGTCGTGTATGTGTGTCAGTATACGTTAATACTCCCTTCATCTTAAATTATAAGTTATTTAAAAAAATTTAAAAAATTAAAGTTTGATAAAAAAATTTAATCAAATTTAAGATGTTTTGACTCTTTAATATTTTTAAAATAATTTATAATTTAAGACGGAGAGAGTATGTACCTTCGTTGGCGTAACGGCAGAGAGGGGATATATTGACTTATTAGCAAACAGACATCAAATGGTCAGTCGGTTCGGCCATGTGCCACGGTCCTTCCTATACTTATATTCGAGCACCCAGTACACCGGGCCGGCCTACCGTGTCACGACTATGGCGTGGAAGAATTTGACAATTGACATTCGTATATACCATATATATATACTAGCTATACACAGTAGGTGTACCAGTATTATACAAACGATGCTACGGCGTGTACTCGCAAGGCTATACATCTACTTGCTGGCGTTACGTGTTCGCTGTTTTTTCAATGTGGCGACCAACGAGCGAAGGCTCCGTCAACTGGGCAAAGAAAAACAACACCAAGTTTTTTTTTTATATAATTGAAAAAAATATATAAACATGACGATCGAATGCGTGCACCGTTGTTTTCTCCCCGACGACAAGCTAGGACAGCAGCGAGAGGCTCCCTGAGATTGATTCAAACAAAATAAGTTTACTTGGTCTGTCGTCACAACGCGGTTGCTAGGATGATAGGATCTGAATATCTGATGAAGTGTGTTGTGCGTTTTAGTTTGTTAGCTGCCAACGACTTTGGACCAGGTTTTTCTTTTGTGCAGATAATGAAACTCGGCCGTGGTTCCAAAGTATACAGCGCACGATTCATAATTAAAGAAAAACGGGTGAAAAGCCTTCAAAAGTATCATTTTGTGCATCCCACCATTCATGCTTACCTGGTTGGTTACTAATTGGGACTGCAGATTAGCTTAAATTAACTACGGACTATGGTTGACCATTACTAATTAGGAGTAGTCGGCTAACAATTACTTGAGAAACTTATCTAAAACAACAGCCTGCATACTTCTGGATCGAGCTAGTTTGGGATAATGTTTATTTAGCTAACAATTAACCCTTGTATCCAAAAGAGTATCCATTTTAGTATAAGAGTACTAACAAAACACAGACGCATACGTAAATGGCAGGTCAACCAGCGCTGGGCTGTCAGTGTCAGGCCATAACATAACAATAATCCACCCAATGCATCTAGGAGTCAGCACAGTAATTATATCACGAGCAGGGGGATTAGCGCCGCCATCAGTTAATCAAATCCGCCTATCTTTCAGTGCCGGCCGGGTGAGATTATTGTACTATGTATGATCCATGTGTCCGTCGTCGTAGCTAGGCGACCATGCACGCGTGTACCTGTACTGTACCGTGTACGTCTCGTCTCGATCGGCAGATCCGAGGCGGGCGCGATGGCCGCTGCCGCACGGTGTGGCTGTCGCTGGTCGCTCTCCACGTCCCCGGCCGGCGGCTGTCGCGGCCCGGTCGTGGTTTCTTTACGCGCTTCGATATCCGGCGAGAGGAAACCACGCCGCCTCCGTCGGCTGCCGGCCTGCTGCTCCTGTACGTGCCTGCAGTCTGGATGGGAATGGGATCCCCAGGCACGGTTCCATTCCGTCGGATTCAGAGAACCTCTGGTCAGCTCAGCTCAGCTGCCTAGGCTCCGGCGCCTGGTGTCGCTCCGTGTTCCCCGCGACGCACTGACCAGATCGTGCTGTCTGTCTACGAGAACGAGAACGACTTGTGGCGATGTATGGATGGAAAATGGAAAATGGAAAATGGATCGGTCGGTGTCGCTGTTGCTTCAACTTCAAGGCTGGGACTGAGAGGCCCGTTTGGCCGTTTGGTTTCTACTATGATTTTGTTGAGCTTCGTGTGGGCCGAACGTAATAGCACATACTTTGCCGCCTTCCCTGATCGTAAGGCCTATCAAACTTCTTGGTGCCGCAGCCTATCAAGCTATATGGGCCGTAGAACTTTTAAAGCGTATGTCCTCTTAAGGTTTTGTATTTTATACCATCCAGTTATTGCAAAATTTTTCCACTAAAAAAAAAGTTATTGCAAAATTTTAGCACTTGAGAATTCCACAGCATATTTTATGTCCTACCATATTGATAGTAATTAGAAATTTTGATGAAAAGGTATCATCTAATAGCTTCTTTGAATTATATGTTTAAATATTGTCATCTTCTATTTCTCATTTTGCGCTGGCAAAAGATGGACAAGGAGACTGTTGGGTGGAAGGCTCATATACACATATCAGATGAAGACAATATGTCAGTTGCAATTATTTTTTTAATCCATCCCAAAACTTACATTCCAGGGGATATTTATAGGCCCCTTGGCTTCGCTATTTATAAAATTGGCCATAGAACTCGCTTCACATCTAGCTAGAAAGCATATTGATGAAGTGGCGAAGCATACTTCGTCCTTTTCCTTTTTGTCTTATGAGACAACTTTGGGTTTGACCATGATTTCTTGACTCAGCCGAGAGTATCACGGACTTCTACGCGAAGCTGCCACGTCAGTTCCACTGGTTGCCAAAAGTCGGGCGAAGTTATCTTCCGCCGGATAACCTGAAACATGTGAAATCGTATATACAGGGTTTTATAAACACAGCGAAGTATCCACGTGGTCTTCGCTGAGCGTCCAGAGTCCGGCGAAGTCCTCTTCGCCAGTCGATTCAAAACATGCAGAAATTCATAAGCGGAGTTGGAAACATGCACAGTGAAGTATTTGTGTTATCTTCGCTGTTCACGTTAGCATCTCGAATGTTTGTAATGAGATGTCTGTCTCCATAGTTTGGAAAGGATGTTTGTACATCAAAGTTGTTTCCCAACAGCAGCCCCTCGCGGGCGAAGGCCTACTCCAAAGGTCTGAACCCCGCGAAGTTTATATGAAACTTTGCCTGGCAAACGCCGTCCAAACTTTGGAGTTGGCCTGTTTGAATTTTAAATCCAACGGCTAGTTTTGATTGGTTGACTGGGCACTGCCTATAAATAGCGAGGCCCTCCCCCCCTCTGAGGCTGCCGTTTTTAGAAGAAAGGAAACTCTGCCGAAATTTTTCTTGAGCTCTAAAGTTTGAGATAGCCTTTCTTGACGTTTTGTCATTGTGTTGGCCTAGTCTCAAATCTTTGTTTGAAGTTTGTGTGACATCTTCGCCAAGGTTTGTTCCTTGATTTTTCATTTTCATGATTTTGTCGAATGGTGTTTCTGATCTTTGGTTTTGTAGATGTCTTCACGAGATTTGCGAGATCAGCTTCAGTCTCAAGAAAGTTCCAAAACTGAGGAAGATAGATCTTGGTTGGATTCTGACGAAGAGGGCCTTGACGGTGTTGATGCGTCGGTCGAGGACTTAGTTAAAGATGACAAAGGTTTCACTTTAACTTTTGGGAAGACTTTATTTGAAGGAAGTGATCTTGATGAGATGGTGCGGTTGAAGCTCGTTGATCGTGATCAAGTGAGGGTGCCTAATCCTTTGGAGACTAATCCGAAGCTACATCCCGATGCATGCATTGTTTATCGAGATCTGTTCACTGCTGGCCTTCGCTTCCCTTGCCAAGACTTCGTTGAGGACGTGCTGAAAGCTTTCAACATTCAAATGCACCATCTGACTCCAAATGGTGTAGTTAGGCTGGCTCAGTTTGTTTGGACCGTCAAATCTTAGGAGGCTAATGCTGACATTGCAGCTTTTTGTGAACTTTTTGAGATGCATACTCAATTCAAGGAGTTTATGCTTGAAGGGTGAGTGATTACTAAGTATTTTTCTTGCTCAAGTTTTAAGACTGCCCGCAACGCTGTCCAGATTTCTCCAGCGACATGGAATAAGTGGGGTACTGGGGATTGGTCTAGATACTGGTTTTATCATAAGGTGTCCATGGTTGAGGAGCGGGACCCTGTTACAAAGAGAATGATGAAGAAGTATCCGATGGCCGCCAGAATGAAAATTGAGAATTTTAAGCTATCTTCGTCTTTTCCTTCTTCCATGATCTCGAATACTGCTGTGAAGGCATACAAGTGTACAGCTTCGCTGCAATGTGCTAGGGATCTGGTTAAGGAATATGCTGCTGCCAAAATTTGGCCATTGAAAAAAGGATAGTCCTTTCAGCGTTTTTATCCTAAGAAAGTTCGAGGTATAAACTACAAGTACCCGGATAACGATTTTCATCGTCCGAGGATATTTTCTTCTGATGAAGAATTTGTGAAATCTGTGGAAAGCTGGGCTGAGGATTTGCTTGGCAAGTATGTGTTAAGCGAGAAAAATAATATTGATAAGATTCTTGGGAGTGATTATAGGCGTTTGAACAGAGTTTTTAAAATTGCTAATGTTGAATATGGTGAAAGGCCTCCTCCTGCCTATGCTCATAAAAAGAAGCAAAGTAAAAAGGAGACTACTATTCAGACTAAGGAGAAGAAGCGCAAGTCTGGCGTTTCTAGCAAAGTTGTTGCTAAGAAGTTGAAGAAAAACCAAAGTCCTTCTATTTTGTTGGATGCTGAGGAGATTGATGCTGTGTTTGAACGGAGTTTGGACATAGAGGGGAATTTGGTTTCTGATGTCGGTGTTGGTGGTGAAGGCGTTGTTGAGGTTGTCAAAGGTGATGGTGATGGTGATGATGTTGTTTTTCCTATTTCTCAAGATATTGAGGATGAGGTGAGAAAAATTTGTATGACTTTCTCTTCTAGTGGTTTGGCTCCACCATTACTTACTCCACTTAACAAAAACTTACAGAGTTTGCAAGCCCATGGTGCTTCTGCCAGTGGTTTTGGCGAAGTTGGTGCGGGAACTAGCTTGGTATCTAAGAGAGAGACTCAAGTTAATGATTTTCAGGAAGTTGGTGGATCGACTTCGCCGAGGCCTGTCACTGAGGCCCCTTTTACTGGGCCATATGAGAAAAATATTGACGCTGGGAGAACAACTTCGGTTGAGAACCCAGCTGGGTTGATGCCGGCGAAGTTGGTGCTCAAAATATGCCGAAGAAAACTGGAGGCTCTAAAGTTTATGCTCTTGATTTTGAGGATAGTGATGAGGAGGTTTTTGATGATGAAACCAACGATGATCGGTTGGCGCGCTTGTCTAGTTCTACTATCCATGTTGAGAATGGAAAGAGTGTTGAATGCAGCTTGGGTGAGCGTGTTTCTATCGATAAGTATTGTGGCTTCGTGTTTCTTTTTTATTTGAATTGTTTTGTTTTGTTGACTTTGATTTTTCTTATAGAAACTATCTTTCCTCATGCACCGTCTTATCCTCGGAAGAGTATCGACTTGAGCAGGTTTACTAGCCAAGAACCTGTTACTCCTGTTATTCCTGTTGCTGGCGAAGGAGAAATTTCTAATGCTCTTAAGCGCGGATTGGCATTTTGTCAAAAGGAAGGTTTGAGCCTTGATAGCTTCAAGTTCATTGGTATTGGGGCTGATAAACTTCGAATGATGCCTCATACTTCTGAGGTTCAACTGTCGAAATGTATAGACGAGGCCTTTAATGTCTCTGATGCAGAACTTGAGATATCAAAGAAACCCTTACTTTAAGTTGCTGATGCGGGGTTATCAATGATGTATAAAGGTTCCATCCTAATGAGAGGATTGCGAATGAGTTTGGAGGAGAAGGAGAAAAATTTTGCTCTTCACGAACGTGACTATCTAGCTGAAATTAAAAATCTGAAGAAGCAGCTTGCCGAGAAAGAAAAGGAGAGAGCTGATGCTGTAGATGCTCACAATGGTTTGGAAGGTAGGCTTATTAGTGCTCTTGCTCGAGTTGAGGAAAAATAGGATGATATTAAGAAGATTACGAAAGACAAAGAAAAGTTAGAGGAAGGCCTGAGGCGTATTGAAAAGAAGTTGCAGGAACAGGACAAGTCCTTCTTTGACAATTGCAACCGGATTTGGGAGCTTTGTTTTGAATGCTATGACAAGTTTGGAGCCCGCCCTGAAGAAAAATGTTGGGAGCTTGGTGATCATGATAGCTTCTTCAGCTGGCTTTGTCGTCAATACGAAGATTTGTCCCGAGTCACCGAGACTATAGTTGATATTGGAGTGTACTACTCTGCTCGTGCTCTGTTTCATTTGATGAAACAGAGTCAAGATCCTTTGTTTGCGCAACTTTGTGATGCCAACTATAAGTTTCCTTCTGTGAGTGAGCTTACCAATGTGACAAAGGCTACACAGATTTTGTGCAACAAGTATCTTGAGCAGTATTGAAGGTCAGGTGGTCGGGTTCATTGTTTTGACAAATCTAGAGAGAAACTACAGATGGTAAATTTTATACTTGCTTGCTTTTGTTTTCTTTTATGTTTTGTATCTAACTTTTCTCTCTTTCTATGTCAGCAAATTGCAAAGGAGGCAGAAGCTACTCGGAGGGAGGCAGAAGAAACCGCGAAGAAGGAAGCTGATGTTAGAGGTCGAAGCGGTGCCAGACCCAGCAATGTTAGTGGCGGCCGTCCTTAGGCTCTAACTGTTTTTCCTTTTGTGAGAAGAGAGTGTTTTTTAAAAAATGGTGGTTCTAAGTTATGATCCTCGTAAGATATACACTTGGTAACTGTTTGACTATTTGCCCGTCCTGTGCAGGTTCCTCATGCTAAGGCTGCACAGGATGTCGAAGACATCATTCCGCTGTTAATGTGTAAAGTTGACTTTATTTTCGAGCCTGTCGAGTTTTACAATTTTTGCGTGAAGTGTGATGGCCGTGATGTCAATAATTTCCTTACTCATAAGTTTCACTCCCGTTGTTTTGAACTTGAACTTTTTGGTGATTCTTACAAATTTTTTATAGACTTGAATAAGCGATGCCGTAACGTCCGGCCTCCTAATTGCCGAGTTTTTGATTTTACGGGCTTTGCACAGGTAAAAGTTTGACGTGTGAGGTTCATTGTTCTTCTGTGGTTGCTCTTGCTTTCTAACTTCTTCTTATAGTCGTTTGAGTCAAGTACTTCGCCAGTGAATGTTTGTGAGGACTATCTTCGTCGTGAGGCGGACGAAATTATTAATGAGGTTGTAAGCGACATACTTGGTGATGCTGCCGAAGTAGTTAGTTCTCAAGATGACTGATTTTGTACACATTTTGTTTGTAACTGGATAAGCTATATTGTAAATATCTTGTTGTATTGTGAAGTTTGTGAGTTCTCATTCGCTTGTATGAATAAGTACAGAATAGATACTTTGAATTATATTACGTATGTACTTTGCTTAGTAACATGGAGTCAAGAAATTTACCTTAACAATCTTGAAATTCGTCCCCTCTTTTTCGTGCAAAGTGGACGCGTACGCTTCCTTAGAAGATGAAAACATTTAGTGAAATAGTCAAAAAATTTGCCTTAGCAAATTTTGAAACGTCGTCCCTTATTTTTCATGCGAAGTGGACGCCTACGCTTCTATAGAAGCAGAAAATATTTTACCTTAGTGAAATAAAGTCGAAAAATTTGCCTTAGCAAATTTTGAAACGCCGTCCCTTCTTTTTCATGCGAAGTGGACGCATACGCTTCCTTAGAAGCAGAAAATATTTTACCTTAGTAAAATAAAGTTAAAAAATTTTCCTTAGCAAATTTTAAAACACCGTCCCTTCTTTTTCGTACGCTGAAACCATTTCCCTTAGTGAAATAGTTGAAAATTTTGCCTTAGCAAATTTTGAAACGCCGTCCCTTCTTTTTCGTGCGAAGTGGACGCGTACGGTTTCTTAGAAGCAGAAAACATTTCACCTTAGTAAAATAAAGTCAAAAAATTTGCCTTAGCAAATTTTGAAACGCCGTCCCTTCTTTTTCGTGCGAAGTGGACGCGTACGCTTCCTTAGAAGCAGAAAACATTTCACCTTAGTGAAATAAAGTCGAAAAATTTGGCGCGGACTTTTTGAGTTGGATAAGTTAGCATTTTTTAGATTTAATAAAATATCGATGCTAACTTAGTTTTGCAAAATTTATGCCGATATAGGAGTATATGTTGGATGTACTCTTCGGCACTTTGTATTTCAGTGTGGAGACATATCTCTGGGGAAACTGTTCTCATTTATATTCCATGAGATTTACTGAGAGACTGCCTCATTAAAAAACCACTTACCCTGCGAAGGGTTTGCCCTGAGTGAAAAAAGAGTGCAACTCGATTACATTGTAAAGTTGCTTGAAATGAAACTTCTACTTCTACTTTGCAGGAAGTGAAACTACTCTTCTAGTTTAGCTACGGGTAATATTTATGAAGTATTTCTATATTCCAAGTGTGACTAAGCTCTTCACCTTTCAGATTTGCTAGGTGGTACGCACCTTCTTTGTTTGTTCTTGTGATGATGAAAGGCCCTTTCCACTTTTGTTGGAATTTTCCCAACATGTCTTCATCTCTTTTTCTTTTGAGGACAAAATCTCCTGGTGCTAACTCTCTTGGCTTGATTTTCTTGTTGTACCACTTCTTTGTTTCAAGTTGGTACTTCTTGATATTTTTAAGTGCTTTGTTTCTTTCTTCTTCGAGAAAATCCTTGCTTGTTACTTGGTCTTCTTCTGTGATCATTTGAACATTTGTTCTTGGACCTTCGTATTTTATCTCTTCGGGGGTCATTGCTTCATCTCCGTAAAGTAATTTGAATGGAGAAAAATCTGTTGGCCTTGATTTTGAAGTGTTGTGAGACCAGATTACTTTTAGTAATTCGTCGACCCATTTTTCTTTTTTGAGGTCTGTTAGGCACATTGAAATTCCAGTGCAAATTATCATGTTTGCTCTTTCGACTGCTCCATTGGACTGTGGGTGTCTTACTGATGCGAAGCAAAGTTTGATTCCCATTGAATAGTAGTATTCTCTGAAGTATTCGCTATCAAACTAGGTTCCATTATCTACAGTGATGTGTTTCGAGACTCCGAATCTGCATATGATGTTTTGCCATAGGAATTTTTTCATTGTATGAGAAGACATGTTTGTGATTGGCTTCGCTTCAATCCACTTGGAGAAATATTCGACTGCAACTATTGCGTATTGGTAGTTGCCCTGAGCCGGAGGTAACTTTCCAACTATGTCTATTCCCCATCTTGCAAGTGGCCAAGTTGGTTCAATTGATTATAGGTTTGTTCCTGGTGCATTGATTTTACTCCCTGCCATTTGATAATTATGACAAGTCCGAATGATTTCTTTGCTGTCACTTTGGGCAGTTGGCCAGAAGGACCCTTGTCTGAAAGCTTTCTCGATTATTGATCTAGCCCCAGCGTGACACCCGCAGATTCCCTCGTGTATTTCTTTCAACAGGTTTTTTCCATCTTCTTTTGTATGCACTTTAGTATTGGTTGGCAAACTTCTTCCTTGTACAGTTCTTCGTTGATGATTTTGTAGCTTCTGGTCTTTTGCTTCATTCTTACTTCATCAACTTCATTTTGTGGCTCGTAAAATCCTTTTAGAAATGCCATAATTGGAGCTCTTCAGTCTTTGCTTTCTATGATGTGTACTTCTTTTGGTTGTTTAACTTTTATTTTTGTTGAGTCTTTGGTGATAGTTTGGAAGAATACTTCTGGTGTTAACTCTAACTTTTGGGCGGCGGCTTTTGCAGCTTGTGTTCTGTCTTTTGATAACTTTCTGAGTTTTTGTTTTTTCAGCCTGAAGTTTGGGTCGATGTTTAACTTGTGTTCTATGACATCCCTGCTTACTCCTCCTAAGTCTTATACAGACCAGGCGAAGATATCCTTGTTATTTCGCAGGACTTTTATTATTTTTTCTTCTTCTTCTTTTGATAAATTTGTGCCGATGATAACTTATCTTTCTGGCACCATAGGGTCGATTGGTACTTTCTTTGTATCTTCGCAAGGCTTCGCTTTTTCTTGTGTCTTCGCGTTTTCAGTTTCGGCTCATCGTCGTCTTCTTCTTGTATTACGTGGATATTTTTGAAAGCCGGGCTTGCATCTCTTTCAATGTTTCTTGCCTCTGTTTGATCGCCAAAGACGGTTATGATGCCGTTAACTGTTGGCATCTTCATGCATAAGTATGGATGCTTACTATGGCTTTGAAAGCATTTAAACTTCCCCTTCCAAAGATTGGTTGTACTAGCTGTGCATTTCGACAACATCAAATGCTATTTGCTCTGTTCTCGCATTGTTCACTGTTCCGAATGAGACTGGCAAGACAATTCTGCCGATAGAGTTTATTTTCTTTCCACCGAAGCCTACTAGTGGGTGCTCGGCTCTTCCCAGGGTTTTTCTATCAATTTGCATTGCATCTAAAGTTCTTGTGAATATTATGTCTGCTGAGCTGCCACCATCTATCAGAATTTTTGTTACTGCCCAGCCTTCAATGTTTGCTTCTATGACCATTGCGTCCATGTGAGGGTAATCTTTAAGTTTGAGATCTTGTTCTGAGAATGTGATTGGCATGTGGGACCATCTTGTTTTCTTGAATGGACCTTTGACTGCTATAGAGTTTACTCTTCTGAAATAATTTCTTCTTTCATTTCTTGAATCAAGCTCCATGCTGTTTTATCCGAAGATTGTCATAATTCTGCCTTTTCTTAGGATGACTGCATTCCCGTTGCTTGTTGACGCTTCGGGTATGTTATTGTTGTATTGAATTTGGTGGTTGTTGTTTGCTACTGAACTTTTAGGTTAGAAATTTTGCTGCTGACTTAGGCCCCATTGATTTTGCGGGCACGCTGCTAGCAGTTGGCAGTTATAGATTGGCGAAGGTGGTGGCAACATGTGCTAAGGGTAAGTTATTAGCAAGTAACTTGTTCTTTGGGGAGCTAGATGATTGACAACCTTCAACTACGAAGTTGCTCTATTTTCTTCTTGTACTTCTTCAATGCTTTTCTTTACTCTTGGGTACATCTTCGATGTATGACCAGCCCCTTTGTCATGTATGGTGCAGTACATTTCTTCAGGCCTTAAAATTTTCCTTTTAAAATTTCTTCTTTGGTTGTTATAATTTGCCCTTTGCTGAAAATTTTTCTTATAACTTCTGTTGTTTTAAAAATTTCTTTGATTGTTTGATCTTGGACCTTGATCGGCAGCTTTGCTCATGTTGTTGATGTGATTTATCCTCTGAAATGGTCTTCGCTCAGCATTTGTTCTTAGGCGTTGGGGATTGTTATTTGATCTTGACGTGTTTCTTTCTTCGTTTTCTTCTTCTATTCTTTTTCTGTAGTCTTCGTCGGACTCACAGTATTTTCTCATTTCCTCATATAACTTTTTCACTGTGATTGGTCTTTCCCTTTTGAAGTGTGATGAGAGTTGGCCTGCTCGCAGTCCTTTGATTGTTGCTATGATGGCAACTTCGTCTGGTATGTTTGGTATTTGAGCTTTTATTTATATAAATCTTTTGTAATATTGGCTCAATGGTTCTTTTGGTTGCTGCTTGATGTTGAAAAGATCATCGCTGGTGAGTTCGACTCTTTGTATGCTTTGGAAGTCTAGGAGCAAAGTTGTGCGAAGGTGATCCCAAGATTTAATTGACCTTGGTTTTAGTGAAGAGTACCAATGCTGCGCTGGTCCTCTTACTGTCATGATGAGTGACTTTGCCAGGGTGTTCGCATCTCCCCCGCTTGATGCTACTGCTGCTTTGAAGCTCATAAGAAATTGTCTTGGGTCGGTCATGCCATTGTAGGTTGGGATGATATTGAATTTGAAACCTGCTGGCCACTTCGCTAGCTGAATGTCAATTGACAAGGGAGACTGTATCAATTGTTGCTATCTGACTTTGGTTTTCTTTGCTGTTGGTGTTTTTGCTTGCTGAATTTGGATCTTGAATCATAACTTCGCTTTCGTTTTCTATTTCATTATTGATCTTTCTTAGTTCAGCCTCTGCTTCTGTAATTTTTTGCCTTAGGGACTTTTCTCTTATTTTCGCTCTTGCTTTCTCCAGCTGTTTTTTCTTGACGATGAGTTGTTCTTCGAATTTTTTGAGTCTTCTTTCTTCGTTCTGAGTTTCTTCATCTTCTTGTGAGCGTCTGTTTTCTGTTTCTGTCTCATCTTTCAAAAGTGATTCTTTGTCTTGGTTTGAATTGTCTCCAGTCGAAGTTGTTTTTTACTAAGTCTTGCCATTTTGCGTCCGCGTGGTGGTCGTGGGTGTCTTCGATCACACAAACAGACGGCGCCAGATGTTGGCTGGAAGGCTCACATACACATATCAGATGAAGACAATATGCGAGTTGCAATTACTTTTTCAATGCGTCCCACAACTTATATTCTAGGGGCTATTTATAGACCCCCTGGCTTCGCTATTTACAACCATAGAACTCGCTTCACATCTAGCTAGAAAGCATATCGACGAAGTGGCGAAGCATACTTCGTCCTTTTCCTTTTTGTCTTCTGAGACAACTTTGGGTTTGACCATGATTTCTTGACTCAGCTGAGAGTATCACGGACTTCTACGCGAAGCTGCCACGTCAGCTCCGCTGGTCGCCAAAAGTCGAGCGAAGTTATCTTCCGCCGGATAACCTGAAACATGTGAAATCGTATATACGGGGTTTTATAAACACAGCGAAGTATCCACGTGGTCTTCGCTGAGCGTCCAGAGTCCGGCGAAGTCCTCTTCGCCAGTCGATTCAAAACATGCGGAAATTCATAAGCGGAGTTGGAAACATGCACAGCGAAGTATTTGTGTTATCTTTGCTGTTCACGTTAGCATCTCGAATGTTTGTAATGAGATGTCTGTCTCCAAAGTTTAGAAATGATGTTTGTACGTTAAAGTTGTTTCCCAACAGAGACCGACCCTCTAGAGTTCGCTTTCGAATTGTGCTAAGCTATTGTTTTATAATATTTTTACCGTATTTTTCGAAAGTATAGTAACGAAAAATGTACCGCCATTATATCATCATGACCAATTTAATGAAATTAACTAATTTAATGTTATTATAGATATATGTCATTATAAATTTCTTTAAAGATAGTCAAAAATAGATATTTTTCACTCATATAAGAAAACTGAAGTAAACTTCAATTTAGAAAAAAATATGAAAATCACTGATTTTGCGGCTCTAACTCTTCCAGACTCTTTGTAAGGAGTTGTTTTGAGATGATTATGACCTTGTATGAATAACTTATCTAGATAGATTGTGTCGAGAAAACTTATCTAGAGAGCGATTGCAACATAAGCTACACAAATAGAGTTAAAGGTGATCGAAATAAGTTAGCCGCATTGGGCTTCAACTTTTTTTTTTGGTACAAATGACAGCTCAGAAGTGTGATAGTTTGTAAAAAACAAACTGTTTTGCTTTTGATTTTAGCTTATTATTTTGGCAGTTGCTTTGTGACTTCGTCTCAAAGTGGAGGGTCTGCTTGATTTGCAACTTAGAATTTCTCAATGCCAAAAATTTGACAAATTAAAGGTATAAAGTTTTATCATAAATTTGACAAGCTACATGTGGGAGATTGACAAGATTTCATAGTAAACCAAATAATAGCCAAAATTATTAAATTTTTAGTTTGACATAATTTTGGTTTGCTATCAAAGGGTCTGAACTCTGAACGAACAGAAGCATCGGCTGATCGGCTCAACTTTCGCGAAACGTCTTCAGTGTTCAGAGCGCACACTCCGTGAGTGTTCCGCGGCAATCTACGCCGCTCCATCGTCCTCACGAAACCCTAACCCACCCATCCTCCGAGCCCGCCTCCGCCCACGCCGCCCCAAAACCTAGACCCCCTGCGGTCGCTGCCGATGGGAGCAGAGGAGCAGCCATCCCCGACGCGGAAGCGCGACCGCGAGGAAGACGGGGAGGACCTCTCCGATGGGGGCGCCGCCGAGAAGCGGCCGCGCGCGGAGGGCGCGTCCCTGCTGGGTCTGGCCACCTACGAGGACGAGGAGGAAGACGAGGCGGCCAGAGGCCACGCGAATGGCCGAGGCGCGGTGGAGCCTGAGGGGGAGGAGGACGAGGATGACGACGAGGAGAACGACGTGAGGAGGGCTCCGGAGAGGAGGCCCAGGCAGGTGGAGCTGCGCCGGGACTGCCCGTACCTCGACACCGTCAACAGACAGGTGTGCTTGCGTTCATATGTCAATTTCGTGTGTCCTGGTGCGAATTAGATTGCTTAAACACACTGTTTTGTTCACAGTACAAGAGTGACCTGAGATACAAGAAGTACTAATTGCTGTTGAATTGTTAACTGCTAATATTTAGAAATTTTATATAATCTTTGTGATCTGAAAGACTAAAATTGCTGATTAACATGTATTCCTACCACCATTTATTTACAATATAGTTTACCAGTATCTTCAAAGTGAAAACCAGTATTATGGCCGAGTGACATCCTATTAGCCCCTGATATTTGTTAGTGCTATGCCTGTTCATCTTGGTAGACTGTCCAGCATAGTATAATAGTTTATTTATATCAATTACACATGGATCACCTAGACTAATTGTTAGTCCACTAGTTGCTACAACTTATTGTTAGGTGACTAAAGTTTAGTCCTGTGCTATTTGGATACATGGACTAGTAACTTTTAGTCCACTTTACCTCCCCTTTGTCAACTAGTGAAACTAGTTGTTAGTTGGGGTATAGACTGAAAACTAGTCCACCCATTGGATGGCCTAGGACTAAATTTTAGGTGACTAAACTTTATTCCTGGTGTCTACAGTCTGTACTCTGCTGCCTTATTTCTTTATTGATCTGATCCGTGTAACATTTTTTTCATTACTTCTCGTGGTTATTTACAGCTGAGTTCATTTTGTGCTGCTTTGCAGGTTCTTGATTTTGATTTCGAGAAGTTCTGTTCAATCTCCTTGTCAAATTTGAACGTGTATGCGTGCTTGGTCTGTGGCAAATATTTCCAAGGAAGAGGGTTGAAATCTCATGCATATACGCACAGTCTTGAAGCAGGCCATCATGTGTTCATTAATCTTCAAACCGAGAAGGCTTACTGTCTTCCTGATGGATATGAGATTAATGATCCATCATTAGAGGATATTCGGCATGTTCTCAATCCAAGGTGCTTCTCCATTGCTTCTATCATTACATTCCAATAGCACTTGATGGCTTTGGCAGCAAAGGTTGTTAACTGGCTTACTGTTGTGGCAGGTTTACAAAAGAGCAGGTTCTAAATCTTGACAAAAATAAGCAGTGGTCTAGAGCACTTGATGGCTCCAACTATCTACCTGGAATGGTATGTATCCTTATTACTGACACAAAGGGCCCTTAGATGATTAGTTTGGGTTACCTGCTGCACTTTCTTTGCTATGCTGTGGAATCTTCCTTAATCAGTAATTTCAAAAATTTTCTTTTATGGTCTAGAAAAATTTTTGTTGGTATATTACAAAAAAGGTAGCAAATGCATCTTCAAATATTTTTTTTGAACTACTATGTGAAGTTTGAATATGTTGTGGACTTGCTCACACAAATACTTTCCACTTAAATTTTTTTTTAAAAGGAACTTTCGACTTAACTGATCATAGCAGTTTTTTCTTCAGGTGATTTGTTGGATTTTACTATTCTGTTATATGAACTCACACTGTATCTAATCTCAAGAATATACTTTTATTGCACATGGGAATTAGGTATTTTGCTATTAATGCTTCATTGCCTTAAATAATCACTCCTCTGTGCAGGTGGGTCTTAACAACATCAAGGAGACTGATTTTGTGAATGTCACAATACAGTCATTAATGAGAGTTACGCCTCTGAGAAATTTCTTTCTAATCCCTGAAAACTATCAGCATAGCAAATCACCATTGGTTCATCGTTTTGGGGAATTGACACGTAAGATTTGGCATGCTAGGAACTTCAAGGGCCAGGTTGGTTTGCTAAATCAGTTTGCAGCATGTTTCATGCTATGCCTTTGTATGAAGATTTATCTGTAATAAACCAATAATGCAACAACCCTTTGTTTTCTGTTCAGGTTAGTCCACATGAGTTTCTGCAAGCAGTTATGAAGGCCAGCGACAAACGGTTTCAGATCGGTGTACAGTCAGATCCAGTGGAATTTATGTCATGGCTCTTAAACACACTGCATGCGAAACTAAAAAGCTCAAAGAAGAAAAACAGAAGCATAATACATGATTGCTTTCAGGTTAGCTTTTCTGGACAAGTGGACAGCAACAGTGTAATTGATTGGTATTATTTCAGCAAATTATCAGGTCACATTGGAACTATTCTTGCAGGGAGAACTTGAAGTTGTTAAGGAGCTTCATAGGAAGCATATAATGGAAAAAAGAGAGGATGGTGATGAGCTGAATGGTGAGGCGGGTTCAGTGGTTGGAACTGCAGATGGAATTGTTACTGAAACATCTAAGGTCCCATTCCTGATGCTCGGTCTTGACCTGCCACCTCCACCTCTTTTCAAAGATGCCATGGAGAAAAATATCATTCCACAGGTATGTCTTTCAGAAGCACCTATGTAGTTTTCTGGTTAATCTCATGTGGATGTTTATCTTTGATGCTAGTAAGGCTCTAGGATGATGTCGTAGGCTGCTAGGATTTTTGGGATTGATTTGAGTTGCGAGAACAAAACAAACAACATTACAATGTGCTTGAGCATCCACTTATCAGTGAAGCTTGGTTCCCCTGTCTGATCTCTAGAACTATTTTTTGAGGATGTTTCTTCAAACTCCTTACACCTTACATATAAGATCATCTGTGAACAGCTGTAAGACGTTATCTGTTACACCAAAATGTTATGGATTAGCACTTCAAACTTAACTTCACTGTAACCCTGTGCTTTTAGTTTTCCTCTTGTTTAGGATAAAGAATTTGCTGTCTCTTATAGTCTTGCTTGAGTAATGCTTACTTCCTTAGTATTCCAACACTTCTAAATTATAGTTCACTTTGACATTGTCCTAAGCCAAATTTCTCTGGCTTTTACCATGTTTTTAGAAAAAACATATTGATATCTACAAGTTCAATAAATTATTTATCAAAACATATTGCATGTAGAATTCTAATGAAACAAATCTGATGTTCTGGATGTTGGTGGATTTTTCTATAAAGTTAGTTGACGTTAAAGAAGTTTGAATTAGGACAAAGCCAAAGTTAACTGTAGTCTGGAACTGAGGGAGTTGTACATGTTAATCTGATCCTTTGCAGCCCACATAAATTTCCATGGAGCATAGACATGCTTACAGTTACAGAATATGTTTATGTGTCTATGTTGCACATTGACCAGTTGTGTCATTGTTAAATATCAAGATGTTAAAGGCTTTTTTGGGGCAAATAACTTATCACCTCTATGGCGCCTAACGGAGCGCATTGTGTGAATCACATTTACTGAAGCAAAATTTTTCAATCTGATACCCTTGTGAAACCTTGTCATTTGTTTACATGTTCTTTTCCCAACCTTGAGTTTTTATTTGTGTGTGTGGGTGGGAGGTCTAGTTTTTCTGTGACAGGGTATATTGGGATTCTAAATCTATCATATTGTTCAGGTACCATTATTTAACATACTGAAGAAGTTTGATGGCGAGACTGTGACAGAGGTTGTCCGACCATCCATTGCCCGAATGAGGTACCGAGTCACTAGACTGCCGAAGTATCTCATCCTCCATATGCGAAGGTTTACCAAAAATAACTTCTTTGTCGAGAAAAACCCTACTCTAGGTGAGATTTTGTGCTTGCTTGATTAAGTTTGCTGTCATGCTCCCTGGTGACTCATTCTAATCATGTCTTAATATTCAATTCAATGTGACAGTTAATTTTCCTGTGAAGAACCTGGAACTGAAGGACTACATTCCATTACCTAAGCCGAAAGAGAATCATAAGCTACGTTCGAAGTATGACCTCATAGCAAACATTGTCCATGATGGCAAACCAGGCGAAGGATGCTACAGAGTATTTGTACAGCGGAAATCAGAAGAGGCCTGGTACGTTCCTTGGCAGTATCTTGACTGAATTATTTCTCTGAGTCTCAGTAATCTCAAGTTAATCATTTGATATTCTCCTCAGGTACGAGATGCAGGATCTCCATGTTACTGAGACTCTTCCTCAAATGGTAGCTCTCTCAGAAACCTACATGCAAATATATGAGCAACACGAATGAGTAATGGACAATGATCATCACAGAGATCAGAATTTTGCGAACTAATCCTTATCTTTGAGAAGTTTTTTTGGGGCAGAATTTTGTAGTACCTTCACACATGTCCAAACTTAATTTCTTGAAAAGTAGAGCTTGAGGAACTGTACTTGGGCTATCAGGTCGATGCTATGGAGGCTGAAACATGATGAATTAATACCCGGCTGGTTAGAGAGGAACTATTGCCCACATATCTCATATTTGTAGCGTAGCGTGTATCTGTTGTGGTTCGGTAGGCTTTCAGCTGTTACCAGCTAATGTTTGAGGCTGATAAAAAGTATAATTTTATATGCTCGTGCATGCAACTCAAGGATCATGGTCAACAATTTCGTTATGGTAAAGGCATAGGCCTTTATGACCGATTGATGCTATGCTCCTATATACTATGTGTTGATTTCTGTTAGTGGTCTACTCTACGTTCAGATATCATGTTACGCTACATGTAATGCTGTCTGGCCGGCAAATCATATTTTCTACGTCAAGGCGATTCTGCTCGAGTTTTTTTTTTTTTTTTTTTTTTTTTTTTTTTTTTTTTTTTTTTTTTTTGGAGCTCAGCTTATCCGTCAACCAATTTTTTTGAGACAAGGTATGGTTTTGGTCTACCGATGGAGAAGCAAACACTGGGAATAGCGTGTGTGATGGAGCGCGTGGATCAGTTGATTGACGTGGAAGCGGGCCCTTCTAGTTCTAGAACCGAGCCAGGTCAGTCAGCCCTTGCACTTATTGGCAATTAAAATGGGAATTAGATAGAAGAAAATAAATAAAGTCATGTAGTCATGTGTCCCCTGGCAACCATTATGACACGCCATCAATGTTTGTTTCATCCATGGATAATGAACATCATTATCGTTATGATTTGAGATTCTGAGGTGGACTCGGCTCTACATTTCTGACCCGTGACCAGCCCTAGGTCCGTCCATGCATGTCAATAATTTTCTCTCTACTAGCTTTCCTTTCCCACACGATTGCTCAGTAAAAGTGCAGAATCGGTCACATGTTTACACGAGAATCATCGACGTTTTCTCGTGGAAAATCACGCTCTACGTGCCGTCTCTGCCGCAACTGCTTCAGCTGTGCTGATTTTCTTCTTGCCATGGATGGAATGGAGCACAAAAAGTTAAGCGAGACGGTTACCCAGCGCGTCCACGGTCCATGGTGGCAGCTTCACTTGGGACCCGCGGCAGCTCGCTCGTCTCGTTGCAAGGCTCGGTCAGAGGTATGGACTGGCTATGCGTTGGACCAATTACAGCTGCCCGGGCTCGGCCACTTACCATGCATGATGCATTTATTGGATGTGTTTAACGTATATTTTGTATGATAAACATAGTTGTTGGATCTCTTTCATGCAGCTGTTCTTGACTACAGGTCTACAGGATGATGAAACGAACAGAACGAGAATAAATAAAAACTAAACTAATAAAGTTCATACGAAACATAGAAAAAAACTAAATTTGGCAATTTGCAGCTGGGATGTGAGGACGGCGGCTTAGCTCAGAAACTCTTATCAGTTATCACAAGATGACCGAACTTCAGGTGGCAAATACCTATGCATGTTCATATAACTTTCGATTTTGTATCGCTCAGTTTTAGTGTTGCTTTTGTCGACCCAGACACGCACAAAAAAAAACCAACAAATCATATAAAAAGGTCTGGCTAAGACAAAGTTTGTTGATGATGTGAAAGGAAAAAACTCAGATGAAAGGTCAATACGAGGAGTAATAATATTTAAATAGTCCAGCCTGTCAGCTTCCAATAGAACCATCGTAGAAAAAGGATAGGCTATAATTTGCTAAAGTTTCAAAGGACAAAATGAATGAAAAAATACACATACATACCATGAATGTAATACTACCACAAAATACAATTTTGGAATGAAAAGTAGGCATACACCATCTTTGAATATTTCCTTTAAAAAGTACACATCTGAACAGTCTCTGCAAAACCAAAACCGTCCAAAACACACCTACCACGTACCACCACCCGAGTCAGCACTCAAGCACCTGTAAAAAAGGCACCACCTTTCCTAGTTTCCTGGCTTCCTCTGCTCTCTCCTCGGCGAAGACACACTGAGAGAGAGAGAGGGAGAGGGAGAGAGGTGAGCAGCAAAACTGCAGCAGAGAGATGAGGATGCGGATGGCGGCGGCGGCGGCGGCTGTGGCGCTGGTAGCGGTGATGTGCGTGCTGGCCGCGCCCCGAGCGGCGGCGCAGACGCCGAGCACGCCGAGCTGCGCTTCGAATCTGGTGCCCTGCGCGCCGTACTTGAACGCGACGGGGACGCCGCCGGACACCTGCTGCGGCCCGATCAAGACCGCCGTCCAGAACGACCTCAAGTGCCTCTGCGACCTCTACGCCTCGCCGGAGATCTTCAAGGCCTTCAACATCAGCCTCGACGCGGCCCTCGGCCTCTCCAAGCGCTGCGGCCTCAACGACACCACCGCCGCCTGCAAGGGTAATTCGACTTTTTCTCTTTTACCGCAGTAAATAAAATGTTCTTCCTCTGTGTGTTGATCAGTTGATATGAGGTTTTCTAGCATCCGATTAATGGAGATCAGTTGCAAAAGTTGGTAAAGCAAGCATCTTTAGCGATCAAGCTGTTTATTCTCAGTGATCGATGTGCGCAAGCAGGCATAAGCTAGACTTAGACTCGATGCAAGTGATTAAGCAACAAGCCAGCAACATAGGGGGACCGGACAAGTGTGCAAAGGGCCCGTGACTTGCGTTTCCGCGTTAGTTGCTAGTGGCGTAGGCAACTTGGGGACGTTGCCATCTCCATCAGGTCAATTGCAACTACGGGGAAACATCTGGTAGATGCGAACATTCAAATGAGCTCCATGATCGCTGGTCGGTGTTGACTAAAGCCTCAGAGCCATTAAAATAAATCCTGATGTATGTATGTTTCCCCAGTCTGACCCGTGATGAGCTTAGTTTAATCTAGCTGTGTGCCAGCTTGTCTTCCATTAAAATACCTTGTGACCTGATGCTCTCAGGCCAGTCTTGGCAGTGATCTAGGATTTATAATATTTACAAGCCCATTCAGAAAATATGTAGTGTGAATGTACGACCCGACGTAATAGACTCTTGGTTCTAAGATAAGACTTTCGTACTGTAGGTCCAACTTCATAGGAGTTCAGAAATTCTACTCTTTCATTATCCAGAAAAAGAAATTCCATTCTGAAAGCCACATAGAGAAACCCAACCGTAAACCTTGCACTTTGGTATTAGGTGTGCTGTATCTATCCAGGTGTTCCACTTTATTTTACATTAGCTGCACATATTTTTTTCTTCAAATAAATTTGCTGTATATCTTTGTTTTCTGATAAATGTCTTTAAACTTCCATTTTACAGGCCTTTCTCCTACACAATCTCCTCCAGGTAAACTATAGAGCTCTTTCCCTTGCTTTGCTTGGTTACAACACTTTGTTGCAATGCTCAAAAAAAAAAAAAGAACACTTTGTTGTGTGATATCTTGCTAACAGGAACTTCCTCAATTACCAAATAAAAGATCCACGTTCAAATTTCAAGTGGGATTTTAGTGAAAATTGATTCAAGTCATACATATTAAGTCATAAATTTTTCGGTGATTATGAAGCTTAGCACAAAGGGTGAAGCACATTGAAACCGACCCCTAACCAAGTGAAAGCACATCGATTGCACTAGCACGCTTTTAAAGTTTCTGTATGGTTAGGCATGGTACCAAGGATCACTGTTGTCAACAATGTAGTGCATTCATTTGCAGATTGGATCGCTTCTGTATGTGCATACCCATTTGGAAAACCAGTTATTGGCAGAAGCCACCAGCCACTGAAACAGATAATAAATGCACAACAAAGTAGGAATTTTCGCCTGCTTATTTATACTGGTGATAGGATTGCTACCAAACAACTACTCCGCAGATTATAATTGATGAACATGCAGTCGAGCACTATGTCAGGATTATAATTGATGGTGGCCAACACTACTTCATTGAACAGTTTGTTCTAAAATGGAACTATACTAACAAATCTGTTGGGCCTGCCTAACAGGGTGATGTTCGTTAGTATTTCAGTGACGTTGTTTTATATGTTAGTCACCAAACCTGCTAATTTTCCATGAATATCTAACCTGAATCCTTGTAGTAATTGTGGTTAGCTGTTCCAGCTCTTAACTTTGAAGTTCGAAGCAGTGGTTCAGTGCACCTCACCCACCCACACACCAAAAGGAAATTCTACATCTCACTCTTTTAAATGGAATTATTATTAACTAAAATTCTTTAACTGAATTAGCTCACATCATATGTCAACAGCAACTTCATCTCAAACAGGAAGAAACCTTGGATAAACCTCAATGTTTCCAAACAGCACCTAGACAATGCAATTCGGCCTCACAAACTCCTTGTACTTGCAGGTTCACCATCAGGTGGTGGCAGTGGAAATGGCAGCAACGCCGGTCATCGCACTCTGTCGTTCGGTCTCCCAGGATTGATGAGCTTGTTCCTAGTTTTGTGGTCTGTATTGGCATAAAAAGTCTAGCACGTTGCAGTGGACAACTCTTGTCTATCCCGCGGTAGATGATTTGCACCTACAATGTTCTGAGATGGTGATGCTAGGCTGTATGTATTCCGAGCCAATCAACATTTGTTTTGCTGTGTATTAATGTGGTCAGCCAGTAGACTGGTGTATCTGAATCAGAATTTCTTTTGCTGTGTATTGGATTATTGATATGTCGGTTCGCAAAATAAAAAAAAAACATTTCGTCAGCCAGCAGACTGGTTTCTCATTGGTTTCTTCATGGTGTTTTGTATATGTGGTTCAATCATTGCTACTCACCAAGACACCAACACAAATTACTGAACCACTTCCATATGGAACGCAAAGCAGACGCTACAGTGAGAGCTCTAATGGATGCGTGTGTCCACCATGAGGCTGAGAATGCCGGTGATGAGCGAGTGGCAGCCGTCCGGCTAACGGCAGCGCTCTGTTCCGGCAAGCGACGGCGAGGAGCTCGTCAGCTCGGTTAGGGGTTCTTTCCTGGCCGTCCGATGCGGCTTTAAACGGCCCAGATCGAAGAGCCCGGTTAGGGAACAGGAGGACGTTCCCGCATAGGACCTCAAACTATTCTTTGTTCCTGTATATACCCTCATAATTTGGATCGCGATGAAGTTATCGTTCACCGCTCGATCAACTATAGGCGGCCTTGATTGAACAAGCAGAAACGGCCTTGGTTTGCGCAAGCACCCTCGAACCTCTACATCCCACCTTTCCTTTCTGTCGCTCCCGAGCTCCGGCGAGCGGCGGCGGCGGCGGCGGAGAGGACGCCGAGCGAGCAGCATAGTAGGCGCAAACCACGAGGGCATATCAACTACGAGCGAGTGATAGCTAACACGAAAGCCCTAAAGCAGAACCCTCGAAGACTGAAAGCTGACCGACTGAGCGCCCGCCGCAATGCTCTCGCGCGCCGCCGCCATCCGTCGCGGCGCTGCTGCGGCGTTCTCCACAGTCTCGGCGAAGCCGGAGACGGGGCTATACGGCTTCTACGTCCTGCGCACGGCGAAGGGGTTCCGCCGCTTCGTGGAAGACGCTATCCAGCGGTAAGGGAGGAAGCCTGAAGGCCGACACCACTCTCCCCAGAGCTATCACGCCTCTACCACATTATTGGCTGCTAAACCTCAGTGAAAGTTTGCTCGAACTCGCAGGTCGGACGAGCTGGTGGCACGCGTCGCGCGGCTGCCTTCGGCTACCGAGATAGTGCGGACCATGGACGAGATTTCCAATACAGTAATCTACGTTCCTCCTCTGCTAGTGGCTTTTGAATCAATATGTTTGAGTTGATGCAGCGTAGGGGCGTAGCTGATGTGTCTATGTCTTGATGGTGTTGTTAGGTTTGCTCTGTCATTGATTCGGCCGAGCTGTGCAGGAATACACACCCTGATAGGTGAGTTTGTGCTTGGCATGCAATTTGGGTGCTGGGTGTGGGTGACAATGTGTCTTCTAGATTGAATTGAAGCTATACTTGTGTGCTAGGGAGTTTGTGGAGGAGGCAGATAAGGCGTCAATGAGGATTTATGAGCACCTTCAGGTGAGCTTCACATGGAACATTGCTTGATGTGGACTTGGACTACTATCTGTAATAATGGCTTAAATAGTCAACATCTCTGCAATATTGTAATAAAGTATTATGATAGGTTGTCAAACACTTTTGTGAAACCTTGCCATCCTCTAGCTAATTGTAAAAAGTCTGAAATCAAATCAATTGATCAATTTACAGTAACATATTGATTTCTGTAACTCACTGCAGTACCTGAATACAAACACTACTTTGTACAATGCTATACTGAAAGCTGAGAGTGAAAGTGTCCTGCTCACAGAGGAAGCTCGGAGAGCAGCAACTGCCATGCGCATTGATTTTGAAAAAGGAGGGATACATCTTCCTAAAGGTTGCACAACTGAACTTTATATTTCTTTTTCTCTACTAATAAAATTTGACTGTTAAAGTAAATCATAGTTCTTCTTTTTGGCAGATAAACTTGAGAAGGCTAATCAGCTGCACCTTGAGATTGCCCAGTTGGGTAGAAAGTAGGTACATTAATTGGACACTGTCCTTTTGCATTCTATAAAAGCTGGGTACTACCCCTATCCAAAAGTATATTAGCTGGACACTTTCTGTTGATAGTCACTACAATCTTTGCTGTTGAAATGCTTTGCAATCTGTATTTTTAGTTGCATCTTTTCATGCTATCTATTGGCAAGTAATTTCATCACTTAACGACAACATGGCTTTTTGGTAAGGTATATATGTTCCAATTCTTGACGTTTGCACAAGCACTAGAGTCTCTTCTGTCTTGAAAAATAGATTTCTGCTTGCTTGTTTGCCAGTTCTGCTCAATGATAAAAGATAAATGAGATGTTTGGAATGGTCTATTAGTTGATTCTTATTCTTTCAGTGCTTAAAGGTATTGGGAGCTATTTTCTATATATGCCCAGTAGTTTTGATATTCGTAATAAAGCAATTAGGTTGCATGCATTGAATATTTTTCAGGTTAAAGAGTACATGTATTGAGTAAATACAAACATTCAAATTTTTTATGATTGCCTTTGATGTTTTTCATTTACTGCTGAAAAATGATGGCGTTGGTTGATTTGAAGTATTTTGCTCCATTTTGCACCTTTTATGCATGCAGCTAGTTAATCCCATTGTCAGCCAAATAACCCTCTAAACTGTGAAGTGGAACTCTGTTTGTTTTACTAAAACTTTTATGGACAGTTTGACTACATCTCTCCGTGGATCCTGTTGCTTTCCCTTTGCTGTGCAATGCCTCATTTTAGTGAATTGACTAGTTGCTTCAGAATTTATGCTGAGACTGTTGATTGATACTGCCTTTTGATGATAGTGTCGACTTTTTCTTTTGGCTGTGCCAGGTTCAATGAAAATGTAATGAACAAACCAGGTTTTGTGGATGTATTTCCAGCTTCACGGATTCCAAGGAATTTGAAGCATCTTTTCAAGTCTGTTTCTCGTTTTGATACTAGCAAACACATGAACACTGAAAAGCAAAAAGGCCTAAGGATTGTAACTGAATCAGGAAATCTATCATCAGCACTAAGATGGATTTCTGATGAGGAAGTAAGTTTTCTTCCACTTGCAAAACATCTCTAATATTCGTGGAACCAAATTTTGTGACTTGGATAAAGATGTCTCTATAGCATCGAACAATTCTTGTATTTCTTATGTTACCACTAACTTTTCCTCTTGATTGATTCAATCAGTACTGTTGCATATTATTATCAATCTAGTGCCAGTGAAAATCTAACTATTTTAAAATTTCCGAAGGTCAGAAAACAGGTATATATTGTTGGAAACTCTGAACCTCGTGAAAATATTGGCATTCTTAATAAACTTATACATGCTCGTGATGAACTTGCAAAGGTAATGTGTCTTCTTCGTACTATGGAGTTTATTGGTTGTAACTCATGGTGCACAACTACTCTAAATAATTGAGTAACTTAGTTTCCCCCTGTTCATGGCCTTACAGATTATGGGATGCAAATCATATGCTGAATTTGCTATTCGTCCTAACTTGGCCGTATCAGCTGATGTGGTTAAGTCATTTCTTGAAGATTTGAGCAACATTGTTAAGCATAAAGCTGAAGAGGTTTGAATGGATTCAATTAATATTGGCATATTTTGGCAGTATGCACTGTGTTGTTCTGTCTGTTGAAATGCATCATTAAATTCTATGACCATCTCTCTCTGATAATATCTCTTATGCAGGAATTCAAGATCATACAGAATTTCAAGAGAAGAACATGTAATGAAAAGAGCGCCAATCTAGAACCTTGGGACGAGGATTACTTCATTGGAATGATGAAAGCATCTGTATATGACCTGGATGCTTCAGTATGTGCTAAACTGAGAAGCATCTCTGAGATGAAATAACTGTACCTAAAGCTAATGTTAAACTCTGGTTGACATATAATGCATGCGTGCCTGTAGAGTATAGACCTTACCCTTTTGTTGGATAAGTTATTGACGCCCCTTGTTTGGTATCTATCAGGTCATTGCAAAATACTTTCCCTTGTCACAGTGCCTAAAAGGGCTAAATGTTCTGGTTGAATCATTATTTGGTGCAACATTTCGTCAAATTCCTATGAGGGATGGGGAGTCATGGCATCCAGATGTGATAAAGCTCTGTCTCCATCATCCTGATGAGGTACAACCATGTCAAGCATGCTTTTTAATGATAATTCTACAACAAACATAGAATAAATACTTTCAGCTTCTCTGCTTTGGTTGTTTCTGTACGTGCCCAACTTATGTAATATTATAAGATAAAATCTGTAATTTCTAGCTGCAGTTCTTGTATTGGAAATATGCAGATGTTACCAACATTACCATGGTTTTCTGCCTTTCATTATCAAAACTGAAATGACTAATTGTAAATTAAGGCTCAAACACCTACTGGGTGGCTTGAATGACCATCCTTTACAATGTGTCTTGCCCCGTTTGTGTTCATCTTGGCTAAGTAGATGGTTCCCAACTTCACAGTTAAAATTATACTGCTTGACAGTGATGGCTTATACTGTGGCTATATTGATGATGATGGAGATTATTATCTTGTAATATTACATCTTTTGTTTCTCAGTTCTTGTTGTTTGTAATCATGCAAATTTCATAAAATATTAAATGCTTAGGGGAAATCTAATCAAGGATCCTCTTTACTACTACTTGGACAATGGGCATAGTGTACTACCTTCTTTTCTTACATATTCTTATGTATGCTGGGCTGAAAGTAACTAAAGGTTATGATGTTTCATGAACAGGGTGATTTAGGATTCATGTATCTTGACCTCTACTCCAGAAAGGGTAAACATCCAGGATGCGCTCATTTTGCTGTCCAAGGGGGCCGGAGATTATCAGACTCAAACTACCAACTGCCGGTATGGATTCTCTGTTCATTATTTATTCCACATTGCTAGACAATATGCAAAGTTCTATCAATATCAAGACTTTCCTAAAAGGACATGGTAGCTAAAAGCATCAGTAGTTTGCTTGGTAGTTATTTTTACACAACTTATAAGCCTAAACATCTGAAGTTCAGTAAACTCCTAGGATATGTACCTTATGTGGAGCAACCTTTTCAGGTTATGGCTCCATCCACATAACTTTATGCCTGCACATTACATTGAAGGACATTAAATAAAGTAAAATTCAGAATAGATATATCATAGAATATCGGTCTAGTACATTTTCACAAAGTTGCTTCATTTGGTCTTTTAACCTATGGACTCCATGCTCACTTTTCAGATCATCGCCTTATTATGCAACTTCTCAGGTGCTTGTGGAATAACTGCAAGGCTTAACCATGGGGATGTTGAAACTCTTTTTCATGAGTTTGGGCATGCCCTTCATTCTCTGCTGTCAAGAACGGTATTTTGCTTATTCTTTTTAATATATTAGTTCTGCTATTACCTTTACTTTACCTGGTAGTATATTATATTTGCAGGAATATCAGCATTTCTCTGGTACTAGGGTTGCTCTTGATGTGGCTGAAACCCCCTCAAACCTCTTTGAGTATGTATGGGTTTTAAGTTTTTCTCTTAAGACGAGAATTTATTTCATAGCACATCTTATTTTGGCTTATCCAAATAAGATCTTTTTATTGTCAACCTAGTTGAGTTGAGTTCTGTCACATTACAGATATTATGCCTGGGACTATCGTGTCTTGAAGACATTTGCTCTAGATGAAACAACTGGAGATGCAATACCAGAAAAGCTGGTGAAGGCACTAAATGCTTCTCGAAATATGTTTCCTGCTACTGAGCTCCAGAGGCAGGTGTGTTTTTCTTTCCAGTTCTTACACCACTAGGAAGTAGGAAGACTTGTTGTCATCATATTTCTTGTTTCACCTAGTGCTGTTATGCTCTGCTTTCTAGATCTTCTACTCTATAATGGACCTAACCTTGTTTGGGGAGAAAGCATCTAAACCTATGGACACGATTTCCACTGTCGCCGATTTGAGAAGGAAGCATACAAGTTGGAAATATGCAGAAGGCACACACTGGCATGCTCGATTTACTCATCTCATAACCTATGGTGCTGGTAAGCATTTGAGCTGTCCTCTAGTCCGTGAATTGCATCATTCTTCACTCCTCATAGACATATGGCTACATCAATTATATTACACTATTGCAGGCTACTATAGCTATCTCTATGCTAGATGTTTTGCCTCAACTATATGGCAAGAAGTATGCCAAGAAGACCCATTGTCCCATAGTGCAGGCAGTGCCATCAGGGACAAATTCTTGCGGTTCGGCGGGTCAAAGGACCCATCATCCCTGCTGAAGGATTTTGCAGGTGATGCCATCATTAGAAACTCTGGGAGTGGAATAATCCCTAACATTGGTTCCTTATGCAAAGAAATTGGATTGTGAAATACCACTGTGGTGGTGGAAGTTGGCATCGTTCTGCTTGAGCTAACCTTGAAGGGACAGTCGCTGGAGTTCTGGCGCCTGACCTCTCGGCATACATCGATGATGCTAGTGGAAGATTAAGGTGATATAATCTTCTGGGATTCTTGGCAAGATAATTCGTTATCCCTACAGGATCCTGATGTGAAATTGGATTATTCCCCTAGACATACGTTATTTTCCTAGCTTCACCTGCGGATGGTTTTGTAATCTGTCAAATTTTACTAGAGGTGACGCCATGGCAGTATCATATTACTCTCGTTGTCTGGGATTGATGCCTTTGCTCGTTTCTTGGAAACAAGGAAAAGAAAAGATTTTGAATGGAGCTCTCAGCTCTCTATCACTGACCTGAACAGCCTGTCCAAGTAAGGTCGGTGAGAGTAAATACCTATACTATTTTATAAACCATATCATTCTTTGACGTATTCACGATGCTTTCCAAATGCCCTGCGACGGCACCTCGTCCATATTGCTCCTTGACAGCACACAGCACAGCCACCACCAAGAGTCCAAGACATCGTCATAGCTGGTATTCCTTCCAGAAGTGGCCATGCCTAACGCAAATTCCACCCAACATCTGCCAATGCTCTGCTGTTCCTTCCAGAAGTGTCCATGCCTAACGCAAATTCCACCAGCATCTGCCAATGTTCCCCTTCTGGCAGTCCAGTTTTCTGGAACGGTAGCAAACTGAGCTGTGCCAAAAGGGCAAAATGACTCGTCCTGTGGCACTGCTGTTTCTATCCTACTACTACCAGGACGGTAGGAACCGTCGTCAAGCCTCGAGAACACCGCGAGGAGGCTGATGCGTCGCCGAGAGCCCAGCCCTGGCCTGGCCTGCATGGCGCCGCCATATGGCCTCCGCTGCGTACAGCCTTTCACGAGCTGGCCGAGCACCGGCCTGCGCGGTGCACGGCAACGTACGCAGGTCGCAGGCACGTAGAGTTGCACACGTACCCGTCTTTTCGGGTGATGGTATAGGCAGCAACATGACGTCCCAGCTCGCGCGCAGCTCACGCTCTGCCGCCGCGCGGCGCTCGCGAGCCGAGCCGGCCGGCCGCTGCTAATACTATTATTCTAGTGGGCGGTGAGCCAGCGAGCGTTATAAGCTAGGCGTGACCTGGGGGCCCCGTTCCCGCTTCGTTGATGCCGCCCTCCGCGTCCTTCCTCAAGCTCGACCTCCTCTTGGCCCGGCGCCGGCGCCGGCGCGGGAACAGCGGCGGCGGCGCAGGCTCCGGTGCTGGTGCTGGCGGCATGGGGTGCGCGCAGGGGAAGCCCTCGCGGGGCTCGCCCGCCCGCAGCGACGGCCCCCGCGGCGTGGACCGCCTGAAGCGCGACAACTCCTACCGCCCCGGCTCCAGCGTCTCCCGCCTCTCCGACCCGCTCCCGGTCACAGCCGCCGCCGCCGAGCGCGCCGCTCCGGCTCCCCTCGCAAAAGAACACGCCCGCCGCGCCGCCGCTGCCGTCTCAGCGGGGAAGATGCCAGACGCCGACGCCGACGCCGACGCCGCGGCACAGTCGACGTCAACGCCGGCGACCCCGCTGCCACCGCTGCCGCCGCGGCGCGAGGACGAGCTGGTGGACGGGTGGCCGACGTGGCTGCTGGACAACGTGCCCCGAGAGGCGCTGCAGGGGATCGTGCCCAAGAGCGCGGACGCGTACGACAAGATCGACAAGGTCGGGCAGGGCACGTACAGCAACGTGTACAAGGCACGGGAGCGCGGGACGGGGCGGATCGTGGCGCTCAAGAAGGTGCGCTTCGACACCTCGGAGTCCGAGAGCGTGCGGTTCATGGCGAGGGAGATCCGGTTCCTGCAGCGTCTGGACCACCCCAACGTGATGAAGCTGGAGGGCATCGCTACCTCCCGGATGCACCGCAGCATCTACCTCGTCTTCGACTTCATGTACTCCGACCTCGGCAGGCTCGTCCTCCGCTCCGGCCAGCGCCTCACCGAGCCGCAGGTATCGTCGTCGTCCTCCCCTTTCCTTTTTCTCATCCGGAGATCGACCATGCACGACGTCGATGACGACGACGACGGACACCTGCCATGGCGGTCGTCCTCTTCAGAACTCGGTCTTCACTCGCCTTGGATACGCCGCCTGTTTCTGGTTGTTGCTTCTGACGTCCCTGTGGCCGTTTGTCTTTCCCCTTTTGGACCTATCCATCCGACCGGCCGGCCGGCCAACGGGCAACGGCCATGTTGGGCACCTTGTGTCAGTGAAGGTCCAACACTCGGATATTCCTAAGCTACACGGACACGGCCGCTATCAACATTACTGTTGTCTGACAGTGATTGTGTCTGGCATATTGTTAGCACACAGCTTGGTCACATCGGTATGTGGCACATGTGAACTGGTCAATTCAGAGGTACTGTAGTCCTGCTCTGCTGTTCAAGCTACAAATAAAAATCGTAGCAAATTTTGTAATTTGTAGAGATACCATATCACTGTACGAGTAGCTCGCAGGCAAGTGCAGCACAAAACCTGTAGCAAACTGATCTTGGTTGTTCATGTCTGTGTCTGACGGCCATAGGAGTGGCATTGGCAATTTGTTGTCAATTCTGCCAATGGAGGCAGAGAACCCTGCCCTGCCAGTTCAGCTGAAAATGTGCACACAGACCAGAAGTAATCTAATCTAAGCTAAGCTTACTGAATGTCAAATTTTTTGGGTTCAAATTCTACCACATTTGAAACCTCCTCTCTTGAACACTTGGTGATGGATGTAGATCAAGTGCTACATGCAACAGCTGCTCTCGGGTCTGCAGCACTGCCACGAGCGCGGCATCCTGCACCGGGACATCAAGGGTTCCAACCTGCTCATCGACCGCCACGGCGTGCTCAAGATCGGCGACTTCGGCCTCGCCAACTACTATGGCGCCGGCCGCCGGCAGCCGCTCACCAGCCGCGTCGTCACGCTCTGGTACCGCGCGCCCGAGCTGCTGCTGGGCTCCACCAGCTACGGCGTCGGCATCGACCTCTGGAGCGCCGGCTGCCTCCTCGCCGAGATGTTCTTCGGCAAGCCCCTCATGCCCGGCAGCGGCGAGGTGATCAGCTCATCTCCATCTCGTTCTAGCCATTGTCTCCATCATGAACATTTCTTGAGAAATAGTGGTGGGACTTTGATACTTCCAGGTGGATCAACTGCTGAAGATCTTCAGGCTGTGCGGGTCGCCGCCGGACGACTACTGGCGGAAGATGAAGCTGTCACCGTCATTCAAGCCTCCCAAGCCGTACAAGGCCACGACGGCCGAGCGGTTCCGCGACCTGCCGCCGTCGTCGCTCGGCCTGCTCGCCACGCTCCTCGCGCTCGACCCGGCCGCGCGCGGCACCGCCGGACAGGCCCTGCAGAGCAGCGTGCGTCACCTCATTACCCCTCGCTCCAATTCTTGATGCTCTGCTCCCTGCTAACAAGCGCCGCTCCTGCAGTTTTTCAGCACGCCGCCGCTACCGTGCGACCTCTCGGGGCTCCCCGTCGTGTACAAAGAGGAGGACGACGTCGACGTGAGGAAGTGAGAACGTTGGAACCTGCAGGCACGTTTGCGGAGAACGCCTTCGCGTTGGCTGACGAGCGTTCTCTGGTTTGCGTGCAGGCCGAGGAAACAGCACTCGCACCGGCGGCAGGACGGCAAGCAGAAAGCTGAGGCAGAGGAGGTGCCGTCGGAAATCAACACCGAGTCTCCTTCTGAGAAACAGGCGCAGCCTCGTAGGCAGCCGTTGGACATCATCCGGGCAAATCCAGGCGTCCCAGTGAATCCGTTCCAGGTAAATCGAGCATTCTTACACTATGATGAAATGATCCCTGGGTCTGGTATCGTGAAATTTGTGATCCTGACTGCATGCTCTGTCTTCGTGCTCTGTTGCTCCACACGCGTGTCCATGATCAGGATGATGATGAACTAACTGACTCGCCAAACAAAGGCCAAGAACCAGTAATTTTCAGAGGAAACAGCGCTCACGGTTCATCAGAAAAAACCATCGTCAGCGGCGCCTCATCCAGCACAGTCGCGAAACGGTTTTCGCCGAGCCCTGTCGTTGAAGACGCTCTCAGCCCGGTTCAGAATCAGATGGTAGCGCAAGACCAGAAGCAGCTCCCGACGGTAAACACCTCCCACTACTCCGGCAGCGACGACGACGACGACCACAAGCCGATTCCGGCACCGAAATACGACGACGACGAGGAGGAGGCCGAACGCGAGCCGCCGTCCGGCAGCGGCAGCGGCGGTGGCGGCACCGTGAACCGCGGCGGTCCGGAGAGCAGGTCGTCGGCTGCGTTCGTGTCGGACTTCGAGGCGGCCGCCGCGGTGCTGCGCGGATCGGACGAGTTCCCTTCTTCCAAGCAGTACGTTCTTGTGGATCACCTGTAGGCTGCGCGGCTGTTGTGTTCTTCTACGAGCTTGAGCATCCTCTGAATTGTGGAGACCGATGCCTCATATAGTCATATCATCATTACATGTACCAATAATTATCATCTCTCAAGAAAAGAAGAATCATTAGTTTTATTGATCATTCAGTATTTGGTTGATCCATGCCAATGGCCTGCGTCGTTTGTGCTCAAGAGCACCTTTTTCAAAGATGAAGAGAAATATTTCAGCCTCTGCCTTTGCGAGAGAAATAAACCATCCGAATCCAAATCTGCAAGGTCGAATTTCACGAAACAAAAAATACAGATGTATATAACTGGAACTTTTTATATTAGCTAGTATCTGCAAAGATATATACTTCCTTCGTCCCAAATTATAAGTCGTTTAATTTTTGGCACAAAGTTTGACCATTTCTATAAAATATCATTTCTTTTTATCATGGATTGCTTTATTAATTAGATCTCTTCAAGAATATTTTAAATTTAACTATATTTGCATAAATATTTTAAATAAAATAAATAGTCAAACTTAGGATAAAAAAGTCAAACGACTTACAATTTGTGATGGAAAAAGTACCTTGTATGTCTTTTATTTTATGAAACATTTTCTAAATCACTAATTTTAGTTTTCTATGCGGTTCAATTATTAATCCTGGACAAAGTATTACAGAACAGAAAATAGTGTGAATTTTAAAAATTACTACTTTTGCATCTATATAGATTTTTTTTCTTGCATCTATATAGATGTTCATTCATCACCCACATACATGCTATCGAAAAAGAAATAAAAACCCTATACAGTCCAAATCGGCTCATCGGCCCACTATTCAGATAGGAGAAATGTCAATGGCTAGCCCAATCAAAACTAGGCATGAGAAAGGAGAAACAGGCCCAGATGCCCAGAATATACGAGCGCCGGCCCGCCTCCTGTGAAGCTCTGACGAGCCGTCGCCGTCGAGTGCATCCTGCATTCCGGCTGGCGGCGCTCTCGAGTCCAGTCCGCCCATCTTCGTTGCAAATTGGCAGCGCCTCCAACTCCAACTCCATCGAGCAGCGACATTGCCAGCAGCCATCGCGCTAGCTTATGGTGATTGGCTGTCTGCTTGTCTGGCCTGTTCGCACTGTATTTGTGTCTTCTTGGCTGTGCTGCTGACGACGCGAGGCCGGGCATGGCTTTGATCGCTGCCGCGCTAACGCGCCTCCGTCCTTACGTTGTCTGCTAACGCGTTTCCGTCCTTATGTTGCCTGACGACGCTCGTGCTCGTGCAGGCCACCCCACCCCCGACCGCCCCCCGACGCCGCGGGACATGCGTCGTCGGCCGTGACGCCAGCGACCCCGCCGCAGCGCGAGGACGAGCTGGTGGCCGACGGGTGGCCGGCGTGGCTCCTTGACAACGTGCCCCGCGAGGCGCTGCAGGGCATGGTGCCCAAGCGCGTGGTCGACGCGTACGAGAAGCTCGAGAAGGTGGGGCAGGGCTCGCACGCCACGGTGTACAAGGCGCGGGAGCGCGCGACGGGGCGGGTCGTGGCGCTCAAGAAGGTGGCGTTCAACGCGTCGGACGCGGAGAGCGTGCGGTTCATGGCGAGGGAGATGATGTTCCAGCGGCGGCTGGACGGCCACCCCAACGTGATGAGGCTGGAGGGCGTCGCCACCTCCCGCCGCAGCATCTACCTCGTCTTCGAGTTCATGGACGACGACCTCGGCAGGCTCGTTTTCCGATGCGGCCGGTGCCTCACGGAGCCGCAGGTATCGTCGTCGGCCTTGCCTTTCTTTCGTTCGCAGACCATGCCCCGTGACGACGACGTGTCAATATTATTCTTTCTTTTTTTAAAAAAAAGTCTAGCACATTTGAAACCTCTTCTTTTGATGGTTATCAATGCTGGCTCGGTTTCAGATCAAGCGCTACATGCAGCAGCTGCTGGCGGGGCTGCAGCACTGCCACGAGCGCGGCATCCTGCACCTGGACATCAAGGCCTCCAACCTGCTGCTGGACCGCCACGGCATGCTCAAGCTCGGCGACTTCGGCCTCGCCAGCGACTACGGCGCCGGTAGCCGGCTGCCACAGCCCAGGCTCGTCGCCTCCCTCTGGCACCGCCCTCTGGAGCTGCTGCTGGCGTCGGCGTCGACCTGTGGAGCGCCGGCTGCCTCCTCGCCGAGATGTTCCTCGCCGACAATCTAGTACGCGGCAGTGGCGAGGTGAGCTGAGCTCATCTTGTTCCTGCAAAATTCTTGACAAATTGTGATAGGACGACACAAGAGCTTCCGGTTGGCCCCTGCTTTGTTTTGTGAGTTCAGAAGGATCAGCTGCTCAAGATCTTCGAGCTGTTCGGGTCGCCGCCGGACGACTACTGGCGGAAGATGGACCTGTCGCCGTCGCTGAAGCCCGCCGAGACGTACAAGTCCACGACCGCTGAGCGGTTCTGCGACCTGCCGCCGTCGACGGTCGGCCTGCTCGCCACGCTCCTCGCGCTCGACCCGGCCGCGCGCGGCACCGCCGGGCAGGCCCTGCAGAGCAGCGTGCGTCACCTGATTACTTGTTGGCTCCCTGCTGACAAGTGCTGCCGCTGTTGCAGTTCTTCAGCACGCCGCCGCTGCCGTGTGACCTCTCGGCGCTCCCCGCCGTTTACAACGAGGAGGACGTCGACGCGAGGAAGTGAGAACCGTTGGCGAGGGGAACCTGCAGGCACGTTGCGGTACGCCTTTTCGTTGGCTGACGTGTGCTCTCTGATGTTGCGTGCAGGCCGAGGCGCAGGCGGCATTTGGGCGTTATTAACATTTCATTGCGTCCCGGCCTGAATTTTTCCCAGGTAAATCCAGCATTTTTATACCCGTTTATATATTATTATACATACTATGGAGCTAAACTCTTGCAGGAACAAATGAAAGATCCCTGCTTCTGCTATTGTTATCCTGACTGCCTGTGCTGTCTTTGGGCTCTGTTGCTCCACACGTGTATAGGCTCTGAAAGATGCTGAACTGACTGATGATGAATGGAGTGACGATGAATTGACTGACACGACCAACCCATTCCAAGAACCAGACTAGTTAACACAGGAAATCCAGGTCAAGAATCAGCTGCTGCTAATGGGTGTGCTGAGGGTACATGCTCTTAAGGGTACATTTTACTTTATCGATCACTTGTAGTGAAAAAGAGAACATATTTATTATATCATGATGAAACGACGAGACATGATGAAACAAAGTAGTTCATACAACAGAGTCAGCAATTCCGAAACCACATAGTAATTCACCTATCCCACGGCCTTCGACTTTGAACTTCTACTAGTAGCGACCCGTGCCAGCGTACATATGGAAGCATCATAAAATTTAGACGTGCCATATGTTTAGGCAAGCCATTTGATAGGTTGCTTAAAATCCACATACATAAAACATGTTCAGATGTTTCTGATCGTCATACTGCATAGGCTTGGCCCAAGCCTGCTATTGCGTCCGAAATCTATAGAAATCAGGTACGGACTAAAAGTTCATCCGACTACAGGCTAACTGTACACAAGATGCTGAGATATATTTAAAGAATCTTGGTTGCCGGATCTGATTCCTTCGGCACGACAAAAGCTTTGGGGTCACTATCCTCACATCGTTGGTACCTGTTAGCCAAAAAGAATGATTAGTCAATTGTTTGTGGCGTTCTCTCTTTTTTTCCAGATCTTTTCATTGATCTATGGTGTTAGACGTTTACCTGTGTAGATGGAAATAGTGCTGGATCATTTTTGTGCTCCCTCTTTTGCAGCCTGCCTGGCAGACATTTTGAAAATTGTATTGGGATAAGTTCAATATATCTTTGATGACAGATAAAGTACCATTTCATCGGTGCCATATGGAAAGCTGCTCTCCCTTTTAGAAGCGTAAGCACACGACTCACATAATCATAGAACTATAGTGAAGTTAACGTTTGTGTACCATACCTTTTTGCTCTTGGCTGTAGGGAAGACTTTGTGTCCGTAGTGTTTTGACTCGGCGCACCGTTATCTTCTAGTTCATTTTCATCAGTAAGCTGCTGTAAATCCTGTGGTAAGTATTTTTTAGCAATGCCTAGTGTTTATGTTTCTAAGTTGAAGGGTTATATATGATGCGGTAAACAACCTTGTCTACTGCATCGTCATGTCCGAATAGATTCCTGAGAGCACTGATTTCTGTCTTCGGTGGCCTTACAAGTATGAACAACGAATAATTAGTGTAGAACAATGTTCAGTGCTAGAGGCATATAAATAGGATTTTAAGGTGGAATTACCAAAAGAGCAGTCTTAAATTTAAAGAGATATTTTCAGTGTGGTACCTGTTTTCATCGAATGGCTCATCATCATCAATAGGAGGGGCTGGAGTCTATAAATTGAATAAACAGGCATTGAGTAAAGCAGATCTAGAACGGCGAACATGTACCATATATGCTAACCATAGGCCACATCAGGTGTTAAGTTCATGAAAATTAACCCAGCTCCTTCAATACCCTACTAAAAAGTTACTCTGAGAATTGAAAACATAATTTTAACACGAAGCAGAACTTGTGCTAACGACACATGTATGTCCATGCTCTAGTAACAGCATAAAGGACGATGAAGTTGTTGGTTTTAAAATTGTTTGGGCAATTGTTTGGGCATGAAGTTCCCACCATGAGACCAACCGCCTAAAAGGAGCATCGCTATATATCTGGACATGAGAAATCAACTGCCCAAAAAAAATTACAATGACCATGCTGAGTGTTACCTGAATATTATTATTGGTGTTCCTTGTCCGCTTTCAGCGAGCTATGAACCCCACATAAGTTCTTCCATTTTGCTGAGGGCCAGTTAACAGTATAAATCTTCATCATTGTTGACCTTACAAAAATTGATCCATCGATATTAAGATATAAATTATAATAATGCACACAACACCTTGTAAAATCACATAAATTAGCTTAATTTTCAAAAACGCATTCAGGTGTAAATGTTTCTAAATATACAGAAAAAATGAGAAGGGTGCTACTCGAACTCCCAAAGAAGATGAAGACGACTTCTGTAAAAAAGAAGATGCAGCCCTGATGTTAAAGTGCCAAGTCAGGTAACTTCACTCCAGCAAACAATTTGACAGATAAAATTGAAAGCCATGTGTTTACATGATGGTATTGTAGACTTTTAGCCATCGGCACAGAGAGGAACAATACTGAAAAGGATGTAGACACTTGAAGGTGTAATTTGGGAACTTTGCTGAACCTAAGACAACTACAACTGTAGGCAGCAACATAAAGCAATGAAAGAAGAGCCTGGACCTCTCTATATGTCTATTTTTGGTGGGGACAATTAACCATCGCGAATCAAATCTCATAGTATTGAGCTAAGCAAGGAAACACTGCATCTGGCAAACCTTTTTACAGTGGCAAAACCTTATCATAATATTGAGCTCAGGTGTTTGACCAATTGCAAACACCTGAGAGACCACATTATACTTGCCAAAGCCTGAATTTGGTGGAGCAGCATCATGCATCATTTCTGAAAAAAAAAATGTGTCAACGATTTTGAGAGCAACAGGGAACGTCTTATGAAATGGTCAAACCCTAAGCAAATCATTATGGACAATGTACATGGAACTTTCTTATCTATCAGTAAATGTACAACAAACATAAAGTCAATAGGAGTAAAAAATGTTAATTGCCTATATGTGCTATGTCATTATCATTGGGAGGCACAAACACACACAAACCATCTAAAAATAATAATATGCAACCATTTTTCATGTTGCTACAGTGTATCCTAGGAAGTCAAACCAGAGAAGCTGACACCAAATTAGGAAACATAGAACATTGTAGACCATATGTATGCAAATAATGTACAGAACCTACTGAACCTATGGAGGACACTGTACATACATTTACGGGCTGCTGAATGTTGTGACATTAAAAGTCTCATGTCAGGATACAAAGCTTTGGCATTTAAATCACATATCCTCACTGTAAGATGAACAGTAATACTTACTATTTGTTTCCATTTTGGACCATTAGCATGTGCATAGTCAAAGCTGTAATACATATATTTGTTACCATTTGGGTGGTTGGAGCCATGTCTAATTACCATACAAATCGTTAAAACCTGAAAACAGATCTGTAATACTAAAATATTTGTTTCCCACAACAGGGTTTTTTTTCCCACGCAAGCTGTAATTAATTTGCAGACATGGATTCAACTGCATTCAGACATTGCATGAATAAGAGTGTAAACTAAAAGCAAGAGAAAACAACATCACCCGATCAGCAGGTGAGGCAACTACTGGTGCCTGCGACAAGATGAGCCCAAGACATGCCGCTGTGACTGCAGGAGATTAACAGGATGAACACTGAGAACAACTGAGCAAATGTAACCAAAAGAAAAGGATGAGATATGGCTTACATTACTGGAAATAGTGTTATTTAATGATAAATGGCATTGTGTACAGATAGGTTTGAATTAATATTTTGTTCAGATAACTTCATAACTCTTATACAAATGAAAATGGGAGGGGCAAAACCTTAAGAGAGCATAAAATCATTGTTTTATCAAACAGGAACACTTGCTTGTTCATGAGAGAAAATAAACATGCTCCGTGCCATCTACAATATGCGACAAGAGAGGAAATAGTAACTCCAAGTCCAACCTTAGCAAAAGTACCCTGTATGTTTTCTTTTTCGCATCACATAAAAAGGGCAGGGAAATTCACAGAAATCTGAACAAAGATCTAGGAGTAAAAGTACTTGCCTCTTAAATGTCTGCACTCTAGTACATTGACACCTGTTATCATCAAGATATGTTCACAGCTTAAAATATATGACGACACTTCTTCCGAATTCTATTCCAGTGGGAGAGTAGTTTCAAGATTTGTCAGTGGTCTTTCTGTCCGAGTTAGCCAATGATCAGTACATTGGAAAAGCAACCCGACTCGTGATAGATGAGTCTAGGCTTTAATGGTTGTTTAGCATCAGTGTGTGAACTAGTATGAACTAGCAGCCTGTATGGCTGCTACATTGGTTTGCTGTATGACAGCAAGGCAGCCATTTAGTATATCAGTAACTTAGTTAATAAGTTTTAGATGTTGTAACAAAGTTTGCTTAGCATAGCTAGTAGTAAAAGTTAATTTTGTTTTGACTTAGCCAGCCTGTAACAGTAGGCTAGATGTATCCAGTTAGTTCAGCCACCCTCTGAACTGATCTGCCCTTTGTCTATAAATAGGCCACCATGGCCATACGAATGAATTAAGCTATTCTACTAAAGATCCAGTTCACCAATTGAACTCAGCCTGTGCTTGCTAGTTTTAGTTTAGCTTCCAACATTTGGCATCGGAGCCAAGGTTGATCTAGCAAGATGTCTTCAGCAGAACGTAGGGCGGCTGCTGCTGCAGCTAATGATAATCCACGGCAGTACCGCCGACGATCTCCTTCTACAACACGCAGAGGAGGCCGGCACAGAGATGTCCGAGAGGTGGTTGTTAAGCGTACGGTGAAGGAGGTCGGAGGCACACCCTTCCCGCAGCTCACACGCACAAATTATGAGGACTGGAGCCTCCTCATGCGTGTGAAGCTTGAAGCTCGCGGCCTTTGGGAAGCCATCGAGTTTGGTGAGGCCAGCCGCCAAGAAGACCGCATGGCGGTCGATGCCCTCCTCTCTGCTGTTCCCCAGGAGATGATCCGCTCCCTGGCGACCAAGAAGACAGCAAAGGACGCATGGGAATCGATCAAAGCGATCCATGTTGGGTCTGATCGTGCCCAGAAGACGACATTGCAGCGGCTCCGCAGAGATTGGGAGCTGTTGTCCTTCCGCGACGGCGAGCACGTTGATGACTTCGCGCTCCGGCTCTCCAGCATGATGAGCTCCCTCAACATCTACAGTGAGGACATCACCGAGCAGCGGGCAGTTGAGAAGCTGCTCCGTGTCGTCCCCGAAAAGTACTCCTAGATTGCGCTCTCCATTGAGACGTTGCTGGATACGGCGGAGCTAACGATCAAGGAGGTGACCGGGCGCTTGAAGGCTGTGGATGATCGTAAACCCACAGCCACGCCACCAGCAACCGAGCAGCAGACTGGTGGCAAGCTGCTGCTCACAGAGGAGCAGTGGCAAGCGCGGATGAAGGAGCGTCAAACCGGTGAATCTTCATCTGGTTATGGCATGAACAGCAGTGGCAGCGGCTCACGCCGTCCACCACATGGACAGAAGAAGCGAGGTGGCCCTCCTAGAAGCAAGGGCGCTGCCCGCGACATGACGAGTGATGCACCCAGCGAAATGCCCCGCGACAATCGCTGCCGGAATTGCGGTAAATTTGGCCACTGGGCCAAGGATTGCCGCAAGCCACGGCGCGAGCAGGCCCACCTCACCGCAGAAGAAGATGAGGGTCCAGGCTTGCTCATGACAGAGGCGTGTGCTCTGTCCGCGCAGAGCACAAGCCCGGTGACTACGGACACGTGTGTGGTGAAGTCCACACTGGCAACACAAGTCCATCTAAATGAGCAGAGAGCTCAGGCCTTCCTTGGTGTTGATGACAACCACCTCAGCGACAAGTGGTTTCTTGACACCGGCGCCACCAGCCATATGACTGGGCGCCGTGATGTTTTCGTCGAGCTTGATCGCAGCATCACCGGCACGGTCCGCTTTGGTGACGGCTCAACGGTGAACATCGAAGGCCAAGGCTCCGTCATCTTCACCGGTGTCGGTGGCGAGCATCGAGCCTTGATAGGTGTGTACTACATCCCTTGGCTCAAGAACAACATTGTCTCCATGGGCCAACTCGATGAGAATGGCACCACAGTGGAGATCAAGGACGGCACGCTGCGCATTTGGGATCGCAGCCAAAAGCTGCTTGCTAAGATCGAGCGAGGCTGCAATAGACTTTATGTCATGCGCCTCAACATCACGCAGCCACTTTGCCTTGCCACCCACCGTGATGATGTCGCTTGGAGATGGCATGAACGGTTCGGTCACATTCACTTCGATGCTCTCCGGCAGCTAGCAAGGAAGGAGATGGTCCGAGGGCTGCCGATGATCGAGCACGCAGATCAATTCTGCGACACATGTGTTCTCACCAAGCAACGACGTTCACCGTTCTTGACTCAGGCCAAGTTCCGAGCCGTGCATCACCTAGACTTAGTCCATCGTGACATCTGCGGCCCTATCTCTCCACCAACTCCCAGCGACAAGAAGTATTTCTTGCTGTTGGTTGATGACTACAGTCGCTTCATGTGGCTGATGCTACTAGCGGCCAAGAGCGATGCACCGGCAGCAATCAAACGCTTCCAAGCAGCAGCGGAGCTCGAAAGCGGGCACAAGCTCAAAATCCTGTGCACGGACTACGGCGGGGAATTCACCTCTGTCGAGTTCGGCGACTACTGCGCGGCAGAGGGCATTCAGCACCACAATTTAGCCCCATATTCGCCATAGCAGAACAACGTTGTGGAGCGCCGAAATCAGACGATCGTGGCGACGGCAAGGAGCTTGCTCAAGCAATGCGGCATGCTGCCATGTTCTGGGGAGAGGCGGTCACAACGGCCGTTTTCCTCCTAAACAGGGCACCTACCAAGGCTCTTGATGGCAAGACACCGTACGAGGCTTGGTACGGCAAGAAGTCAGCGATGAGTTTCCTATGCACCTTTGGGTGCATGGCATTTATGAAGAAGATGAAGCCACATCAAGGCAAGCTTGAAGATCACAACATGCCCGTCGTCTTCATCGGCTATGAGGCAGGAACCAAGGCATACAGGGTGTTCGATCCTGTGTCCCGCCACATCCACATCACCCGTGACGTGGTGTTCGATGAGAAACGTGGTTGGGACTAGCACATGGAAGAAGAAGATGGTGCACGGCAGACAAATGACTTCATCATCGAGTCTACAACGATGGTCTACAGTGTTCCTACACCGATAAGTCTAGCCCAAGGGGGTGCAAGCTCTAGACTTGGCACACCACCAGCTAGTTCACCTCCCGCACCACCATCACCTACGACGCCACCAAGATCCCCTGCTCCAGCAGCTGCCATTGAATTCGCCTCACCACCCACAAATACTGAGGAGCAGCTTGATGCAGAGCATGGTGACACGCCGGTGCGCTTCCATCGAGTAGACAATGTCCTAGGAGACGACGCGCCTCTACCTGGCTTGGCTGTGCATGAGCTGGCCGAAGCAGAGCTGCATATGCTCAGTGCTCAAGAGCCGGCCACATTTGCTGAAGTTGACAAGAAAGATGAATGGCAGCGAGCCATGAAGGAAGAAATGCAGGCAGTGGAGGAAAACAATACATGGCGTCTTGTCGAGCTCCCGCCTGGACATCGCCCAATTGGACTCCAATGGGTGTATAAGCTAAAGAAGGACGCCGGCGACGAGGTTGTTCGCCACAAGGCTCGACTGGTAGCAAAAGGCTACGTCCAGCGCACCGGCATTGACTTTGACGAGGTCTTTGCACCGGTGGCTCGACTCGAGTCTGTGAGGCTCATGATTGCCATTGCGGCGTATGCCGGCTGGAAGCTCCACCATCTCGATATCAAGTCAGCCTTCCTCAATGGCCATCTTAAGGAAGAGGTCTATGTTGAATAACCCCCAGGCTTCATCGTTAAAGGAAAGGAGCACCTTGTGTATAAGCTGGACAAAGCGCTCTACGGCCTGCGCCAAGCACCACGTGCATAGAACATCAAGCTCGATGCCAGCCTGCTTCAGCTTGGCTTCAAGCGATGCGCCTCTGAGCATGGCGTCTACACCCGCGGCAATGGCGACCAGCAGCTCCTGATTGGAGTCTATGTTGATGATCTCATCATCACTGGCGGCAATCCAAATGAGATTGAGAAATTCAAGGCGGAGATGAAGGCAAAGTTCAAGATGAGCAACCTCGGGCTACTCTCCTTCTATCTCGGGATTGAAGTGAAGTAAGGGAATGAACAAATCTCCCTCTCCCAGTCCACCTACACAGCCAAGATCGTCACCACCGGAGGAATGCAGGGCTGCAATCCCTGCGTGGTGCCCATGGAGCCGCGATTCAAGCTGAGCAAGAAGAGTTTAGCACCGCCGGTAGATGCAACTGCATACAAAAGCATCGTAGGGAGCCTACGCTATCTCACCCATACACGCCCTGACATCGCCTTCACCGTTGGCTATGTCAGCCGCTTCATGGAGGCCCCTACGACAGAGCATTATGCTGCAGTAAAGAGGATTCTGCGCTACCTCGCTGGCACTTTGTCCTATGGGGTCTGCTACAAGAAAGGAGGAATGAAGAACGCCAAACTCGTCGGCTACTCAGACAGCGACATGGCTGGTGACATAGACACGTGCAAGAGCACTAGCGGTGGAATCTTCTTCCTTGGCAGCTGTCCTATCAGCTGGTACTCGCTGAAACAGCGAGTTGTGGCACTCTCCTCATGTGAGGCAGAGTATATTGCTGCCACTTCTGCTGCCTGCCAAGGAACTTGTCTTGCACATCTGCTCAGGGAGCTCCAAGGCACTGAACCTGACCCCTTTAAGCTGAAGATGGACAACAAGGCAGCAATTGAACTAAGCAAAAACCCTGTCTTCCATGAGCGCAGCAAACACATCGACACAAGGTACCACTTCATCAGGGATTGTGTTGAACAAGGCAGGACAAGGGTAACTTACATCAGCACCAAAGATCAAATTGCTGATATCCTAACCAAGCCATTGGGAAGGATAATATTCCAAGAGCTATGCAGCAAAATCAGAATGATTGAAGCCTAAGTTGAAGAATAGAAGCCAAGACTCAGGGGGTGATTGATAGATGAGTCTAGGCTTCAATGGTTGTTTAGCACCAGTGTGTGGACTATTATGAACTAGCAGCCTGTATGGCTGCTACATTGGCTTACTGTATGACAGCAAGGCAGCCATTTAGTATATCAGTAATTTAGTTAGTAAGTTTTAGATGTTGTAACAAAGTTTGCTTAGCATAGCTAGTAGTAAAAGTCAATTTTATTTTGACTTAGCCAGCCTATAACAGCAGGCTAGATGTATCCAGTCAGTTCAGCCACCCTCTGAACTGATCTGCCCTTTGTCTATAAATAGGCCACCATGGCCATATGAATGAATTAAGCTATTCTACTAAAGATCCAGTTCACCAATTGAACTCAGCCTGTGCTTGCTAGTTTTAGTTTAGCGTCCAACAACTGGCACTATGAAATCATGTGAAATAAGGTGAGTAAGATTAAGCATCACCTGAGATAGAATTTTCTGAACTTAGTATCTGACCATCCATTGAAAATAAACATTCATTACTATAAATGAAGGATCAGGTCAGTTGCCAACCTGTAAATACAATCGCCTTGTGCTTGTTGTTCGTAACGGAGGTTTCTGCACTGACACCTTTTAGTCTGCATTGTTTTCGTGTGATAACATTTTTTTAGGGAGGAGGGTCATCCAAAAGTGATACAGAAAGGGCAAGGAAAATCATGCTGCAGATGCTCTTTCTAGAGTAACTCATCTGTCAGCTCTTCAAGTGGTTACTCAGATTCAACCCTAATGGGCTCAAGAGGTGTTAAACTCTTATGCAATAGATGTCAATGCTCTAGTATTGCTAGCCCAACTAGCTCTGTCCAGTCCAAATGAACAAGGCCTAATGTTGCAAGATGGTCTCATCAAGAAAAATGGTGCTATTTGGATAGGTAGTAACACTGCATTACAGACCAAACTAATCCCTGCACTCCATTCTTCAGCAATAGGAGGTCACTCTGGGGTCAATGCTACTTATCACCGAATCAAGAAGCTCTTCTTCTGGAAAGGCCTCAAGACAGATGTGACCAACTTTGTTAAGTAGTGCACTGTGTGTCAACATACTAAACACTCCAATACAAATCCAGCAGGATTACTACAACCGTTTCCTATACCAACTGGAGTTTGGCAGGACATTTCTATGGATTTTATTGAAGGCCTTCCTGTGTCAGAGGGGTATAGTGTCATCATGGTGGTTGTGGACAGACTCAGTAAGTGTGCACATTTCATCCCCTTGAAGCATCCTTACACTGCTGCTCACATTGCCAAAGTCTTTATGGACAATGTGGTTAAGTTGCATGGTCTTGCTAAGTCAATTGTCAGTGACTGAGATAAGATCTTTGTTAGTGCCTTCTGGCAGCATTTCTTCCAAGCCTATAAAGTGAAACTCAATCTATCAACATCATACCATCCACAAACAGATAGTCAGATAGAAAGGGTTAACTAGTGCCTCGAAATGTATCTCAGATGTGCAGTGCAGAATGCACCAAAAACATGGAAGTCCTAGTTATCTCTAGCTCAGTTGTGGTACAATTCAAGCTATCACAGTTCACTTGTCTGTTCTCCTTGTATGGCATTGTTTGGAGTGGATCCTAATCTGGGAGTGGAAGCTACTCCTTCTGACGGCTCACCGACTGATGTGGATGAGCTGATTCAAAACCGAGAGGAACATTTGCAAATGTTGAAAGCCAGATTGGAGCAAGCCCAGAACAGAATGAAGCTTCAGGCTAATAAGCACAGGATGGATATAACCTTTCAATAGGGGGATCAGGTCTTACTGCGCTTGCAGCCATATACTCAAACATCAGTGGCTAATTGTCCTTATCCAAAACTGGCATATAAGTTCAGTCCTTACAATGTGGTGGAGAAGATCGGTGAAGTGGCTTATAGGCTTGCTTTGCCTGCACACAGTGGCATACACCCGGTGTTTCATATATCCCAACCGAAACCCTTTACTCCTGATCATACACCTGTATTCTCCGAGCTGCCTTCTATGACTGACATGCAGGCTACAGTAGCTGAACCTAAACATATTTTGCAATGTCGCTTGGTGAAGAAGGGCTACAATGCTATTACACAAGTGTTGGTGACATGGTCGGGACTACCAGCTGCTTCAGCAACGTGGGAATATTATCTTGTACTGAAGCAACGTTTTCCAGCTGCAACTGCTTAGGGACAAGCAGGACCTTCGGCGGGGGGAGTTGTCATGGCGTAAGGATGAAGGTTGCGGAGAAGAAGTCATATTCCACTTTAGTTGGCGTATTTGTATCATTTACGTTTTCGTGTTGGAACTTTGAGTCTATGTCCGATGGGGCCATCGTGCTAGTCCGAGGTGAGCATATAGGCCACACCCATTGCGTGTAAGAGACAAGTTTAATCAGTTAATAGCCGAGAAGCCGATTCAGCCAGAGAACGTAGGGAAAGTCGATTCTGGGTTGAAGCCAGTACGGTAAATCTAGGCCGTAAATTCTCGAATCCAACGAACCGTAGATTTTCTGGTGACGTGGGCATGTCCCCTCTTCTAGGAGCCCTCCATAGACATATTGTCTTAACACGCCAATGCTCAGCGAGGTTGTCATAGCCCGATCAGAGAACTTCGCCATCTTCGCGAACCTGGACGTGGCGGCGTTCACGGCCATGATCGCCGCTTTGGTGAGTGCCAACGAAGCCGCTTCTTTTAGGCCGTTTTATTTTTTATAATAATGAAATATATATTTTCGGCTTTAGTCATCCTCTTTCGAGTAGTTAGTGCTACAAGTAAGACATATGTCACCAAACAACATTGGTACACCTAAAAATAAAAGAAACTGACAAAAAAAATTAACTCGACTGATCTTACGCGACATTCTAGCTTGCTCCGTGAAGTCAACTCGACCACCAAGTCGAGACATCGCCGCCGAAACATGTCTGTGAGTCTGTCAGACCTAGTAAGAGTACTGAAAGATCATAGGACACCGGCCATCACTGGAGACTCCGGATATTGTATCCCGGCAACGACATGAAGCACCTGGTGCATATGCAAGGGAACCATTATCTTGATGCCGGCACCAAAGCCAACAGTCTAAGCGATCTTCCAAAAGTGATGTCTTCAATGAGAAAATAACATCCAAAGATGCCATCATCGCCCCACCAGAGACATTGGTGTTCGGTTTTTACCCGGAGAGATCCTCATGAAGGACAAGACGACGCCTCCAGTGAGGAAAGTGGCGCCCACAGCCATCACCGCCGTCAAAACATGGTAATGAGTGACCATGCCACTGTCCACCAAGAGTCATGCATTACACCATACATCAGCCACGTGGTCCATCGCTAGATCCGACCACGAAGGCCGCCAACTATTAGATCCAAAAAATTGGGCACCACCGACGAGGTGCCCACCGCGAACGTCAAAATTTGCCCATAGCTGTTAGGCACGATGGACAACACTGCCACCACACGCCCACCGGATCCGTCCGCCATGCCGGATTTGGCCGCCCAGGCCATGAATCCACACACTGACAGCCGGAGACCGCGCACGGCCACCGCCGTTGCGCAACCACCGTGCCTTCACGCAACTACAACCATAGCCACCGAGTGCCACCCCGCATGGAGATGCTCGCGAGGCTGGGTGAGGGCCTCGCCTCCACCATCCTAGGGGCCACGCGGGCCTCCCGATGGCCTCCTCCGGCAGCGGCGAGACGATGATGCGAGGGGAGAAGGACTCTGGCGGCGGCTAGGGTTACGCCGCCCGCGTCACCCGTGTAGGGACGACGCGAGGGCCGCACGTGTGTTATGAGGCAACTACTCTCCCTTTAGGCCCGTTTTATATTACTATGTATACTTATGAAACTAAACTCTTGCAGATAGTATCTCTTGGGGTTGCATATGTGGTGGAATTTTGACTAAACTTATTATTATGCATTTTATGAGGGTGCATGTGCCCGGTGCCCCCTAACTATAGTGTTCTTTTTTTAAAAAATCTCTCGGTATTTCAAAGAAAGACATCATGAACATTGGTAAGTTTGACAAAATAGAATTGATTAACACCAATCTACCACCATATGATAAATGGTTACCTTTCCACCTGCTTGACTTCTTTTCAGTGATTTCTTCAATTAATTTCCAATCTTTAAATATCGAAAAGGGTATCATCATGTTTTGCAACCAAATAGATTTGACTATTGTTCCTCGCGTTCTTTTGCTTGGCAAAAGCAAAATAATTCATTTTATGAAAGTTAATTTTTAGAAATGATAGTTGATTTTTAGAAATGATAATTGTTCAAAAGTATCAAGCAAAAGTTTTTAATTTTTTTCCTGTTCAATACCATGGTCTAAAAATAGAACTGTATAATCTGCATATTATAAGATAGGTCGACCATTTTGTACTAGATGTGGAACAACCCTTTTTATTGGCCTGCTCCTTAGCTCTAGATTAAATGATAGCTAACATATATCTACACCAATATTGAAAATGATCGGTGAGAGAGGATCACCTTGTCTAAGGCCTTTCTTAGTCTGAAAACATGAGCCCATTTGATCATTAACTTTAATGCCCATATTCCAACCATGAACAAAAGCCCTGACCCAACCACACTATACCGGATGAAACCCCTTGATTCTTAGTGCTTGTTTTATTATATGCTTTTTCAACTCAATCTTAAAGATAAGTCCATTATGTTTTCATTTATATAGCTCATGTAAAGTTTTATGTAAAATAACCACAACATCCATTATATTTTCTCCCAAGTAGGAATGCTGTTTGGGATGGTTTAAGTTATCTTAGTAAAAATCTTGAAGCTAACATTTAACAAACAGATAAGTCTTGTTGTTTTTGTTTAGCTTCCTCTGCTTGCAGGAACAAATGAATGATCCCTACTTCTGCTGTTGTTATCTTGACTGTCTGCTCTGTCTTTGGGCTCTTTTGCTCACCACTTATCCAGGCTCTCAAAGATGCTGAATTGACTGATGACAAATGGAGTGACGATGAATTGACTGACACGGCGAACTCCGGCCAAGAACCAGTAATCAACACAGGAAATCCAGGCCAAGAATCAACTGCTGCAAATGCTTCCTCCTGCGCTCACGCCGGGTCATTGGAAAAAAACCATCGTCAACGCCTCATCCAGCACAGTCGCGAAACGGTTTTCGGGCAGCCCGGTCGTTCAGGAAGCAAGCCCGGTTCAGAATCAGATGGTAGCGCAAGATCAGAAGCAGGTACCGACGACAAACGCCTCCCACCACTCGGGCGGCGGCGGCGGCGACGACGACCACAAGCCGATTCCGGCTCCGAACCACGACGACGAGGAGGAGGCCGACGGCGAGCCGCCGCCGCCACTGCTTCGCGGATCGGAAGAATTCCCTTCCTCCAAGCAGTACGTTCTTGTGGAATCTGTGTAGGCCGAGCCGGGCCGCGCGGCTGTTCTTCTCCGGTTGAGCTTGAGCATCCTCTGAATTGTGGAGACTGATGCCTCATATCGTCACATGTACCAATAAGCATGAATTCAGAAAAGAAGAGTCATTAGTTTTATTATTCATTCAGATCCAGCTGGTTGATCGATCTTTGCTGCCAATGGCTTGCGTCGTTTGTGCTCAAGAGCACTTTTTTAAAGATCAAAAGAGATATTTCGGCTTTCGCCTTTGCGAGAGAACTAAACCATCCGAATTCAGACCACCAAGGTCGAATTTCAACCATTGAAACTGAAATTCTCCACCTCCGAAACAGAGAACACAAACAACTGTGGAAGCCGAAAAGCAAACTAGATCAAAGCATGGGAGTGATGATACAACTTGATTTGCAGAGATTCAAGCAGAGTACAACCACCGTTTCTTTCCTGACAGAGCAAAAGCAAACAGAAGACACACAGGCCGATCTGGAAAGCAACCACACACATAACACACACAGTTCATACACGCACACATGCCTATAAACATAGCATGTACACAGTAGTGCCTCCATATATGTATATGCAGCACAGCAGCAGCTATTTAGCTTGTTAGCCGTCGGCGTTGCTAGCACACATATAATTTGTGCGTGCGTAATTGCATATGAGCATCATATATATATGTGGTGTAGTAGGACTGTAGGAGGAGTAGGATGGATTTGCATGTAGGTAGCAGGTTGAGTGATCAGAGGCCACCGTAGCGGATGTCGGAGAACTTGGACTTGAGCCACTTGACGCTGCTGCGGACGGTGGTCTTGATCCGGCCCTGCGTGGCGAACACGTTGTACGCCGCCACCCGGCGCCGCCGCTTCGCCTCCGGGTCGTCCCGGCCGCTCGGCCCGTTGAAGCTGTACGACTTGCCCGCCTGCCCGCCGCCGACGTCCTCGTAGTCGTACCCGCCGCCGCACCCGTAGTACGCCGACGAGTGCTCGTGTGGCACCGACCTGCACTTCTCCATGGATCCTCCTCTTCTTAGCTTCCTTCGTGGATTTGCTTCTCTCTGTGTGGAGATGATGAGTGAGGGGAGGGGAGGTGGGTGATGAATGAATGAAGCTACTAATTGAGAGTGGGGAAGGTGATAAAGGGGCCGGGTGGGGTTTGCTACTTGATTTGTTAGGCGGTTTTGCATCGAGCACCTTGTGTTTTGTAACTCTGCTAAAGCAGAGCATGGATCGATGGCCGGGCTCGTGTCGTGTCCCGTGATTAATCATCATAGTCATGTAGGTCCTTTGCTGTTTTAGCGCAGGAATCTACGGCCTTTTTCAACAAAGTTTTAGGGGGCACTAAAGGTTGTATAAGATGCACTATCTATAGAAGTTCATCATAGTTCATGTCTCCTATAATTAATAAGGTTTTAAAGCCTAATATCAATTTTATGCTAGTCCTTTTGGAACAAAAACAGTTCCATGGTTTTCATTAATTTGCATATCAAGAATATGCGGCCTTTGCCATAAGGGTCCAGGGGTACGCATCTCGATCAACCACTAGGCTAGCGTTTAGCTATCATTGTCCTTGTCTACATCCATCTATGGTACTCGAGAAAGTTTGGTCAGTTTTCTTTCTCTAGGATGGTTGATGCTTTACCGGTTTTGTCCACCATAGGACATCAACTTGTGCTGTATAGCTTCAAATTTTCCAAGTTGCGTGCATAAATTTAATATTCAAGTAATGTATAATTAGTTATATTTACTCTATCTATCTGTTTTCTAATTGAATACCCATTTATAGATTCTATGAACTCTATCTACTCCATCTGTAAAAAAAAAAAATGCATTTCTAACTTGCAAGAAGTCAAATAATTTAAAAGTTCAACTACATTTATATGAAAAAACCAGTAGTACTTCCTCCGTTCTAATTTATAAGTCATTTTAAAAATCATGTAGAGTCAAAGCATCTTAAGTTTGACCAAAAGTGTAAAATGAATTATAAAAAAATTAACATCAAAATAGGTATACGATGAAAATATAATCGGAAGAATCAAATGTTATCTAGTTGATATTATAAATGTCATTATCTTATCGTATAAATTTGGTCAAACTTAAAATAGTTTGACTCTCCAAGATTCTTGAAATAACTTATATTTGAGATGAAGGGAGTACCATTTTATATAAACTTAGCCAAACTTAACGATCAGCGTGTCTTGTTCCAATTCCTATCTCTATATATATTTTCATTACAAAGACGCCGTTTTATTGATCATCATGTAACTGAACGGCCACATCGCATCTCATCATGTCGTCTGTCCTCCCCTACAATTTTCAACCACGATCCGTACCGCAACGTTACATGAGAAAAGCCAGTCTTTTTAAAGAAAAGTTCGAATCGGAAAGCTGCTCCGCAATACTGGACAAGCTCGGGCGTGTTTCCGCGATCTTGCCGGCCATCATCCACTGATTCGATCAACAGGGAAGCCGGAAGGCAGCACCGGGGATCCATTGTTTGGGCTGGGGAGGTCGATCGGCCGGGGCCCGCGAGGGAATGACGATGGTGGATGGGAGGGGGAGCTTCGCTGCGCTGTGCAGTGCTGTAGAAGAGGCTGTGGAGTGGGGGCGGCACTCATCCGACCCTGGTACCCTACACTGCCTGTTCGTGTGACCCACGTGAGTTGTTGGCATGGATGGACGTCGGCGATGGCGCCATCCGTCGAGATCAAGACAAGGTGGACGTTGCCCGCAGGCCGCAGCAGCGATAGGCGGACCATGAGACGAGAAGTGTCCATCCCGTGCTCTGCTTTTCCGGTTGGCCGAACTGCGAAGAAGCTGCGCAGGCCGCAGCAGCGATGGGCGGACCATGAGATGAGAAGGGTCCATCCCGTGCTCTGCTTTTCCGATTGGCCGAACTGCGAAGAAGCTGGGTCTGCCCCGACCCCGAGGCATGAGCGCCGGACCACCCCGGGATGCCGGATCTTTCAGCTGGGCACGTCCCACGGTGGCCGTGGTCCCGCCGGACGGCCTTCTCGTTTTCGCTTCGTCTGCTTGCAACCGACGCTTTCGGCAGATCGGCGAAGATTCAGACTTGGAGCTGGCGCATTCCGGCCAGTGAGCATGCCCCGTCCGTCAAAGCATGGCTCGTGTGATCTCCGAATAGCCCAGCTAGATCTTTTGGTATATACTGTACCCTAGTACTATACTATACTAAACAACACAGAGGTCTAGCTAGCAAAGTGATGGCGAAGCAAAGGCGCTGGAACGGATGGACCGGTCTGCCCGTGTCGCCCGCGGTAAAGCATCGCCATTGCCACGCAACGGCGTGCGTGCGTGCGTGCGTGCGTAGCGTTCCACCCACAGTTCCCGAGGGGAGACCAATGCGAGAGCGCATCCGGTCTGGGGGAGCAACGACCCGACCGCCCGAAAGCAAGAAGCAAGATCCGGTCAGGTTCAGTGCACGGCCGGATCGACGACAGAGAAAAGGTAGCCATGGATCCGGTAACGCCGCCCGTAGTGGACCAGCCGCCAGCGGTGGTGCTCCATCGACGCATCTCCCACTCACTCGTGTCAAGCACCCATCGGTGTTGTGTTGCCTCGACCGAACCATCCATCAGTCCCCGTCGCGTTGTCCAGGCTATCGGTCGCTTTCTCGTACCGTGGTACTAGCATTACACCTCCGCCGTCGCGTAATACCTGGCTGCCTTCTCAGTTTCTCCGCCACCCCCTCGCCGTCGTTTTCAGCTGCCGGCCGGACCAACGAAAGCCACGTCGTCCGCCCCCGCGACGTGCGCGAGGAGCCGACAGCCGAGGACTAATACTGCTAACGTGCGTGCCCGCCCCATTTTTTCCCGTTCCCTTCGCGTACGGGCAACTGCGGCCAGAAAAACTGCGTTTGCGTTTGCGTTTGCCCCGGCCGATCACGGGAGAATCTGCCCGTTTTCCTGCGAATTCCACGAGCGAGTACGTTATCGGTGGCCTGGGCTCTTTTGCATGCCCCTGCCTCTTGGCGCTCCGATCGATCCGTTGTTGCGGCCGGCGTCGCGCTTGCGTTGCGTCGATCGGCGTGGCCGGGGAGCTTCGCCGTTAGTTCTTCCCGCTGGGCTTTCCACGTCGACTCGTGCCCTGCATCTGCATCTGCATCGCACTGGTGATGGACACATCCGGTCTTATTATACAGGTGACTGATTGACTGGTGTGTTTTCTGTGCCCGTGAAACGAAATGTTATTTTTTTCTGCTGATGAACGACAATGGCTCATGGACGGACGGACACGACCGCCAGTGGCCCGCTGCCAACCGATCGCGACGCGCACGGCGCACCCAGACGCGACGTCCACGCCCATCAATCAGTCAGTCAGTCCAGTCAGACTCAGCTGGGTCTGCCTGCCGCTGCGTTCGTACGGAGCATGGACGCAGACGCTCTATCCGTGCAGGATCGATCCACCGGAAGATCCGATCCTCAGCAGTGGATCCTGCGAAGCTCCGGGCTGTCGCCTGGAAAGCCGAGGCATGTCCCCCGCGCCGAGCCACCCTTGCACCCACAAAAACGGAGCAGCATCCTGACCTTCACCGACAGGGCTCAATTCAAATGGGGGCGGGCGCTATGAATCTGAGTTGCGATTATTGGGCGGCAGGCTTTCCGATTGGTAGAAAACCTGCACCAGTACTGACAAACGAGTGTTGACGAGTGTAGCTGGCGTCAGCAGCAGCAACAGTGCGAGTGAATGAAGCCAAGTCTTATAAAAAAAAAAAAAAAAACAGAATGAAGCAAGTCAGTCCCACCACACACGCCCACACTGTCGGCTTAAATACATCGGCGGCAGTCGGTCTGCTCATTCCGTGCACCAAAATAAAGGCACGGTGCTAATTGAAAACAGTTTTCAGCTCGACGACTTCCTTCCGTTCCCGTGCGTTTGTTAGTCGTGCCGCACGCACGCTCTCACCGCCGTCCATCCTTCTGAGCACTTTGTCTAAAAAGATGTCCAACATGATGACATACTAACCTACGGTACGGTCTAAAAATATAAGAATATTATTATGTTAGACTAATATAGTGCTGCCACGGTTTCATTTAAGAGATGCACTTGAAAAAAAAAAAAACCAAACGACAAGATTTAATTCATAGTTGTCTCAAGCGATTTTATATGAATATAAATATAATCCGAAATACATTCATATTAAGCGTGCAAATGTCAGTTTTACCCAAACAACTACAAATTTTTTTGTAGTTTAAATTTCACACAATTGTGTCTTGCCTGAGCTAACACTACAGGCAACATCACATAAACTTTTTCTAGGTACACACAAATCGTAACTACGAAAGAAAAATTTATAAGATCAACTTTCACAGATTCAAGTAGCCCGTATCTTTAAGTGTGTCATCATTTGTATAAAGAAGAACAAATTCTAAATATGGCTCAACAAAAACAGCAACGCTTCAAGCGCAAAGTAGATCATTTCACTCCAACGTTGGCGACATATAGGCTGTGGTGGATGTTCACCGACCAAGAGGCCCTTCCGGACAAGGATGCACTCGCAAGATGCATGTGTATATGTTCACTGCAACTTGTTTTCTGTTCCTCTTCCCTCTTTAGTTCCGCCTCATCTACAGGGGTTGCATGTGTTTTTGGTTAGAATTACAGAACGGAGAATTACAAAAATATTGACAGTGTTCATACCTGTGTTTGTTATTTCGCCTAACACAGTGCACTCAGCCTTCTAAATCGTCCAGGTTTCCCCAACAACCTGAACCATCTTCTCAGCACACCCGGAAGCTTCTGTCGATGTTCGAACCTCTCCTTGGGCCTTTAGCTCCTTGACTGCGAGTTTCCAGCGTTCAGGCATCACAGCCTTGTACACTGTGTCACAAGCATCTCTTCCAATCACAACACTCTCTGAGAAGTCCTCAGTTGCTCATATGGACACTAAAATTGTTGCCTCCAATGAAAATTGAGTTGAATCCACTGCTGAATCGTTGGTGGAAGGGATTTTCTGCAATCCAAGCCAATCTGAGCTGGGTGAAATGAAAATACCTGAAACCAAATAGTCCAATGCAGCCTATATTATGTATGTGGCAGCAATATGATTCATTTTATCTTGATGATGCAATCATAGAATGAACTCAATCAGCTATTCCCCACATCAGATCAACACGAAAGACAAGATGAGTTGCTAAAACAAAAATCTTTTTCCTAGAAGAATATATTTAACAGTGAGGCTGCAAATCAAGAACTCACACTGTTGGTCAACCAACAACATCCTGGTGTCTGGGTCAGCCATAACCCAGTGCTTTAGGTGTCCATACCCAATGCCCCTAGAGACACTGTCAGGGAGCCCTGGACTTGACAAGTTCCACGGTATTCACCACGAATCCACCCTGAAAAGCAAATCAGCAGGCACATAAGTAAAATTGCAGAACATTGTATAATTCATGCATGCTCGATTGTGTTAATTAATTGTTGAATCATCTAGTCGATTCAGCTATGATGCATTGTTCAATTGCATAGCAGAGTTCGTGCAAGAAAGGAGAAGGCTAGACATCCTGGACATACCAAATTTTCATTTCTCTCCTTAACTCCTCAACCAAATTTTCATTTCTCTCCTTAACTCCTCATCATCCTCTTGGGAGGCCCGGTGGTCAGAGGTGAGCACCTCTGCCTTTCTGCTCGACTGAGCACCACACAACAATCTCCAGCATTGGAGACGACCTGCCCACCGTTTTGGAGAACGGCTATGACGCAGAACGCGCCCACGCTCTCATCTTCTTGAGGAAACAACCCAAATTTCAGAGTAAACAATTCAAATTTTTTGCCCAAAACACCCGATTAGTTACAAATTTCAGAGGAAACAAAAAAAGACATTTGAAGAAAGCTAGCATAACTTTTTGATCATAAAAAAGAAATGTAATTTACACTGTCCCCTAATGTCAAGCAGAATTAAACATAGTCTGACGAAGCCTCCCTTCATGAGCACAACACACACTGGTCAGTAGTACAACACATTGTCTTACACTGAGCAAATTTATTATCCACGGTTCAAAAGGAGTCATAGTTCAAAATCCATAAGGAAATGAAAGGAAGGGGTAATAATAAGCAAACTGACCAATACGACAACTAATCCATGGATGCAGGACACCAGGTCCTTGAACAATTCTTGTAAGCATTACGAAGAAGATGCCACCTAAAAATATTAATCATACGTAGACCCAATATGATGATTACTGAGTTCCTGAACGATGCAGCCGCCAAAACCTGTGGACTCCAAATCCTCCCAGCTAGAACCTGGAATTGCTGGGCACATCCTACCTGCAGGACATAAGTGCCTTCCAATGATCTCACACGAATATCATGTGCCTGAACATATCAACAGATTAAACAATACTTGAGGGTCACTCAACCTGTAACCATGAAATGAAAAAAAAAAATCTGAGAAGTCAGATAGTCAAGCGAAGCACCATAAAATGCTACATGAGGTTAAGATGCACACGGTTAAGATGCACTTATGGATATGGCATATAGCCATCCAAAGAAATGTGACTTCCAGAAAGCCATCAATATAGCATACAAGGAAAATGGAAGAGCAATTGCGGATTGTATAATTACAAATTCTTATTCATATCATTTTTTGACAAGGAAACAAATAAAGCCACCTGTTGAAATCTGAAATTCCATGAAAGAGTTACTACTCTGAAGTTTCAAAAGGCTTCTCTGAAATTCCAGGAGTAAACATGTGCAACGCTAAAAAGGTTTTATTCACTGACACAACATGCAGATCTGATGCTTCATTAAACTAAAAAAAAGATCTGATGCTCATTAATATGCCAATAACAGTAAGTTGGACAAGCCATGGCTGCCAGGTTGCAAAGCTGCCAGATCCAAGACCATGGCTAACCATTGCTTGGCTGCCGTTGCTCCTATACACATACAGTTCGCAGTGATAGCATGGCTTAAAATTTTAACATTTCACTCAAGAAAAATGGATAGTATTTCTGATTTCTCATTCGTTCAAACATGAGCTGAAATCTGCAAGCACTACAAACCAGCCCTTGAATTATCTATTTTTGCAAACAGAAGAGAATAGGTAGAAAAAACTTACCAATCCACGACCTGCTGGATCTTGGGCTTGAATTCCTCGGTGTGGCAATCGTGCACACAGTGAACACAAGCAAAGGAGGACGCCGACTGACCTGCTGGTAGAGAGCGAGTTTTCAGACAACCAGAACAATTAGACTTCTTTTTTTTTCAAAAAAAATAAGAAAGCATACACCAATTTGACTATGCAATAAATTACCATCTACACAGAGAACACGACATTCATACCACAAAAATTTGTATCAGTACAATCCAATTGAAAATACGGTGCTAATTCAAAACCACAATTTCCAAACTAAACTGATAGATTCATATATCTATGATTTCCAAACAACTGCAACACCTCCATCGATCCATCCATATATTCATGAACTGAGATGATTTCCAAACAACTGCAACACCTCCATCGATCCATCCATATATTCATGAACTGAGATCGATTACCAAGGGGAAAGCTACTCACCACAAGGATACACATGTAAATGGATCAGATCTGAACGCAAATAACCAAATATAGTAGCTAGGGAGGTGAGCTCATCTGCAAATGAGAAAGCAAAGCAAGTTACTTACCGCCCTGGCGTTCAGCGTCCTGCCCTGGCGGGTGTGTGGCCTCGCGGCGTGGCGCTACGCTGGGCAGTGGCCCGGCAGTGTGCGTCCTGCAGGCAGCCTGGCGACTTGCGTCCTGCCGCCGGTCAGTGCCCTGGTGACCTGGTCCTGCAGGAGCGCATCGCTGCCGAAGGAGCTGCATTGCGGGCCATGGCGACGAACGCCTCCACCCGACTGGAGGCGACGCCGCCGACAACGTGAGCCTGGCCATGATTCACGGCCGTTGGGATCTCGCCGACGCAGAGGCTGTGATGCGGCAGGAGTGCGGCCAGCGGTAATGTCTTGCATCTTGGTGGCCTCGCAGCATGGCGGCGCGCGGCCTGCAGCGTGCGGGCGGTGGGCGGGCGCCTCCAGGTCTCGGCGATGGAGCGTGGGGCGGCGGGCAGCGGGCGGCGTGCGCCCTGGCGGCGTGGGAGAGGAAGCATTTAGTATGGGGAGAGGGATCGTAACGCAGCGTCTCGGGGAGGGGGGCCGCGCCGCCGCCGAGGGCTGAGGCCGCCCGGCGAGACAGCATCCGGCATGGACGAAGCCCCCCGGCGAATGGGCAGCCGCCGGCCAACCCCATGCCCAGGCCACGCTCGCAGGGGCCAAATCCGGCCAAAGAGGGTCTGGAGCAGCGCCGCCGCCGCCGCCGCCGCCGCCGCCGCGCGTCAGAGGACGGCGGCGGCGGCCGGAGAGAGGCGTGGGGCTGGAGGGCTGTCGGCGCCGGCGATGGTGCCCCCCGAGTCGCCCGTTGGAGCGCTCGGGGGTCGGGAGGACTGAAACTCTATGGCCCTGTTCGGCTGATATGCACTGGGCTGAATTCGTCTGGTCTGTTAGCCAGCTGGGCTGATTTGGCCATCTGCATTCAGCTGAACTCAGCCCAGTTCAGACCATGTGGTCCTGTGTTCGTTTCCTTACTACTACTATGTTTGTGAATTGTGAATGAAAGCGACGTTGTGTAGTGGCTTGTGTGCTGAAGCGCATAACCAAACCCTCTGAACAAAGCAGAAGCTAAAGCAGGAGAGTGCTGCAAAGAGATTGCATGTCTAAATTACAGGTGAATAGCTTTACAAATATGCCAAACAGGTCCGAGCTGAGAGATAGTCAAAAAGGTATAATGCAGCAGAACGCCAGAGACGAGGTTACGTAATTATTTTCCCTTTCAGGAATTTACATCAGAAACAGTGATAACGATGTAAACAGTATTCATAGCTCCACTGCAATAGCAGAGACTAGATATTGATTAAACCTGGTTTCAGATCAAACCAGATTTCACAGATAGCCAACCATAAGTAGCTAAGCTTAGCAAGAAAAAAAAAATAACATGTTAAGTGAACTGGGCAAAACTGGTAGCCATCGTGTGCGATTTGTTTTACCACCATTAAAAACAGCCTTGCCTTTTTACAATCTTTCATCTAATAAAAACGAACCAAAGTAAAACCTTGAACAGAATCAAATCTCTCTATCAGGGGTCGTGTTTAACTCCCAGAAACCAAATGCCTAATGGTCTTTTGCTTCTCCGCCACACAAGAACTAAACCTCTACTGGTGTTTCTTAGTGACAACTCTCATGTTACAGAACAATAGAGACAAGAAAAGGACTTCAAGCACTTGAGCGAAGCTCACTTCTTGTTCTATGGGTATTGCAGCTTTGACTGGTGATTAGAATCTTGTTCCTCAATTAGTGGTGCTCTCTTGATCACTTCAGAAGATGGGGCAAATGGGGCAGCAGGACTGGTCTCTCCTGATTCCTCCAGCTCTTCTATCTGGGGGTGCTTCGTCTTCATTGCCTGAGCTACCAAAGATGCTGGGCTGGCACTGTGGCCTGGAAGGAGCATTGCATTTGTCTGGATTTGAAAAAGAAAACATCAGCAATTCACAAAAGGGGCCGGAGATAAAGAAGAGCAACAGAACTATGACAATCTCACCTTTTGTGATAGATTTGATAATTCTTTGATGTATTGCTCTGCAAGTTTTAGGCTAGCAGCCTAGCAAAGAAATATAACATTGTTAGCATTCAAGAGCACAGACACTGTAATTACTCAGTACTAAGAATCCTCGATACCTCGGCACTGCCTTCAGCTGTCATCGCCTCTGAAACCAAACGCATTCCATGAGCAGACTCGGCAAGAATTGCTTCGGCATCACCTGATGGTGATAGCCAAGATAAATAAATTTTAGTGTTAGATGGATAAAGAAATGCAAGTCCTTTAGAAGAAAAAACTGCAAATCATTTACAATGCTCAAAATCTAAATAAACTGCACAATAGCCACCATGAAATCAAATCAGGTAAAACAGCAGGGAATAATGCATGCTGAACAGATTTACAAAAAAAAAAAAAAGAGAACATGGTAAAAATGAGTGTGAAATGTCACATACCCTTCGCACGGTTTACTACATCCAACATAGCTCCTGGTACAACAAAAGAAATATGTCAGACAATTCAAACCCCATGTATCAAATACAAAATACATAACTCAAATGTGGAACACATTTTACCTATCAATATTTCAGTATTAAAACCACATATACTAAGCTAAAAGATAAAAAGGTTTGCACAATCATCACCTTCAGATTCAATGATATGGGAAGTTTTCTTCCTTTCTGATTCAAGGATTTGGGATTGCTTCCCTTCTGATTCAAGGATTTGGGCGCGTTTTCGCCTTTCTGCTTCAACCTGCATCTCCACAGCCTGCTTAATCCCTGTAGGAGGAGTATCCACAAGTATTTCCGTTCAATCACTGTTGAAATAACTTACCAAGACTTCATTAATTGTTGGACGAGCCAAAGGGTCTGATTGGGTCAACTTCTTTAAGAAGTCAACATCCAGACATGCAAGCCGTTCTGAGTTATAGTGCTTCATCGAGGGATCATAAAGACCCAGCCATGGATCCCTACAACTTTGTTGGTACACGAGGGAAATCTCAACATATATTGCACCGAGGGTGTATATATCATCCTGTACCATAAGGGATAAAAAGGTATAAGGGATAAATCACATTCATGCTACGAAGGGAACCTTCCATAAGCATGTGAAGAGTAGGAAGCTTAGCATATGAGAATTAAACAGAGGGAGTGAGAGAGATCTCAAAGGGTCCCAAAATCCAAAATTATGTCATTGTGCTTACTCGCACATATCTATGTGATTCGGTTCAAGGGCAATCAACACATTACAGAACCCCAAATCTGTGTGCCAAAATAATGTCATTTTCTTGGTGTGTTTCCTATTGTAAGGAACATCTTGAGTACCATATGTACCATTTGTGACTAGCTTACCAAAAAAGCATGTCCTTCTTTTTCTGTACCTCTATCTTCTTCCTTCTCTTCCTCCTTCTCTTCTTCCCCATTCTGAGCACTCTCTTCTTCCTCTTCTTCCCTATCTATATCTTCCTCCTCCTCCTTCTCCTCTTCTTCTTCCTTATCCAGCAAGGGGGAGAGACGGGCGAGATGCTTGATCTCCTCGCCTCCCACCACACTGAGGTATAAACCGGGACCCACTCGAGAGGTATACCCAGTCGACTCCTCTCCCCTTGAAGGGGTAAGAGGCAATCGACCGGAGTGTTCGAGACTCCCCATGAACACATGGAGCTCCAAGGCCGCCTCCGCTGTGGCTGTGCCCACCGGCTGCAAAACCAGCGCATCCATAGGTGGTTGGGCCGACATAGTAACATCCAGGAGCTGCGTAACATTGAGCTCTATTCACATTCAGAGAGACACAACTCCAATAACATTCGAGTAACAATTAGCTCTGATCACATTCAGGTAACATTCAGGGATAAAAATGAAGTCTGATATTACATTGAGACTGAAATGATCTAATGGTAACCCAGCTAGCAAAAGGAATATTCAGAAAACTAATGCATGAACACATTTGAGGGAACAACATGCAACGAGATCTACCGCTAAGGTAACCATATGACATAACACATAATGATGTCAACTTATCAATAACAATGAGAAAATTAGAATGGTCCAAACAGATCACAAATCAACCCAGAATACAATGGGGAAGCTTTCTCTATATAAAAAGGTGGCTATTGCATTGAACACTCCCACAATTTCTACAAGGAACATCTTGACACTTGAGACAATCACTGGCAAAAGAATGGTCTATATGGTGACAGGGAAGAGGTTCTGAGTTCAGTTATCTCACAAGAACATGTTTCTTGCATGTGGCAAAATGAATAAAAATATGGAACAGAGGGAAGCTTGTTCATACCTAGTAGAGTTCAGTTACTAGTTTGTAGAGAACCCTTTGCTTCTAGAGCTTCAAGTTCCTTTGGTGGCGTTCTCTCTATATAGTTGAGCACAAAGTTAGATGACTAAAATTATAACATAAGTATATCAAAAGCAAGAAATAAGTACACAGATGAACAAAGATGTCAACAAAGTGGTATTGTTCAGAAGTCTGATACAGAATTGCTCTAGAACTCCTCAAGTATGATCCTTGACATCTACGGAGCTATACTTTCACGGTTAAATGCAAACTACACGTAATATTATTTTCATCCTAAGCTAGGCATTTCAGCAAACAATTAGTGGCACGCGTCTGCGACTAGAAACAGAACACCGAGAAAACAAATCCAGTTAAGTCAACACAAAAATATATTTGTCTGCAATTCAGAATCGCAAGGTATTATTACAAGGGCAGTGATGCAAGATGAGTCATGGAATTCACTAAGTATGCAAAATTCAATGTTACAAGGGCAGTGATACATCCATGCGAACAAGCTAAAGTGTTTCCGGCAACTAAATATGTAACAAAGGCCATATAGATTTAATTCCTGCAACTAAACCTTTAAAACCATGAATAATTGTTTCTGGCAGGAGGTCACAAAACTAAAGCTATCCAAACATAGCTGTATATTCCAGTAAACAATTGTGCACTCACATGAAAAAAAATTAAAGCACATCTCTGGCACATTACCAGCAGAAGCTATAATTAGAGTTAGCTATCATCTACGAATAAACCATGACACACAGCACGCACATAGATTTTTTTTTTTATCTAGCATACTACTCGATCCACAAGCTAAAATGATTCCACACACAAAGTTGGATGATGGAATGGAACCTGAAGAATCGAATCCCAACATCCCAGCAAAATCCATCATCCACAAACCAAAATCCCCCAAAAATCCGACGCCAATCCACCGTATACATCCAAAAATACCCCACCCAAAACCAGAATCTATCATGCAAAACAAGCCAGGGTACCTCCTAGATCTATATATAGGCATATAGTAATGACAGACGAGAGCAACCAAACGAATCAAACAGAGGGAGCCGACACACAGACGCCGACGGCGTAGAGCAGCGAGGTCACCTCTCCGTGCGGAGAGGATTTGGCGCAACCGCCAAATCCAACCTACACATCAATGCCAGGCTACAACCCTAAATCCCCCACCCAAAACGCCTCCACGAATCCTACACAGAAACGTGATCGATTACGCACCTTTGGCAGGAGGAGAGGAGAGGCGAGGACGGAGGGGCGGTGACGAAATTTTTGAACGCAGGGGAGGGGAGGGGGAATTCAGAGGGGCAACATGCGTACCACCTGCACAGCTGTGCTGGGTGTGCAGCGCAACTGTCACGCTCATAGCACCGGTCCCACCTACTCGTTGCCAATCTGCAGTACCGACTCGTGCGCATGCAGCAACGGATCGATCGCGTGGGTAGAGAGAGCTTCAGATCGATCGGCCGGGCCTGACGGGCTGTTTTTTGCAGACGCAGCTAGCTGATGGACGTGCTACGGCTGCCGCTACACTAACCGGTGGTTGCCTTTGCCTCTGCCGATTGCAAGACTTGTTGCTGTGCTGCGTGCGTTCGTGCGCGCACAGCTCAGTGGCAATCATCATCAGATTAGTCGTTCGTGCGCGCACAGCTCGGTGGCGATCATCAGATTAGTTAACGGTACTCAACTGTCGTGGCAGGGGCAGATCAACGTGCTGCGATGCAACAATGGAAGCTACGAGAGACAGGCAGGCTTGGCCGTGACCTGGCATCGATCGCCGGGCGCGCGCATCGGCTACCATCTGGTGCAGGAGTACCGAAGAATCTTACTCCAGGGCATCGGCTAGCATCAGATCCGAGAAACCCCGGCCCCAACCGATGATTTGTTATGTTATGGGGCCAGGCCAGAGCCCAACCGCGCCTGCGGGTGCACTGAACAAGTTCGCTAGAGAAAATGAGACGACGACTGCTGGTTCATGCACCTCTGTCAGATTCAGATCACTCTGTCCCGGCGGCCTCCCGCCCGGCTGCCCGACTTGCTGACGACGACACGGCATCAGTTCACGTCGGTTTCAGGCTTTCAGCCGAGCCGGCGGCCGGTGCAGACGCGGACGGCGGACGCGCCAGCACTGAGTAGAGGAGGTACCGTACGGCCGCCCCAAGGAAACGGTACGAGAGTCAGCCCAGGAAATTGGGTGCGAAGCTCACTCAGCTCCGGGCAGGAGACAACAAGTTTGTGTGTGGATAGGCGATCCGATCGGGCACGGCAGTGGACCAGAGGTCGCTGCGCCGACGTCGACGGCGCTGCCATGGTCCAGACTCCACACGGCCAGCCACACCGCGTGCGTGTTTAGATCTCGGGGTGCGCGACTAGCTTTTGAAGCTTCCGGCCACCTTTCCGGAAGCTCCCGCTCCAGCTTCTTGAACTGGGGACTTGGCCATTTGGGGTTCCGTTCCTCGTCACACGCCCTCTCCACTCCCCGCGAGAAGAAAGCACTCGGCTGCGCGGTCCCGCTCGCTGACGCTGACCTGACCTCGGCACTCGGCACCACTGGCTACTAAGGCTTTGACCAAACAGTGCCTCTGTGCCGCCTCCATTTCCAGCCTTTTTGCTTGTGCGCATCACGGCACAAGGTCAACCGAAACTGCCGCTACAGTTCGACAAGACTTTTGGGGGTCCTCCTATCTGAATGCAAGATCATACTACATACTTATCCATCTCGACCAAATCAAATTTGGCATGCAGAAAAATCCTCATTTTGCTGGAAACCGCATAGTCAGCATTCACAGCCGTATTGCCAAAAGGTCCGGAGAATTTCCTCTGTAGTCTGTAGTCTGTACTCTGAACTCTGAACCCAATGCTAGGCTCGATTTATAAGCAGATAATGAGAGAAGCAACGTGCTCCGTGTGAAAATGTGATGGTCAGAAGGGGAAGCATGTTAATGAATTCAGACTCCATTGTGAAATGGGAAGGAAGGAACAGCAGATGAGTACACATGGATGTGAATCCAAATCCATCGACCAATCAGCAGTCCATCCCTGCCTGATGATCCGGCATCTATGTTTATGAACAACGGCGACAAGAGGAAGAACAACAAAAAAAACAAAGAACTGAAGACGACGTCGACAATTCATTTCCTATCGATCTCGAGTCTCAACCGACCCATCATCAATCAGCTCGAGAAGAAGAGGAACTGCGACGCCTGGTCGACGGCGTCGTCGAGCCACCTTCGCGGCCCGTCCATGAGCTCGGGGCTGAGCCGGACCATGAGCACGCAGAACTCCATCTCGCTGAGCGCGCCGTCGCCGTCGCAGTCGCCCTCGGCGAGCATCCCGCGGAGGTCGGCGTCGGACATGCCGCCGAGCCCCAGCAGCGGCGCGTTCCGGCGCAGGCTGTCGAACGTGATGAGCCCCGGCCGCGCCGGGTCCTGCAGCAGCCGGAACCCCGCCACCAGCTCCCGCACCAGCCCGTCCGAGCCCAGGCGGTCCGCCATCAGTGGTAGGTAGTCCTCGAAGTCCATGGCGGCGGCAGAGGAAGCCGCCGAGGATGCTCCTGCCTGCTGCCTCGGCATCTGCTGGTGGTGGTGGTGTGACGCCATGCGTGTAGGTTGTAGAAGGTGGGTGAGTTCTTGGGACGGCTGCTGATTGTGATGAGCTCCGGTGGCGACGGCTGCTTTGTTGGTTCTTGGTGTGGGTTGTGGAAGAGGAGGACGACGACGAGGGGAAGGAGCGATGGATGATGGAGCGAGTTGGGGGATGGGGGAATAAATAGGCGAGGGGACGGGGACGGCTGGCGCCTGCTGCCGTGCCGGGGCTTCAGGGAAGGTGCCGCCGTGGCCACGCAGGACGCCGGGGCTGGATGGGTGTCACGTGTGCGGATCGAACCCGAAGCCCCGGTTGGTTCGCGCGGGGTGGCTCTGGCTGACGAGGGGGGCAGGCGGACACGCACCGACTGGGACAGGTTGGCCAGGCGTTGGCGCTGGCTTGGCCGGCCCTGGGCTGGACGGCGGACGGGCGCGCCTTCCTGCGCACTTCGGCGGGAGGCGTCGGTTCGCCGTGTGGTCTGGTTGTGACGGGAAACGGGTACTTTTTGCGCGTGGCGTGCCATGCTGACAGAAGTGTCACGGCGTGCGTGGCCACGGACGGCGATTGCTGTTACCGTACCGTACGTTCTCCACTGAAGAGGTGTGGAAAGATTTGTTGCAGCGCGTACCTGCTGGGGCCGGCCACGGGAGACCTGATCCGAATCCCGAGCGTCCAGATGATTGGTACACGCTGTAAACTGTCACGGTGCCAGGGGACGCTGTTCCAACAGCTCCATATGCCTCCATGCCACCATAGTAGCACCAAAAAAGGGTGAGACTGAAGCGCACGGGATTCGTGCGTATTTGATTCATCAGATCTCATACGAGTACACACGAAGATGAGCTGTCGTGCTTCCTAGCAAGGGGTTTCTGTTATCCATTTCTTTACACAATATATATACGGTGTACAGACTAGCAATAGCAAGCGATGCACTGTCCAATTTTTAACACGAGAAATTTGGTGCTACTTGTATGTTATTAAGCCCTTGTAAGAGTACTTGTGTGATTAGAGATAGCTCTCGAGGAAAAGCTAGATCACTGGATCTGCACATACTTACTGACAATATCGATAAATGGCTTGTTTTTGGTAATCGACGAAGATCGAGCAATTGAGCAGGAAGCTCACCAGTTCAACGTCATGGTCACGGATTATCTTAACGTGTCTCGTGAACCGTACCTGTCTTACTTATCTGTCTAATCTCGATCTATTTAATTGTTTATCCATAAGAAGTTTCCTGCCCAACTTTTGGTGGCGCGTGGCAGCCGTGTTGTCGCAGGACTGAGCTACAGCACACACCAGCATGCCAGTGCATCTGCTGCTGCTGACTTTCAGACACAAAATTTCCGTCGAAGCTTCAGTCAGAACTCAAGAACGCCCGAAGCCGTCTGAAACTCTCAACCGCTTTGTTTTGTTCCGATCCGGCTCGCTAATGTTAGCAAGCAAGGAGCCAAAGCTTTTCGCACGAGGATCTCGTACGGTTCCTCCCCCAGAAATCAGAATAGCTTTGGATTCCGGCTTTGGAAGCTTGGGCGCCGCTTTTTGGGGGTTTTCCACCGTCTCTTTTGCTCGCAAACACCATGGTCCATGCGGACGGACAGTCAGCTTACCCGTACCTACACCTACCTGCCGGTGCCGGGCCAGCTTCGTCCGGCTGCCCTTTTCCCCATACCTCGCCTCGGTCTCCGCATTTTCCATGCCGTCTTCCTGCGCAGTTGCCTCTTCTGTCGACTGTCGAGTGGTTCGGTTGGGTGCTTGGGGTCAGCTTCAGACTGGCACTGGAAAAGCAACGGAGATGCAGTGCCATGCTTGCTGAGTTGCTGGGAAAAGATAGATGTCCGGCAGTGTCTTGGCGTGAAATTGCGATGGGTTTTACACATCGCCCGCCTCGGTGTTTTACTTTCAGACACAAAGAGGGGAAGGTTACACCAGTTGGTGCAGGGAATTTCAGGGGAGGGACCATTTCTGACTTCAAATGCCTCCCGGAGGCTGCAAAGCCTTTGCTCTTCAGTCTTCATTGCAAGATTCTTGGACCATTTCACTGAAATTTCAACATTGGTGGTACCATGAACGTACAGGATGTGACACTGTATTCTCATTCTTGTTGCTTTCTTTAGCATAAATCAATCAAATGTATGTCAAGCATAACGACACATTCAACAGAGCGGTTGAAGGTCGTCCAAATGGTGGGCTATATACATCGACAATAAATCACAATCTAATCCAAACGTATGCACTAGCATGTAAAGATGATAGCTGTATATATACAATTAACTAATGGCTACTGTAGAACCGTTGTACTCCAAATTAGCTGTCTTCTGGGCCAAGACCTGCCTGAACCATTCCACCGACGCCTTGGGTATCCTTGTCAGGTTGTTGTCGTAGTCAATGTAGTAGAGCCCAAACCGCACTGTGTACCCGGAGTTCCACTCCCAGTTATCCAGCAGCGACCAAACGAAGTAGCCGTGGACGTTGCAGCCTTCCTTCCTGCAGTGAATTCAGATTGAATTTGAACAGCAGTTGAGGGGCAATAATATACTCTGCTGAATGCTGATGGGCAGTATCCTTGTCTGCTGAATGCATGGGCATGGAAGTGGGAACTTCACCTTATTGCATCTAGGAGGTTAGACATGTAGTCGTTGTGGTACTGTATCCGTTTATCATCCTGCAGATTATTCTCTAACCTCGAAAACCGATTGTTTGCATCATCCATGCCTGCCATTTCAACCCCTCTTATGCTAGTGAATTTTTTGAGGAAGAAACTTTTATCAGCTCTTAATAGTAGAATCAGCCACTCACCGTTTTCAGTGATGATCACAGGCGGATTTCCATACTTTTCTTTGATGTACTTCATCAGCTTGAAAATGCCCCAGGGTACTATGTGCAGCCATCCTGATGCTGCCTGCACGTTGACAGACACAACTGTCAATCTAACATTTGGGGACTAGAGGATGGAAAGTAGAAGTAGAACAAGCTAGCTGAGGAAATTGTACCGTGTCTCCTATTTTCTTTCCATGTTTATAAGCTGTAGAGTGGAGACAAAGGAGAGTTCAGTAACTGAAAATACGGGGAAAAACGAGGGTAGAGCGACTTGTTTAACAAGACTAACCAGTAGGTATGATCGCAGCATCAGTTGAAGCATCATTCATTACAAGTTTCCTGATCCTCATTCTGTCGTTCCTAACATACAATGTGGTATAGTGGTTTATGCCCACAAAATCTAGTGAGCCTGATACTAACTTCGAAGCCTGAGTTGAAAACTGAGGCAGCCTGTCACCCGCAAGTTTCTGCATAGAAGGAGGATAGTGGCCAAACATTAAGGGATCCAGGAACCTGTATTCACACTCGGAAAATTTCATAATTAATATTATGAGCAACAGCTATGTACTGCAACTACAGAGGAATTAAATTGACATCGTTATATCAAAACGGTGGAAGATGTATCACCATCCAAGCTCAAAGTCCATTGCTCGGGCTGCTGCCTCTGTGTCCTCATCAACATCTGACAATGGTTCATACCACTTTGAATCAAGTGCAATTCCAATGATACCTGCTTGGTCTTTCTGCAATGAATCCATAAAACATTCATGTTTTTTTTACTTTTTGATACATCTCATGCATGTGTTTATAGTAAATTACCTTGAAATGCTGCTTATAAGTATGAAAAGCACCAGCATGCGCTAAGAGTATGTTGTGAGCTACAACATATGGTTCAGTTGACGATTTTCCCTCCCTGCAGAATATATGAGACAGAATAGAACACCTCCCAGGTGCCTGGATGCCAAGGTCGTAGCCATCAATTGCAAAATTATGGGGTTCATTGAAAGTGATCCAGTGTTTCACTCTATCTCCAAATTCCTTGAAGCAAGTACAGGCATAGTGAACAAAATCATCCCTGCATAATTTAGCTGCCAAACATCAATAAAACCATTTTTACTCAATCTAGTTTTATGCTATATAGATAGTGTAAGCCATGGTTTCGTAAAAAAGAAGATATAATAGTTGCATACACGATTTGGGAGTTTAACCATCCGCCATATCTGTCTTCTAGTGCTTGTGGAAGGTCCCAGTGAAAGAGTGTTACATATGGTTGTATACCTGGCCCCACAAATATAGAGGAAACCAAAGAAAGACAATCACAAACTGAGAGTTGGCAACAGTTGACATTTCAGGCACTGAAATATAGAAGATGAAATACCTTTGTCTAATAGAGCATCTATGAGGCTGTTATAGTAATTCAATCCTTCTTCATTAGGTTCACCAGTTCCATCTAGCAAGAAAAATAATAAACTATCTAGTATCTAGTGCTAAAAGAAAAAAACATATTTTACAAAGAATTTTTATTACTTACTTGGAAAGATACGTGACCATGAGATAGAGAACCGGTATGCATCCATGCCAATGTCCTTAATCAAGTCCACATCTTCCTGCCAGTCAAATGTTAGGCTTGTTGTTTCTGGATAGTTTTCAGCGTAACCAATATTCTTATTCAGTTAACTACTTAGTCATAGAGGTTAAAGTAATTTGCGGAAATAGTAAAATCTTTATGTCTAAAGGGCGGCCCTTGTGCAAGCGGTAGAGCTTTACCGCCTGTGACCAAGAGGTCCAGGGTTCAAGCCCCAGCCTCTGCACATTTGTGTAGAGATGGTTGCTGGCTATTTTCCCTTCCCTAGACCCCGCAGTGCGGGAGCCTACGGCACTGGGTACGCCCTTTTAGTAAAATCTTTATGTCTGAAAACTTTATCGCTGATGCAAATGGCGCTTCATAAATTAAGGAAAACCTCTGCTCACTATCCTACTTTTGGCAGCTGCATGCCAGAGTAGTGGACTCTCAGTTTTTTTGGTAACTAAAATCTCAAAGCACTAGAAAAAGGAGGAAAATACTAGACGAAGATGAAGGTAGCATAATTATGTAAAATAATAAATAGAATGATTCTTATAGACATGAAAGGAACAATTAAACGCACATGTGATTTCAATTCTTAGAAACAAAAAATTGCCAGAGGATGACCACATGAAAGGTAGGCCACTTCTCAAACAAATGCCAAGAAAATCATTTATGGAGGGATTTGATGCTTTCAAAAAAACAGAAATTTTCAGCTTTATTAGAACAATCGAATGAGTTAAACCAAACAGACGGTAACAGAGGCATATATATGAATCATTGACAGCTTACCTTATAACGATGGTAGTGATCAACGGCAATATCTGCATTGCTGAAATCTATCACCCGCCCTGCAAAATAAATGCTAATTGAGTCACAATTCTGGACAGGTTAGCATCTCAATACTATTTGCATCATAATCCTCATTATCTCACCAGGTCGTCTTGTGAGAGTATCCCATATTGTAGGTCCACGCTGACCCTCGTTGACAGCGCCTTCATACTGATAACATATTGACCAGAATCAGACATCGAACCGAGAGCACAACGGTTAAAATCAAAGAGGTCACACCTGGTAAGCTGAAGAAGCAGTGCCAAAGACAAAACCTTGAGGGAAGTCTGCTCTCCTTAGAGCTTCAGCACAAGCAGCGAAGCTGACAAGGATATGAACCAGAGTCAGAACACCCATGGCGTATCCTTCAGTTGGTTGCACTGACTAATAGATTTCTTATTCTAAGAAGTAAGAATAAGTACAAGGTAGGATCATATGATATATATATAAACCTTGTTCAGTTGGTGAAGCGTGGGAAGCAACTGAAGGCTGAGCTAGTGAGCTTCACTTGTCTTGAAAGCCCTTTCAACGTGCGTCTCTACTAAGTAACTCTTGTTGAGGCCATAGGGTGCCAAATCTCTATCACAGTGGGCAATTAATCAACAAGGGAAGGAAACTAATTGACATGTCCAGCTCCGAAAGCTGTCAGAAAATGGTCCACATCTGAAGTGTCGCAAGTAAGAAGAGCTTTGCTTGGGTGAAACAAATTCAGGCAGATTGAGGGTTCCCCAGCACTCCAGCATCCATGCCTTAAAAAACTACAGTTTGAGAGGAAGAGGATTGCTGAGTCCTTACCAGTTAACCACATAATGGAAAGGCCTTATCCATTATTATTAGATCATGATTTTTCTTTTCTTACAAAATTATCAAAGTGCAAAGCATTACTATGGTCATGAGGGAACAGATAGCTACGATAATGAAACTCTCACAATTATCCTGGAAAAAAAGCCACACCTTTCCTTATCCATTTCGTTTGGTAGTGCCACATAAAACCAAAACTTTGTGTCATGATTATTTGCATAGTGATCTGAACATGTGCGGTGAATAGAAAAGGAGAAAAAGAGAAAACAAATACAAGATTCTTATATAACCATGATAAGGTACAATTTGTCCCGAAACATTTGCACAGTCATATGCTTATCCCATGGGGAACGTTAATGGTTTGCTTGCACGGCAGGACCATTTCCTGATTCCCCAGATGGTAGTTAGATGAAAGCGATAGGAGAGATTTGGGGATAGTGATCTTGAGTTCCAAACTGCATCTCGGACAGGCCCAACTGCTCAGTGATGTAGTGTATTGCACGTGTTGCTTATGTGATGTGTCATGGATATCCTACTATGCTCCATGGATTTAGGACATGTAAAGAACTGCCAGCAATTAAAAGTCAAAGAAAGACATATTGACTACGAGGGGGAGAAATGTAGTACACTTTGAGAGAAGATACCCAATGACTCTGAAAACAAAATTTAGGCAAAAGCATCGAATTTGCAACCATGATTCGTACAAGAGAAATCCTATTGACATCCCACCCTTCCTCGGTGTAGAAAGGGGTCCTGCAGCAACACAAAAGCGCAAAGCTTCGATGTCACCGCCATCCACCTACCTTCCACCGCCCAAACTGTCGCTGTACCGCGATTTCTTTTGCACAACAGGAAAGTAAAAAAAAAAAAAAAAAACTACGCGCAGTAGCATGGCATCAGCAGTAAACTCAGTAGCTTCACAAGATACAGGTGGAGTAGCGGGAGCAGAGTGGACTAGAGTGGAGTAGGGGGCTCGCTTGCCTCAGCAACCGTCGCGTGGCTTGCGGCGCTCGAACGGGGATCTGGAGGCGGGCACGCATCTCCCGGGTAAGCAATCTTGCGTGGCCTCGCGTGGCGTGCGGGGAGACGCGCAGAGAGTCAGAGAGACCCTCGGCGTGGCCCCGCCGTCCTCGTCCTGATGGCTGAGGCTGATACAGTAACGCTGACGCTGATGTCCTCGTCGTCGGGAGCTCTCACGACGGGGAAGAAGACGAGCAGCCCATGGGCCTCACCAGATAACCTAGGCCAGGCCAAAATGGTTCTGTTTGAGAAAAAACTGGATAGGCGTCTTCGAGGCCCATCTGCGCCTCACCTGAGGCCTGGCCTATTTAGTGTGGGGCCCATGAATAAAACAGCCCACCAGCATCGGACGATAGAAGAGTTCGTTATCCTCTTCCGGGGAGCTCGACGAAGGCGTGTGCGTTATCCTGTGAGCAGTTTGAGGGCGAGCGAGTCCGGTCCAGTGAGAGGGGCAGGAGCGGCGAGAGGATGGCTGGGATGGCGGCGCTGCAGGGCGCCATGGCGTCGCTCTCCGTCTCCGCGGCCGGCGCGGCCAGCACCAGCAGCTTCTGGGGCAACCGGCTCGCCACCTACTCCGCGCCGCAGCCCGGGGTCTGTGTCTGTTCCTGCCCCCCGATTCCGTTCCGTTCTGCTGCTCTGATGGTTTGGTAAATAATAAATAGCTGTTCAGGTGTAATATTCTAGTCTGGAGTAGCTGGATAGCGCTGCAGAGCGCGGTAGGATGGAATTTTTCTTGGGACATTCCAGCTTGCGTTATGATTTGGAGGTTTTGGAGCTCTAGCCTGTATGGATTGTGCAATGGAATGGAAAATGAGCAACATTTTGTGTCGTTGTTAATTGTGCATTTTCAAGGCTGACAAACCAGACTTACTAGCATGACTATGTTTATTTAGATTTCAGCTTATGCAGTGAGTTTCCATTTGCTCCGCCACACACCACACACACTAACTTTAGACCAAGGCTGTATTCAATTTCCTCTGCTTCTTTTTATCTTGTATGGAAGCTTAAATGGTAAAATTTGAGTATGTCCTTTTTTTTTTGCGTATACAACTGCACACATGTTTGCTTTATATAGTGCTAACAAATATAGATATGCTGTGTTTGATGGGGTAAAAGTTGTTTGAATACTCTTTATTTAGTATGTTAATTGAGGAAATTATGTTGTTTTTAAAGACATCAAAATGTCAACGGAGGGCATTAGGTTGTCCCCGATGGGCCACTGTTTTATTTTAGATATATTCATGCCTGAATTATTTTGCTGTACATTCCAAAATATGCTCAGCATTGAGGCAGTACTTTTCATGTTTACTCTTATTTTCCTGTAGATGTTTTTTCCTCACATACCACCCCATGTCACATAACACATATGATTAACTAGAAACATGCCAAATAGTGTATTATAAGCATAATATTGTTTGTATTTGAGCTGCCTTCTTTTCTGTGTTATCTTCATTATGCCTTACTACTATGTACTTGTGCCTGGAAAATTCCCAACTGATAAGAACTGGAAGTGGATAAACCTTTTCTGTTAAAACACAAAAGCAAGTAAAGATTAGATAGTGAGGTTAAGTAATCACTGTTGAAGGAAGTGACAGAACTACTGTGTTTTAAGGGATAGCTTCTACTTAAAGAAATATATGTAAAGAGCATCCCTGAATCATGTAAGTGTCTTGATCAGATCACCGTAAACCACGATCACTATGTTTTTGAGTCATGACATATCTCAAAAGCATCTGATTGTTGTCTCTTTTATTTGAAATGGAATCTTATATTTTTGACTTAAAAATGGAATCTTATATCTTTAGCATGTGAAGCTCTGACAAGCTGTTTATGTTCAATATCCAGGTAAGATTTATGGTCAAGATAGGCCCAATTGAAATGAGAGTGAGTAAAACTTTGTAGTCCAAGTATTTGATTCATTTTATCCAATATAATCTTAAATGCCCAAAAATTTCACTTTCCACTGCAGCTTAAGAGATGGGAGCGAAAGAAGTGTAAACCGAACAGTCTTCCTGTGCTGCACAAGATGCATGTTAGGATTGGGGACACGGTACAAGTCATTGCAGGCCGTGAGAAAGGAAAGGTTGGAGAAGTTATGCGCCTTTTCAAGCACAACAGCATGGTGATTGTGAAGGACCTGAACTTGAAGTCGAAGCACAAGAAAGGCACAGATGATGAACCCGGTGAAATCGTCATGGTCAGCAAAATTTCTATTGAACTTATTTTTTGGGCCTCTCATGATGCTTTGTATATATTGATTTCAAGAGCACATGTAACTTCAGGTGCCTAATCAGACTTAAGTTTCCTTTGACCAGATTGAAGGCCCCATTCATAGCTCAAATGTGATGCTCTACTCGAAGGAGAAGAGTGTGGCAAGCAGGGTTGGCCACAAATTCCTTGAGGACGGGACCAAGGTTCGATACCTGGTCAAGACTGGTGAAGTAATCGACAGTGTTGAGAAGTGGGTAAAGGTGTTTAAGGAAGGAAATTCGGAGTAACCATTTTAGCATGAAAAACCTGGAAAATGTTCTGAACCCTGGCTGCATCTTGCATGCGAATTGAGTCTGTTTATCCCTCTGTGTTGTTTATGCCAGCTTGTTTTCCCTGTAAATTATACAGTTATCACCAAATTTTGCAATGCAAGTGTAACACTCCAAAATTTGCAATTTTGAAAATAGACTAAAAATGATTTAGTTATGTATTTTTTCTCATGAAAACCTAAGAAAAATAATATTTTTTATTATATTAAAATTTATCATAAGGTTTAGCAGCATGTTTATGCATTCATGCTGGTGCATAATTTATTTTGTGATGTTTAGATTCTGTTGGGATTGAATTGGATTTCAAAATTCTTTTAAAAATGCATTTAAAAAATGATTCAAATAAAAGAAAAGCAATTTCTTTTCCCTCCTCTCCCCTCTCTTCCTTTTGGCCCGGTCAACCGGCGGCCCATTCTTTCCCCGCTGCTCCCTCAGTCTTTCCCCGCAACCGGCCCAACGGCCTGCTCTCTCCTCAGCGCTGCGGCCCACTCTTTTCCCTCTTGGGCCGACAGGTCAGAAGCCCGCAAACCGCCGCTAGCGCACGCGCCGACTCCTTCGTGGGCCGCCAGGCTGGCCCAGCCAGTCGCGTCGCCCGTCATCTACCCGCTCCCGCAGACAGGTGGGACCCACTGGGTCGTCTTCTACCTCGCGACGTAGCCGCGTCGGACTTCGCCGCCCGACTCCGCCCCGGCCACGCCTCGTCCCGCCATGCTCCCCAAGACATCCGCTCCTTAAATAGCGAGCCCGAGCACCGCTTTGGCCCTCACCTCGAACCCTAGCACCGGCGTCGCCTTCGCCCGAGCTCTAGCCGCCACCGCAACCCTAAACCGCTGCCGCCCGAGCTCCAAATTCACCGTTGTCGTCGGCTCTCCGTCGTCATAAGATGGAATTCAAGCTTCCTCTTGATCTCTTGCACACCCCGGTGCCCTTGTTTTTGGTTAATGGTGCTTACCTTGAGTTGATTTCTACCCGCAGGACACCGCCGTCCGCCGTCGCCCGCCGTTCACTCGACCCAGCCTACCCCGAGCTTCATCTTCTATGCCGGTAAGATTGCCTCGAGCCCCTCTATCGATTAGTACCGGTTCCAGGTAGTGTAGAGGCCCGTAGCGCTCGGCCTGTGTACGCTGGCGAGCTCGCCGCCGTCGTCGCCGGTCACCGGCCGTCTCCAACCCACTCGGGTTCCCATCTTCGTGCTAGATGAGATCGCATGAAGCTCCGCCTTCGTTTGGTCTAGGTCCTGAGTCAAACCGAGGTTTGTAGGGCTAGTTTCATCTTCGCCGACGAGCTTACCTCGCCGCCGGCCATGTCCTCCGCCGCGTCGGTCATCGTCCCCGGCGAGGCCGACACCCCAACCCAATCTGGACTGTTGATCTCAGATTCAACGGCCCACAGTGGTTCATACCCCTTCGGGTTGAAAAATTTGCAGAAAACTCCCTACCTTTCTGTCTATTTAATTAAGAGCCCTTTGTGGTTTCCATAGTATACGCTTTGTCTACTAGAAAGCGTATTTTCCTTTTATAGACTCATAATACGCTTTGTCTACTGAAGGCGTATTTCACTTTTAACAGAGACCTGAATACGTTTCCTTCACTGGAACACGTATTTTCCTTTTTAAGTTTTAAAATACGTTTTCCTATATTTACAATTTTGCCACTATATTCAACTGCTCATAACTTCTCTATTTTAACTCCGATTTGGTTCGTTCAAGTTGTGTTAGGTTTGTAATTTCATAATCTACCTGTTAGTACCATTATTAAATTTATTTCCAACTTTTGAAAATGGAGATTTATTTTAATCTATTATTTTACAATAGGAAAACTCGTAAAATCCATAACTTTCTCGTTATAGCTCCGATTTTGATGATCTTTACGTCTGTGTGATCGTAGCGATGTGTAGAATAGTTTTGTAAACTCTTTTCATACTGTTTTAATGATGTGATGTATTTTTCTAATAAAATATATTTGTTTGTTAGTGTATGATTGCTCAATGCTCGTGTGTTGCTGATTGCTGATGGAGTTTAGAGAGTGAGCTGTTTGTGGGAGATCAAGAATACCTATACAACCAGGATCAACAGGTTCATCAGGAGAGCTTTGATCAAAACAAGTATAGTTGGGACCATCCTTGTTACCTATTCACTATACACACTGAAATCATATGCATGTGTCTCTTTGCTACCCTGTTAGGATTACCTAGTTTTAAACACCTGCTTACCATGATAACTGGGGATGTTGCATATGGGTAATTATTGCTAGTGCTTTATAACCATGATCTGGTAACTTGATTACAGATTATGCCACTAATGAAAAGATGGTTTTCAATAAGATCCAAAGTGTAAGTGATCATCCGGGACATAACGTACAGCTATGGGGGCTATATGGCTCTGGCTCTAGTTATTCATAGGACCTTTTCTAGCGAGTTAGAGGATCTGCAAGTTGGGTATAGGACGTCTTCTTTAGTATGTGTATAACTGGGATGTGCCATATTGGAAGGAGGGTTTTCCTACATTCGATGACCCTGCGGCCCTAGCTTGTTAGACAAACCTATGAATGACTTTATATGGTTCTTGGTGTTATGGGAAGTAGCTAGCCCGTGCATTTGAGGATCATGACCCGTAGTGAAAGTTTACACCTCTGTGCAGAGTTTAAATCGATATATCATCCGTGCCCACGGACAGGGCGGCTCTGGAGACTTTTATGGAATGGATCATTAACTTGAAGTGTAATACATGTTAATATTATTTTCATCATATTCTTAATCTTGTTTACTTGATCATGTGGTTATGGGTTTACTACTACCTTGTTGCTAATTGCTAAAACATGACATACATTTAAAAACTAAATGCAGTTAAACTATGTCAGCCTTTTGAGCCTCATAAACCCCTGCTATATTTGTTGAGTTCGACATGGACTCACTCTTGCTATTTCGCTACCACCTCAGGAGAAGTTTTAGGCTTGCGATCAACCAGTCAGTCAGATCCAGTGGAGTGGAGTCCTTACCTGAAGATCGGAGTTATCTTTCTGCATGATTGCTACCTAAGGGTATATCTCTCTTATATTAAGTATGTTATATATTAAGCATTGTTTATTGATACTACCCTTTACTTTAGCTATATGTGAAAATTGACTCCTAGGACTCACATATGGTGTATATCTGGTTTTGTTTTTAAAGTCAGGTATTATAAGTGGTATCAGCTCAATGCTGACTGTAGGACACAAGCCTAGGTAGAAATTATTCATCATAAGGTTTTGAAATTGCTAGAATATCCTTGTTGTATATACCTTGATATTTTCCTCTACTATATCCCTATCCTTTGATATTTATCTCCTCTTTGATGCTTACTTTAAATCTCTTATTCTCATTTACTCGATTTCAAAATTCTTTTAGAATCTTCTCTTACCACCTTCTCGCATAATCTAAAGATGTGCAATAGGATCTTTGCCCTTGGTATAAAGAAAACGATAGCATCGCAAGTTGAGTCATTGTGTGAGTTGTGCTCTTTCATTGCTTTGTTGAATTGTCATTATGAATTTACTTGTTTTGGATCTTTGTAATGAGTGCAATGATCTTGTGGCTTTGTCCATAATTTCATTTAGCATATAGGCTTAAGGCATAAGAGTAATGATGTAAATAGTTTGGTTCTTCTCTTGTTCTTTCTATCTTGTCTTTTGGGAGCATCATGTGTTATTCAGCTTCTGCCTCTATTTCTGGATGACCAAAAATCACGAAAAAATTCAGTATAATAGAAGACTTCAACATGTTTCTCTAACTGCAAGAATCACCTTTATAATTGTTTTGGTTTGGGAGTTATGAAAATCATAAGACGATGCATCTGTGCTGTCCAAAATCTGGAGTAGTCTATGGTCCTACTGCTATGTCTCGAGATCTATTTGTGCAAATTTCATGAACTTTTTATGGGAAAAACTAGACTTCTTCATCTTTCTAATGTCACAAGAATCACCCTTTTACCTATTCTGAGCTGGGAGATATGATTGTTTAAAGTTGAGGTTTCTGCGCAGTCTGGAAATCTAGAGCAGTTTCGGTTGAGCATCATTTTCGACCAAATTAACTGCTGAATCAGGAGAAGAGTAATATAAGGGAGTTGTAGATAATTTCATAATATTTCTAACGGTATAAACTACACTTTCATTGGGTTAGAAGAATGAGAGTTATAGATGTTTTACCGCGCTGCTGATTTTCTACTCGTGAGGAACTGCAAGTTACTAGTTCTTGCCAATGCATATGAGTCTCTTTGGGATGACAAGAGGACATGATGATAATTTACTCACTCAGAAGATAAAGATACCCTTTGGTGCCCCTAGATGATATTTTCTTAAGGGGGGTAGCCACGAAGATGTTGCAAGACGAAGGTTTTATGCATCCAAGCATTTTACTTAGAAGAAGCAGTCATGGTTGGAAGTCTATCAGGGTGCAAGGGTCCTTTGCTTGAGACTAGTGACTTGATGGAACATCTACATTTAAGCTCAAGAGTTCACCATTAAACTCAAGGAAAGTTGGCATTGATGACAAAGGAGCGTGAAGACGGATTCAATTACAACTCAATGATAACTCAGGAGACCTCACTGTTATTCCAAGCATGTCAAGTAAGTTTGATTGAAGGAAGTTCTCTTCGTGGTTATGGTAAGTCTAATGGTGCAATTATATGAAGAAGAATTCAAAGAAGATGTGTTGAGTTCCTGTCCAACTATGTGAAGTGATTCAAAGATATTTAGCATGATGGTGTATGTGCTCTACGAAAGACAAGCAATGGGTTAGGCATCAAGTCAAGTATGAGGCGGGCATTGAACTATTCAACATATGAAAACCATTAGTCAGTGTGGAGCATAGAGGTATTTGCTTGGACATAAAGAGCGACATCAAGGCCGACCATAAGAATTCCAAGAATCTTCATTAAGTTGAGGTGGATTTAGTGACAATATAATTGCATTGGATATGGTGTGAGATGAAGCTATAGTGGGCCATAACCCACATGTCTCGGATATGGTTTATGTTTTGGAGATTTGGAGGTACTATCCTGTTGGGTCAAGTGTGGCGTTCACATGGACATGAGCTAATGAAGAACATTTTTCGCTAAGGTTGGTTTGAAAATTGTGACATCATTTGTTGGGTTGAAGTAATCAAGGTGTTATGGTTTGGATGTGTGCTATCACCTCGGAGAAGCAAAATGACATTGTCAATGACCTTAGCAGAGGGAGTGTTGGTGTGAAGAGTAAGCTACCACATCGCTGCATGGTTCATCTTGTGTTACTAAAAAGGAAAAAAATGGCCTACCAAGTTGGTAGTTACACGAGGATTGGTTTGGAATTACCTGAGAACTGTGTAGAGTGTTCGCAAAAATCTTGGAATTAGTAATCATGATATTTTGGATCAAGGCTACAACCGTATGCAAAGTAAGGTGAATTCTATAGTAATATGGTGGAGCTACCCGAAGCATTGAAGAAGATCTATATGAAGTATCTTATCTTCTTTCTCATCTTTTTCCGAATCTCGGGACGAGATTCATCTTAAGGGAGGTAGAATTGTAATACCCCAAAATTTGCAATTTTAAAAATAGACTAAAAATGATTTAGTTATGCATTTTTTTCTCATGAAAACCTAGGAAAAATAATATTTTTATTATATTAAAATTTATCATAAGGTTTAGCAGCATGTTTGTGCATTCATGCTGGTGCATAATTTATTTTGTGATGTTTGAATTTTGTTGGGATTGAATTGGATTTCAAAATCCTTTTGAAAATACATTTGAAAAAGGATTCAAATAAAAGAAAAGCAATTTCTTTTCCCTCCTCTCCCCTCTCTTCCTTTTGGCCCGGTCAACCGGCGGCCCATTCTTTCCCCGCAACCGGCCCAACGGCCTGCTCTCTCCTCCGCGCCGCGGCCCGCTCTTTTCCCTCTTGGGCCGGCAGGTCAGAAGCCCGCAAATCGCCGCCAGCGTGCGCGCCCACTCCTTCGTGGGCTGCCAGGCTGGCCCAGCCAGCCGCTCGCCGCGTCGCCCGTCATCTACCCGCTCCGGCAGATAGGTGGGACCCACTGGGTCATCTTCTACCTCGCGACGTAGCCGCGTCAGACTCCGCAGCCCGACTTCGCCCCGGCCACGCCTCGTCCCGACGTACTCCCCAAGACATCTTCGCCGACGAGCTTACCTCGCCGCCGGCCATGTCCTCCGCTGCGTCGGTCATCGTCCCCGGCGAGGCCGACACCCCAATCCAATCTGGACCGTTGATCTCGGATTCAACGGCCCACAGTGGTCTGTACCCCTTCGGGTTGGAAAATTTACAGAAAACTCCCTGCCTTTCTGTCTATTTAATTAAGAGCCCTTTGCGGTTTCCATAGTATACGCTTTGTCCACTAGAAAGCGTATTTTCCTTTTTATAGACTCATAATACGCTTTGTCTACTGAAGGCATATTTCACATTTATCAGAGCCCCGAATACGTTACCTTCACTGGAACGCGTATTTTCCTTTTTAAGTTTTAAAATACGTTTTCCTATATTTACAATTTTGCCACTATTTTCAACTGCTCATAACTTCTCTATTTTAACTTCGATTTGGTTCGTTCAAGTTGTGTTAGGTTTGTAATTTCATAATCTACCTGTTAGTACCATTATTAAATTTATTTCCAACTTTTGAAAATGGAGATTTATTTGAATCTATTATTTTACAATAGAAAAACTTGTAAAATCCATAACTTTCTCGTTGTAGCTCCGATTTTGATGATCTTTACGTCTGTGTGATCGTAGCGACATGTAGAATAGTTTTGTAAACTATTTTCATACTATTTTAATAAAATATATTTGTTTGCTCGTGTATGATTGCTCAATACTTGTGTGTTGTTGATTGCTGATCGAGTTTCGAGAGTGAGTTGTTTGTGGGAGATCAAGAATACCTCTACAACCAGGATCAACAGGTTTATCAGGAGAGCTTTGATCAAGGCAAGTATAGTTGAGACCATTCATGTTACCTATTCACTATACACACTGAAATCATATGCATGTGTCTCTTTGCTACCCTGTTAGGATTACCTAGTTTTTAACACCTGCTTATCTTGATAACTGAGGATGTTGCATATGGATAGTTATTGCTAGTGCTTTATAACCATGATCTTGTAACTTGATTAAAGATTATGCCACTAATGAAAAAATGATTTTTAATAAGATCCAAACTGTAAGTGATCGTCCGGGATATAACGTACAGCTATGGGGGCTATATGGCTCTGGCTCTAGTTATTCATAGGACCTTTTTTAGCGAGTTAGAGGATCTGCGAGTTGGGTATAGGACGGCTTCTTCAGTATGTGTATAACTGGGATGTGCCATATTGGAAGGAGGGTTTTTCTATATTCGATGACCTTGTGGCCCTAGCTTGTTAGACGAACCTATGAATGGCTTTATATGGTTCTTGGTGTTATGGGAAGTAGCTAGCCTGTGCATTTAGGATCATGACCCGTAGTGAAAGTATACACCTCTACTCAGAGTTTAAACCGATATATCATCCGCGCCCACGGACAGGGCGGCCTTGGAGACTTTCATGGAATGGATCATTAACTTAAAGTGTGCTACATGTTAATGTTATTTTCATCATATTCTTAATCTTGTTTACCTGATCATGTGGTTTTGTGTTTACTACTACCTTGTTGCTAATTGCTAAAACATGACATACATTTAAAAGCTAAATGCAGTTAAACCATGTCAGCTTTTTGAGCCTCATGAACCCCTGCTATACTTGTTGAGTTCGATATGGACTCACTCTTGCTATTTTCCTACAACCTCAGGAGAAGTTTTAGGCTTGCGATCAACCAGTCAGTTAGATCCAGTAGAGTAGAGTCCTTACCTGAAGATCAGAGTTGTCTTTCTGCATGATTGCTAACTAATGGTATATCTCTCTTATATTAAGCATGTTATATATTAAGTATTGTTTATTAATACTACCTTTTACTTGTAGCTATATATGGAAATTGACTCCTAGGACTCATATATGATGTATATCTGGTTTTGTTTTTAAAATCAGGTATTACAGCAAGTCAATGCCTGTCAGCATATGCTTATCTTGTTTCACTTCACCAGTCAAGAATTTTGAAAGAAAGACTCTGAACGGGCTTGTGTGTCCGGACAGCCCGTGTTCGTTTGCAGGCCTAATCTGGGCCCACTACTCTCGATCTCCTGGTACTCATGTTCCTCTGCATTTGGGACGAAATAAGTTTATCTCCTGTTTCCTTAAATAAAATTTGAAGAGGAAAAGAAGAAGAAAAATAATCATAGTGTGCAAATGGTTGATAATCTGGTGGACCCATATGTCAATCAGTCAATGGATGGACGATCTTCACCATCTGCTGTCAATTTTTTCCTTTGAAAGAATCACCGGCTGTCATTTGATTTTTTTAGATAAAAGAAATTATATTTTCGGCTTCAGTCATCCTCTCACGAGAACGGAGTAGACCAAATTATTACAATAAAAAATTAAAAAGAACAAACTGACGAAAGAGAATTACATCCCTAACAAGGTGTTCGAGTAGTCCTGCGCGACCAATGACTTGCTACGTGATATCAATTCCATAGGAATAAGACCACTAATGTTGACACACTGCCACCACACGTCTGTCAGACCAAGAAAGGATACTAAAAGATCGTCGGACACCTGCCACCGTTGAAGACCTGTCATTGCAGTTGTACCAGGGGCTTCGTGCTGTTGCCAACTGCAATGGAGCGACCGTTTACGAAGTCTTCCAACAGCGATGTCTCCACCGAGAAAACTGATATCCACAGACGCCATCATCGCTCTACCAGAGAATCGGAGATGGGCTTTCACCCGGAGAGATCCCCACGAACATGGTAGAACACCACTGCTCACCAGTAGCCGAGCTGTTACGCCTCGATTGGCACCTTCGTCTTGAACTGGCCATTGTCGTGTTCGCCTAGGCTGGCTGCCACCGCTGCAGGCCACCGAAATCCCGCCGCACGCCAATGCCGTCACCGATCCATTTTGCCACCACCATCCCAGCCGGCGACACGGTCGGACCCTAGCAGCTGCCCCGGCAAACAAAGACGAACGACATAACGACGCCTTCATGGAGGTGATGACGCGGATACGCCACCACTGTCAGCCCAAAAGGCAGGGTTTTCACCCTCGTCCCCCATCATACCAGAAGCCGCCGAAGGGAGGCAGGAAGGCCAGCCATAAGACAACGTCGATCTTGCCGAGATTGGCCCGCCGCCGCCGCTCTGGAGTTGACGCCGCCAAGGGCGACCAGCCTGGGGCGAGATCTCCCGCCGCCGGCTACCTCCGAGCCGCGCACGAACCGAGGCCAGCCATGGCCTCGCCGCCGCCCGATCTGGCCCACCGGCCCGCCGCCGACCTTCGCCAAGGAGTGCCACACCACCCCACCCTTGCCACCGCCGGATACGCCCCGCCCCCGCCATCCCGACAGGTAGGGATGAAAACGGATCGGATCGGTGCGGATAGTGGCTTTCCCATATCCTAATCCTCTTTTCTTTATCGTATTCGGAGCGGATCGGATATTATACGGATTCGGATGCGAATCCGGATTTTTTAGGATGTCAAAAATAGTACGGATTCGGACCAGTGTCGGAGCGGCGGACTTTTTTAAGCCGGATAATACGTGCTTACATATTGTTTTTATGATAAGAAATAAATCATTGACCAAAGTCATAAAGCGGCAAAACAACTCAAAATAATTAATTACTATGCAATAAATAAAATATATGTATACCAATATACATATTCACTATCTATTCTATTATGACCACTCACATGACAAAATAATCCATACGTACATGCATGCAAATATCAAGATGGGATAGAAGTGCTAAATCATTCGTCTATTTACCAACAATTAACGACCTTTATTCGTAGGCTACGGTAAAATAATGGATCGGGATAACCTGTATTCTTGCCGCTTGGGCTCCTTATATATTCGGATTATCCTATTATAAATATCGGATAATTCGTGTTTAATTATCGGATAATCCATATCCGCCGGATTTCGTCGATACTATATCCTACACCGCATCCGCGTATAATTAGATTCAGATTATCCGCATCCACATGGATATTAAAAATATTTATTCATATCCTTAAAATTCGGTTTCGAAGCGGATCGGCGTAGAGGATTATCCATACCACTTTCATCCCTACCGGCAGGCCTCGCAGCCCTGCCACCGGCGGCCCACTCCGGCGGAGGCGCGGCGCGAGAAGGAGAGAAGAGGCGGCGGCGGCGCTGGGATGGATCCACCGCCCGTGCCGCCCCGCGTGGAGAGCGACGCGGGGGCCTCGTCAGGCACTTTGGTTAGGAGGATTCATTTGGTACCCAGTTATATCAGCTGTCATTTGATATGATGCCAAGTAGACTCTTGGAAGCATCTGAAATCTCTGTCTCAGGTAGTTCACATTCCTATTGGAGCGTTGGTAGCAGTGCTTCCTCTGCATAGTCAACACTGCATATAAAACCTCCCTGTTATTTTATTCATTACAAAATTTTTCGTAAATGTTCTCATCTGTACTTCTTACCAGTTGGTGAAAATAAACTTTCCTGGATTATGCACTTCTGTTTATTTGTTGCTCTAAGTCAGTCGCCTTTGACAATTTTAGCATAAGTTGTGTTGTAAACTTGTAATATGTGTTGTAAAATTCTTTAATGATTTGTTTTTTCTTCTAAACATCCTTGCTAAGCTAAGGTCGAGACATTTTTGAGTGAGTAAAGTATGATTTGCCTTCCTGAACTTACTGCAAAATTTAAAGAACATTCACAAACTTAGATACCAGAACAATAACCCTCCGTCCTAATAATAAGACATAACCACTTTTTATTAATGCCCCATAATATGAGGCATGCTCTCTCTCTCTCTCTCTCTATGCTCACGTATATCAATGCAATAGTATTAATGTTGAGAGAAAGAACTAAATACGTTTTTTGGTCTTTGAAACAGATGTGGTTATGCCTTCCTTGTTTATGCCTTAACTCTCAAAACCAGGCAATTGTCCCCTAAAATTGTTCAGAGCGCTTGATGGGTGCTGATCCGATTTCTAGCCTTCTAGGGATGGACTTATTAATCAGCCGAGATTGTACGAAATCGTCTGGAAATAAACCATTTTTAAGACGGGTCACCTAATTCTTTGACAAGAGCATTTGTGGAATAGCATCAAGTTGTCTCTCTAGAAAAGATTTTTCTAGAGCTGGGCCATTTCTATAATAATGTGTTTGTTACCATTTCTACATGTGACAGTATGATATACAGTATGTGACAAACAAACATGTCCAAGAGTCATCAATTAGTTAAATTGCATATGACAACCATGCTAAATACTCTGATTATTAGCATACTAATCATTTGAACCAAGGACAAAATCAAAGTATTTACTGTAAAGTGGGACCAATGCTAAAGGCACCCGCGACCCTACTATGTCTTGGACCAGACATGGTCATCAAGCCTGCTCAATGTAGCCGATCAGAAGCTGATGCAGTGCAACGAGGAAGTCATGTAGATGTTCCCTGCACACTTTGTACTTAGAACACTAGGAAGTAGTTATTCTCGTCTTATTCTGGAGCACGCTAGCTGCCAGGAAGCAGTAGGCCATAACCAGGAAACAGGAGCAAGCAATGGTGTGAGGATGTGCACTCCCAAAAGCACGACCGTCACCTATTCACGCAGACGTCACAACGGACGTGGTTACAGTGGATAGAAAAATGTTTTGTGGCCAACAATCAACTATCAACGTTCTATCTCTAAGGATTTTTTTGCTGCGAGAGAAAACATTTAGTAGCGCATTTCCACCTTTAAATCTTCAAACATTTCCATCTAATAGCTACTTATTATATTTTCTCATCAAAAGGGGACATGCTCTTCATTCTGGCAGTTCAACCAGCTGCAGTGGTCCAATTGAAAAAGGACTCTCCTACCTGCATGTAGTTGTCTGGTTGTCCCATGCACACACACCAGCATTCAGTTCGCTCCATCGGCCACCACAGCTGATGATGTATATATGATGTTGCGTTCGATCTAGGTGTTGGATGAAGTAATTGTGTGGCACAACAATCTATATTTCCAATGTGATTGCACAGGTGTGGACGTCTGTGGTACACATGATATTATATCTAATAAGTCTATCTATATAAGGATAACGTGTGTAGACCACAATTTTTCCTTATATATTCGTATTTATTAAAAAAGTGGTAGGAGTATAATTTTTTTCCTTTATTCACTAAAAGTGGCTAATAAAAGATATATATTTCATTTTCCATATATCTTAATAGAAAATCATAGTTGAAGGTAGATTTTGGAGCTAGACAATGTTGTTCTATAAAACAACCAAGAATTATATAGAGTCAAATAGACTAGTCATGAATCATGACCAGGAGATACTTCCTAGCCAGTTCAGAATCGAGCAACTTTAGAATTCATCAACTGGTATCTTATCAACTATCGTGCATTGACATTAGTAAGAAATAGAGATCTGATGGGGACTTCCGGTGCATCACTACTAGTTACACAAGAGTCGGTAGTACTAGTGATCGGAGCATCACTGCTGCAGGTTCAAAGGCTGCAACACCAGAACATGTTCTCTTCGTCCCATGCATGTTGGGTTGTGCAAGTGAAATGTTTATACTTCACCAAAAATAAAAAAAGTTAAATAATAATTACAAGATTAACAAGGACCGCATACGCTATATATCCTGATATAACATTTCTTGTCTTCTTAGATATTTGTTTGGCTGTCGCTGTGTGCTCGTATACGTCCAATTCAATCCATGAACAAAACAATGAAGCTAAGACCTCAAAAGATATGGATTGCGTAAACCAGAGCACGAGGATGGAGCCTAGCTAGCTAGGAGCGGTGTTTTGCCTAAACAAGCTACCAATTCATGCTTAGGGGTCAAGGTCAAGGGAGAGAAAAATCAATGAATACACCCACAAGAAAGTATAGTTAAGCGCCTCAAAATTAGATGAAATAAAGAAGAGAGCTTAGAATAGCTCGGCTCAGCTGAGCTCTCACTCTCAGGGGCGTTATCTTGCTATTTCAGGTCAAATCATATCCGCGTACGTTTAACAAAGCCAACAAGACTGCACCACACCAGGCACCAGCAAATATTTAAAGTTTCTTCCCTGCAATTGATACCAGGCAACAGCCAACAGCACACTATTTAAGTTTCAGTGCCCGCGCTTTCCACGCTATAGATCGATCGAGCAACCACCCCGGCCACCACGCAAATAACATGCCGTCGTCCGCTCAAAGCCGCCTGCTGTGCTGCTGGCTGCTGCTGCTGCTTCTCGTCGTCCTCCATTTCTCCGGCAGGGCCACCGCCGGTAAGGTGCCGGCGCTGATCGTGTTCGGGGACTCGACGGTGGACGCGGGCAACAACAACTTCATCCCGACCGTCGCCAGGGGCAACTTCCCGCCGTACGGGCGCAACTTCGACCGGGGCGTCGCCACCGGCAGGTTCTCCAACGGCCGCCTCGTCACTGACTTCCTCTCGGAGGCGTTCGGCTTGCCTTCGTCGGTGCCGGCGTACCTGGACCCCAGCTACAGCATCGACCAGCTCGCCACCGGCGTCAGCTTTGCCTCCGGTGGCACCGGGCTGGATGATTTGACAGCCGAAATCCCAGTAAGGAAAAACTTTTGTATATATATACCTCTGATGTGCCATGCATGTTTTCCTTTATTTTGACTGACTGGTGGCCCATGCTGCTGCTTCTCACCAAACTGACTCGTCAACGGGTAAACACACAATGGTTCACCAAACTGACTCGTCGACCGGTGATAATGAGGCCAACGCATTTTGCTCTCTCAAGACAAGTGATGGTTTTATATGTTACTTCATTTTGACTCCTCTGCCTATATCAGGGCACCTTGGCCATGTTTGGCTCACGTTGATCCGGTAAAACGAGCCAAAACATGACAAAGATGTTGGTAAAGTACTAGATAGTTGGGTTGTTGGAGCCAAGCCAAAGTTTAAACTTAGGCAAGAAATAAGATGCCTGGATGATAATCAAGCCAAAGTGTTGCTAAAGCTATGAGCATGGTTTTTTAAGAACTGATATACAGGGCGTGTTTGGTTGATTATCCAAGTGTCATAGGAGCAACTCTTACAGCCTCGTCACACCATTTCACCAAGTCTGCTTTAGGGGGTTCTAGGCTAGAAAACACGTATATGCTCTCTTCTTCCTCATTTCCCCCCTTCGCTATCTCGACATTCTAGCTCAGTAGAACGCCATCCATACAACAACGCAAGAGTTTCTTCCAGCACGCACCTCCCCTCGATGCTCCTCGATGCTCTTCGTAGCTGCCGCCACTGCAAGCCCACACACGCAGTCAAGGATCTTTTTTCCTTACATTTTCCGTCGCTATCTTGGCATTTCGACCTCTCTGTGTCGTGCCAACACCTTGGAGCAGGAGGCCAGGAGCTAGACCCAAATTTAATATTAGACTAATTACATGGGTGCCATTACAACTTTCGTAAATTGGAGATGAACTACTATAGTCCACCTTTTTTTCAATCGTGCCATTACTTACTTTGTTCTTCGAAACCTGTTGGAATCTATTGCAGTCAGTCATCCCCATGAGCCAGCAGCTGGAGTACTTCAAGGAGTACAAGGCGAGACTGCAGCTCGCAAAGGGGGAGTCCTTAGCCAACAACATCATCTCCGAGGCGCTGTACATCTTCAGCATCGGCACCAACGACTTCATCGTCAACTACTTCGCCGTGCCTCTCCGGCGAGCCCACTACACGCCGGCGGAGTACGCCGCCTACCTCGTCGGCCTCGCGGAGGCGGCCGTCCGCGACGCCTACGGCCTCGGCGCGCGCAAGATGGAGTTCACCGGCCTCGCTCCGTTCGGGTGCATCCCCGCGGCGCGGACGCTCAACCGCGACGAGCCCGGCGAGTGCAACGAGGAGTACAACCGGGTGGCGGCAAGCTTCAACGCCGGGCTGCAGGAGGTCCTGACGAGGCTCGACGGTGAGCTCGCCGGCGCGCGGGTGGTTTTCGCCGAGACGTACAGCGTCGTGTCTGACATCGTTGCCAATCCGTCGGAGTACGGTGAGTGTGATCCAAAAATTCTGTATTCAGTTCTTCAGAACATATACATTGGTTCTTGCATTGGATCAGCTCTAGAAGGGCACTGCTGTGGGGTTTTGTTTTGCGATCCATGATGATCTGCAGGATTCGAGAACGTTGAGCTAGGCTGCTGCGGCACTGGACTCATCGAGACATCTTTGACTTGCGGCTTGGATGAACCGCTGACGTGTCAAGACGCGGATAAGTACGTGTTCTTCGATTCAGTGCACCCGTCGGAGCAGACGTACAGGATATTAGCTGATCATATTTTCAACACTGCATTGCAAGTGTTCCTGTGACATCATTGTACCTCTTGAGATTTCTTTTCTTTTTGTTTATACACAAGAGAATATATCTGTTTTTTTGTTGAAAGCATACAGAAGTCTTAAAAACAAAGATGAAAGAAAGCTGGATACCTAGAGCTTCAGCCTTCACGTACCGACGCAACAGAGCACTACGAAATATAAACGGGAAATGTAAGAAAATCCGGCTTAAGTAGTTCACATATGTAGTTCACCTCATTTCAGACAAGGCGATCTGATGTTTAGCCAAGAAATCCGGCTTAAGTAGTGAGGTGAACCAACAGGAATCTTGGCATTGAGTTCATTCAGGCGGTAGCAAGCCGAAAGAATGCAAGCAGGAAACCTTTTGTCGAGCACCTATATGTGCTTATTTGTTGATTGGATCCTTACAACAAACCTCACTACCGGATCCGCTGTCTTTGCCAAGTGCCCGAGGCACTAGGCAAAGCCTTATATGCGCTCGGCAAAACCTTTGCCGAGTGTCTGCCACGCTGTCACTCGGCGAAGCGGTGTCGGCAAATAAAAGCTCGGCAAAGATATCTTTGCCAAGTGTCACGTCACAGGCACTCGGCAAAGCCTTTGCCGAGTGCCAAACAAGCACTCGGCAAAGAAAGCGGCCACCGTCATCTGGCAGCTTCTTTGTCGAGTGCTGACTTGGCACTCGGCAAAGACTTATCTTTGCCGAGTGCCGCGTCAGGCACTCGGCAAAGAGTTTTTCTTATTTCTTTTAAAATAGCCTTTGCCGAGTGCCCGCGCTGGCACTCGGCAAAGCTGGTGCGGTTGTCAGCTGGTGTCCAGCCTAGGATTTTTTTTCTTTTTTTGTTTTTTCATATATATCATAGCAGGCAAATCCACACATATATATAACATAAATTCACATATATAACACAAATCCACATATATATCACATGCCATCCATAACAAATGCATCCAACAAGTCCAACATTCATCAATAGTCGTAAATTCAACATGTCCAACATAACAATCACAAAGTTTATCATAAATCTATACAAAGTCCAACAATCACAAAGGCCATCACTCCTCGTGCTGCGACCCGCCATCCCTATGCCCACCAGAGTGTGAAGAGCTCCCAGCTGGCCACGAAGACCACGCGGAGTGTCCTTACTGTGGCGCCGACTCGTACTGGTACGTCCACCCGGATTGCGGAGGAGGGCCGCTTGCACAACCGGAGTGCCCGTGCTAGATAGGTGGAGGAGGGCTGCTTGCGCACCCGGAGGGCCCGTGCTGCGTAGGCCCAGGAGGAACGCCACCTGGCCACGTGAACTGTGGCTGAGGGACAACCAGGCCAACCGGCCACCCATGGCCTGGAGAAGGGCCATGTGGAGGAGTCGGGTTCGAACCCACCGACTGTGGCTGCACAAAAGAGAAACGATCTCATTAGTACCTGCAGGATGGCCGCACAAGCCAAAATAATAGACAAACATATATTCTCACTAGAGTCCTTATAGGGCCAGGAGGAGGGGGTGGAGCGAACATCGAGGGAGGCAACAGAGGCAGAATGACACCAGGGATCCGCAGGGACTGAAAAGAAGCCGGCAAAGTCCTGCATCTGATGCGCCGAGTGCTGCCGGACAGCCTCCATCTCGCGCACCAACTGCTCCCTTTGACACGCCAGCTTCTACCGATGGGCCTCCTGTGCAGCCACCTTTTGGGCTCGCAACTCGACCAGCTCGGACTGCAATATTACACCCATGATGTTTATACAATACAAAAGGAAAGGTATGTATGTAAAACCAATGAACGATGAATAAAACTATAGTTACCTGAACCGCCGCCAACATCCAGCTGCCAAGGTCGTATGGGGACGTCGGAGGACATCGTGCTATCTGATTGACGAACCTGGTGAAGGGTGGGAATAGTGGTCGGGTCAATTGCATTGTGGGCAATATAGTACCGGCCGTGCTGCTTCCCTCCTCCCGTCCTCATCAGGATGTCTGTATCCAGGGGCTCGGTGGCTGGATCGAAGGTCTCACCATGGCGCTTGAGAGCCACCACGGTGTACTCGATCATCTTCTTGTAGGTGTTCGGGTTGGTGTACACGTCGGCCCCCTCCGCCGGGTTGTAGACTTTGTCTGGATCTGTCGCTTTGCCCTTATGAGACAGGGTGTACCCCATGAACTCGTTGATCACCTGGCCACCATGCGACTGGGACTGCGATGAAAATACAAGGATGATTACACGTAATGAGAATGAAGCGCTAGAATAAATAAATAAGGACCTAAATAAATAAGTAAATAAATCAGCAGAAGCGTACCCATGTGTCCATGAACCCAGAGAGGGGGCGGCTCCCTTGATGGTGTGTCGGCCCTGGCATTGCCAGGCAGTCCCCCCGTTTGGCTCTGCACCGCTCGTATGACTCCAGCTTTCTCCACTCGTCCACTATGGCCACCCAGCAGTCCATGTGCATTTTGCACCAATCAGGAGGAAACTGCATGACAACGTGCATTTGACATGTCAGAAGATGAATCAGAATTAATGTTTCCTACTTATTTTTTAGGAAGGGATCAGAAGTAATGTTTCCTACTTACCTGGAGGTAGACCTCCCTGGGGAGGTCGCTCTCGCGGTAGAGGATCATCACCCTGGCTTGCATCTTCGACAGCGATTGGCGAAGCACGTCGGCGTGGTAGGTGATGAGGACCTAGAGGTGCACCTCGTGGTACATGTCCTTGAGTCGTTCTATGCATACCTTGTCCTGCACTCACGACGCCTCGACCTCGTGCCCCGGCTTGCATGTGAACCACTCCTGCATATAGATATCATGTATCATTTTCATTATTTCAAGAACGTCCAACGAATATGTAGTATTGACAAAGCGGTGCGATGAAGACTCACCCAGAACTTCCTCTTGATCTTGGTCGCAAGGGGGACCTGACGTTGGGGAAGTCCCGCCACTTCTAGGGCGGCTCTATTCTCCCATTGTGGGTGACAAGGCCAGGGTAGTGCTTCTTAATTACGAGGGCCAGCATGCCATTAATATGGCGTGAACTGCCCTCGTGCACACGCGTCCAGTTCCTGCACGAGTCATTAAGAAGAATTATTAGTTTGAAGTTTGATTTTAAACATATCATATGAATAAGTCTTGAAAACATGAATGGTTACTTACTTTTCATCGGCGGGTCGAATCACCGAACGCTGGTGTGGCGCGAGCGCCGCTAAAGGGAGGCGCGTGATCCCGTGCTGGTAGACCTTGCTCGAACTTGAGGAAGCTGTCTTCCCTGGTGTCGCCTCGCCCCCTTCCTCCTCCTCGTCCTGCTCACCCCCTTCCTCCTCCTCGTCCTGCCAATCGTCGCCGTCTGCCAAAAATAGCTCCCTCATCGACGGGCGACGTGCGCGGGCCCTCGTCGATGACTCCACCAACGGTGCCTCCTCCACCTCCTCCTCGTCGGGGCTGGTCCTCAGGTAGTGTGAGTTGACCCCCACTCGCTGCGATCATCTACTTCCACCCGACATTTTGTCCTGTGCCTGCAATGACAAAGATTAAACCAATTAGCACAAATGATCAATAAGTACTTATAAAGAGATGCAAAATGAACGAAACATAATTGCAAAGTAATAATAAGAACAACATAGTATTACATGAATTAGAAATTATCTCCACAAACGGCCGTGGTTGGCTCCTCGTCATCACTATCACTATTGTCATGATCACTATCAATATTGTCGAGCTCTCTTAAGTACTCATCATCTCCATTGTCCTCACCACCTCCATTGTCCTCAACAACTCTATCACGCTGAGCCCTCCATCGCTCAAGCATCATTATGTCCTTAGGATCTTACACCACTTCACCCTCATCCTCATCGATGTAGTTGTCTACTTCCATACCCATCTCCAAACGCGCTTCTAACCCCTCAGGTTGATAGAACTCTCTGCTATCTACCTTTGGGTCAAAGTTGTAATCATCATTGTTTGAGACAGGTGCTTTACCGCGCGGCGATACCAAGTGCACAAGGTATCAACCCTTAAGCTTCTCGTCTTTTTGGCACGCCCATGGGAGATAATAAACTTGTGTGGCCTATTGAGCCATAATATAGACATCTTCCCCAGTATAGACGGAATCCTGTCGAATTTTGACTTGCCCAATGTCATTGGGTCTTCTCATGTCATTAGGATCAAACCAATAGCATTGAATACCACTGGTTTAAGAGCTTTGGGTCCCTCAAAGTGGAGCTCGTATATTTCTTCGACTATGTCATAATAGTCGTGATCATCAGTGCCGGGTGTACAAACTCCTATGCACGTGGTCCTTCGGGTGGGCCGACTCTCCTCGTACCTTCTCGTGCGAAAGTGATAGCCATTCACATCATAAACGGGGAATGACGGGGACCCTACGGGTGAAGCCCTGTGCAACCTGTTTCAATTCACCACTTATTTCCGCATCCGTGCGTGCCTGCAAGGTGACGCCAGGTAGATCGTTACATTACTTGCTCCTAGGAGCAAAGTGGAATCTCAAAGTTGAAACGAGGTAAGTTGGAAGGTACCTTCGTACAGAACCAGGAAATAAAATTGGGCACGACATTTTTGAGAAGATAGTCTCCTTCTTGGTTGGTAGCGCCCTATTCCCTATCCAGTGTTCCTTAATAAACTCCCTGAAAAAATAAGAGACAAAGGGGGTCAGACCGATAGGTGGAGGATATTGATGGCGTATGTAACAAGCTCATTGAGAACTTACTTTCGATAAGGAACCACTTCTTCAAGGTTCAACAACAAGTAGAGCGTGATAGTGCAAAACTCATGTTGTTGCAATGTCTGGGGGGTACTTGCGCTTCCTCTTTCGAGTTGCCCTTTGAAAAGGCTCAGGGTCGATGAACTCTCGTCGTCGTTGTAACAAGGGGTGGATTCACGCTGGGAAGGTTCTCAGTATAGTACGCCGTTGTGAAGTTCGACACCTCCTCCACTCTGAATGCCTCTGCCACGGAAGCCTAAATTTTGGCTTTATTTCTACACTTTTTTTGAAGAATCTTTAGACACCTCTCGATTGGATAGCACCAACGGGCCTACACAGGACCCCCCAGTCATGCCTCACGCTGTAGGTGCAAAATCATATGCTGCATCGGCAGGAAGAAGCCGGGTGGAAAGATCATCTCCAACTTGCAGAGCAATAGAGGTGCAACATGCTCTAGGTCAAGAATCACTTTCTCAGATAACTCCCTGGCACAAAGCTGGCGGAAGAAATAGCTCAACTCTACCAGGACGCGCCACATTGGCTCGGGGAGGTATCCATGAGTCATCGCAGGAAGAAGCCACTCAATCCATATGTGGAAGTCATGACTCTTCATCCCTAAGACTTTCATAGTCTTAGGGTTTACTCCCTTACTCAGATTTGCCACATACCCATAAGGGAACATTAACGTCTTGATCCACTGCAGCACTTCCTTCGTATCGCCACTTTTTAGGATGTAATCGGCCAGGCCCCTTTTCCAATTCTTACCGGTCGCAGGGGTCTTCATCACTAGCTTTGGTCTATCACAGATCTCTTCCATGTCCAGTCTAGCCTTAACGTTGTCCTTTGACTTTTTCTTTATGTCCATGAGTGTTGCCCAGAATGCCTCGGCAACATTCTTTTCTGTGTGCATTACATCGATGTTGTGTGGAAGAAGAAGGTCCTTGAAGTAGGGGAGCCTAGTCAAGCCCGATATATGAGTCCACATATGTTCCTGAACATATCCAATAAAACCATCATTGTCTTTATCAATTTTGAGAGCCTCTATCTCGGCAAGGACCTGGGCACCGTAGATAATCTGAGGAATGGGGTCGGTGACTTGAACACCTTTCGTGAAGTGCTTGATGTCCCGTCTGAACTCATGGTCATCATCTAGGAATTGACGATGTTTATCATATGAAGAAAACTTGCCACCCTGCTTCAGCCAGGTGAACATCACAGATGCCTTGCATACTGGGCAAGGCAACTTCCCATGAATACACCACCCACTGAATATGACATACACCAGGAAGTCATGCATTGAATACTGGTACCATACATGTATTGTGAAGTTCTTCTTTGTAGCTCGATCGTACGTCAATACCTGTCAACGATATCTCCTCGGCAGTCTACCACAGGATATCCCGAGGTAGTAGATTTGTGGTGAGGACGTGCTAAGACTTACGAACCAGATGTGAGACGCAAGATAAACAACTAGGACAACTAGGGTTTATCCAGGTTCAGGCCGCTCAGAAGCGTAATACACTACGTCCTGCGTCTCTGCTGCTATATTGATGAGTACCGGAGTACTAAGGATTGAATGTCCCATATCGTGGAGATCTGGGTTACAAGAGAGATCCTAGAGATCTGCTCTGTATTGAGATATGGTCCGCTGTAGGATGATCTAGTCTATCTAAGGACCTCTGCCCCTCCTTATATATTTTGAAGGGACAAAGTTACAATCAAAGTATCCTAGTTGGTACTATTGCTATACCGTTCGATGCACGTTGTGTGCCGCACGTCTTCATCTTGGGCTGGGCCGTCTTTGATAGTGCGGCCCAAGTATAGCCGTGAAGGTATATGGGGGTCATATCCCCACAATACCCCCTTTCTCAAGCATGTTGCAATTTATCCCACAGTGGCTGCATAAACACACCCATATTGTTACCCAGGTGTTCAGGTATTATCAGCAACAAGAACACGTTCTTGGGTTCAAATATGACACTAGGGGGAAGATTGAGGGGGATCACGAATACGGGCTAACAAGTGCACAGGGCTTCCATCATTCCATACTGGTTGAACCCATCTGTTGCCATCGCTACACGTACATGCCAAGCCTCCATAGCTCTGTCAAGATGATGGATATCAAAGTACTTCCATGCATCACCATCCAATAGGTGTACCATATTATCACTGTATCTTTTGCCATTCTTGTGCCACGTCATCTGTTTTACGGACTCCTCTGTCATGTACATCCGTTGGAGCCTCGGTATGATAGGAAGGTACCGTAGGACCTTCTCAGGGATCTTAGGCTATTTCTTCTTGCCATCACTACCGTCTACCTCCACAAACCTAGAGTCTTTACACTTTGTACATTGCGTTGCTTCCTCAAGGTCTCACCTAAATAGGACGCACCCGTTAAGACAAGCATGGATCGACTCATACGACATTCTTAAGTGCACGAAGGAGCTTCTGTGACTCGTACGTGTTCTTTGGCAGCATGTGACCCTCCGAAAGCATTGTGCCCCAAACTGCCAACATGAAATCAAAACCGTCTCGACTCAGGCTCAACCGCGACTTCAACGCTATTAGGCATCCAATGGCATCCAGTTGTGACATTGTTGTCTTCTCATGAAGGGGCTTTTGTGCCAAAGATATCATTTCATAGAACACCTTTGCGGTTTCCTCTAGATCTTTCTCCACCAATCCTTCATTGCCACGTACCTCGTTATAGTCTACCATCATGTCGGCCATCCTGACATCTCCATCATACTCCTTGAGGCGTGCTCTCACCTTCTCCTCTCTAATACGATCGCCTTCACCATGGAAGATCCACCTCTTATAGTTTTTCATAAATCCGTTCTTGAAAAGATCTCTGTATACATCTTTCTTTGTTTTTCTTTTTGAGTTCTTACACTTGCTGCAGGGACATGACATTTGAATTGACCCTTTAGCAGCCGCGCCAAATGCTTGCTCTAGGAAATAATTGGCCCCCCTAACCCATTCATCGCTCTTCCTATTAGTTGTGTAGCCCATGTACATCCACTCACGGTTATCCATCCTCTGTCATACACATGCGTAAGCAAGTAATAAAACCAGCAATTGCATCTACACGACATTCCTACCATCTAATAGGTGAAGGATAGGTCCTAATCCCACCCGTCAATGCGTAGATGGGTTAGCTTTCATGTTCTGCTCTGTCAGAGTTAGAATTTTAGCAACACCTCCCTGCTGTTCTCCCGATACACGTCCCCACAGGGAGAGTGTGTATCCGGAGAACAACGGGGAGGTGCTACTGAAACTCCGACTCAGACGGGAGCAAAAAATGGAAGCTAACTCATCTACGCATCCGTGGGCTATCCAAAAAATATGGGCAATCCAAAACAGATACGGTCGCAGATATGCAAAGACCTGCATACCTTCGACCGTATCTCTTTCAGACGGGAGACACCTAACTGGGTCATGTGACCTAAGTACGACAACGTGTAAGGAAGAGAGGTCATTTATACCTAGGGTGGCGGTTGAGAGAGGCTAGCGGGGCAGTGGCGAGTCGGTGCAGGCAGACCCGCAGCGCCGACGTAGACGATCGGCGTCGCCGAGGTACTCCGGGTCCCCTCCGACAAGACCCGCTCTGCAAAAGAAGAAATACAACGCTATAAGTTGAAAAATTCGGCAGAACCTCCCCTGTACGGGGAGGTTTCAAAACCTGCAAGAAAGAAGCCAGCTCGATGGCTGACAACACATATACGGCACGAAGGCCACAAATTCACAAACTCGGCACGAAGGCCATCAACGACATAAGAGCACGATCGCTGAATTCAAAATTCAAAAAAATAAAATCTTTGTCGAGTGCCTTGGACGTGGCACTCAGCAAAGGTGATTGATTTGCCGAGTGCCCAGCCGGCACTCGACAAAGAGGACCGGTCTGGGCCCAGTAGCCGGCCACGTGACGCTTTGCCGAGTGCGAGGCAGGGCACTCGGCAAAGGGGATGGTGACGGACGCTGTTTACCACAGGTACTCTTTGCCGATGGCTCTTCTTTGTCGAGTGTTGAGCACTCGGCATAGATGGTCTTTGCCGAGTGCCTGGCTTCGCCGAGTACCAGGCACTCGGCAAAGATATCTTTACCGAGTGCTCTGGCTGGCCCTCGACAAAGAGGGTCTTTGCCGAGTGTCCTGGCTTAGCCACTCGGCAAAGCTCGGGGCACTCCGCAAAGCCCGAGTTTTCCGTAGTGCCTGCCCATTATTATCTATATCTTCATTATTGTTATATCTTAATTATTGTTCCTTTGTCCATTTGCATTTCGTGAAAGAAATTACCAAAATCATATATGACTCGAGACAATACGTGGTGTTCGTTGGGCAACTTGTTAGTTCCTTGTCATTCATGACTCGGGACATTATTCTTTATTAATAAATTAATTATAGATGTGGTGAATCACGCATCTTAGCTTTTATTTGGAGTAGTAAGGGTAGATTGCATTAAAGGTAGTCGTGTACTGTTTGGTTATAGTTTGTACATATAACAAGCTGGATTATTTTCGAGTTTGTACTTTTATATTGATTGATGACTAGGAATTACTACTTTCTTATGTTCAAGTTAGTAGGCACAAGAATTAAAAGAGACGTACTTGAAAATTGTATAATTTTTACGTTAGCTATTAATCATGTATGAAAAATAACTAAATTAAGGATGAAAATTAGAAAGAAGTAGAAGTGCCAGACCCGCAATTGATGGCATGAAGTGTTGAACGACGGGTGTTGATGAGTACTTGCCTTCAACAAAATGACTATATTACTCCTCCAGTCAGGGCTATAAATGGCCCAAGAAATTGCTAGTATCAACGGTAAGTCTGTCTTTGAAAACCTTCTCAAGTGTATAAATAAAAACACCAGAGAGTAGCAAACTCATTTTACTTACGGGGTAATATATTTCTTCTCTTCAGTCTCCGTCACCAATGCAGTAGGATCCGGTAGTCTCCACCATCTATGTAACAATGTGCCGTTGGCTAGTTTGCCAATTTGGAAATGGGAGGTGTTGGGACACGAAGAGCTACGGACGGCAGACGTGGTGCATCCACCAAGTGGACTGACTCTCTACTTATGCCTACAACCCCACATATAGAGTTATTGGGGTCATTCTCGTCTCTGCCTTCTGTGTAATCTAGCGAAGACTAGTAACGATGCCAATGGGGACATTGTCGGCCCCTAATTTTTAGGGTCCACTGTGCATAAGGTATCACTCTCGGGATTAGCAGGTGATACACATAATTGAGACAAGATTGATATCAAAAATAATACTTTTACTTATCTAGGAAAAACACATTATAAGGTTCAGGTGACTTTACATAACTTGGGCCATTGGCCTTACAACATACATCGGAGTTTCTACTACAGCGGTCCTATGATATCGTGGTTCTATTCCTACAGGCAACTTGGAGTGCGGACGTAACCCTGGCCTTATGTGTACTTCTATATCCTAATCGTGGTAGTCCTCGAGTAGCTTCTTCGCGTAGTTGCACGGCTCCGTCTTCAAGTATGCTCATGTTGTCTTATCCTTGCGTATTCTTCGGTAGCTTCATCCTCGTGCTAGCTTCACGCCTAAAAACATAGAATAGAGGGGATTAAGTACATAAAGTACTCAGCAAGCCCTAACTTTGGGTGGGGAATGGTGGAAAGGCTATATGTGAAAGTGGTTAGTTGTGGAGGTGGAGGTAAGGGTAGTATGGTGAAGTAATTATAAAATATAGATTGGGCCCTGGTAGGGTACTACCATCCCCACCAGTTCCTGCGTTAATTTTAGGTTACCTTGACGTAAAACAATCTTACCAGATCATCATAGTTGTCGAAGCCTAATCATCAGGGACCTCATCCCAGCGGTTGCCCATTACCAAGGACGTGGCTATTCGAATAGGATTAGTAAACTCTACAGAGGTGTACAAGTTTCCCCATATGATAGGCGTAGTTGACACCATTGTCATGGTTTAGACAGGCCAAACGAGACCTCGTACCCGAGAGGGCGCTACCTTAGATTTCCATATAATTCCACCACAGACTACTCAGGGATCGGAACCCACAAGCATCAGGATGATCACACAACATCCTAGAATATCGAGTGGTTGGATGATCACCAGCATCCGATGGATGATCACATAGCATCCCAATTAAATACAAAGGTGCTCGCACATGACACAACAATAAATTATACATAGAAGACCATATAGCAACCATGCCGATCAGACCACGGTACATCACACAGCAGCCGCGTCATCTCCTGTTAGTCCGTTGCCACTCCGGCCTCCTAGTGGAGATTATACTTCTATCTAACAGGGTGTGAGATCAAGTCTACCCATATAGACATGTGGTTGTACGAAATTCTGGCTAGGCGAGATGGCCGATGAACTAGTCATTATGTGACCAAGGCGAGTATCTCCCATAGGATCCCACAGAGGCTATCCTGCCAAGGTAGCTCATACCACATGAATTACCCCACTCGCCCCTATCGGGTTTAGTCTAATTTTACCAATTTAAGTTCCATAGTTATTATCATCAAATTTATCATTCTCATATCTCATCAAAGTAACCAATACATTCTCATAAAACATATTATTATAAGCAACTCATAATTCATCATAATTCAATATTAATTCATGAATGTGAATATAAGGAGTATATTATGTTTGATAATTGGTAGGGTATGGTGAGTTTATGGTGGAGGCTAGCAAATGCAGAGGTAACATAAGAGGAGTAATTAAAGGAAATGATAATGTAGGAAAGGCGGGAATTAGGACTCGCCTCTATTCGATGACGAGCACATCCGACGATTAGATTCCGATGCTTCTCGCTCCTTTGTCCTTGCGTAGCGGTGCTTCAGGCGTCGATCGGTTTTCCACATCTTTTGTCATATTCTTGTCTAGTGTCGATTAGCAAGAAGGCACAAGCAAGAAAATAAAACTAGAATTTAAATGACACCAAATAATGAAACAGATGGTATAAGTAAATAGATCTTGAATTTAGAATAATTTTGTTGAAAGATCAAGTGATTCGGAGTTAGGATGATCAAGATATGAATTATCAAAGATTTAATAGGGAGTGGATATATTGCATATACTTAAGAAAATATCTTTGGAAATTAGGTGAAAAAACGTGAGGTAAAACTGTATGGGTAGGATCTAGAGTATACCTAGTTTATTTAGATATTTTCTGAAAATTTGTCTATACTTAGAAAATAGTTTTCGACTCCTCTGTGTACATTTCCCGGGCACGCTTCAGCAGTGCTGACCGCATTGTTCCCATACACCACAACACGGATCCGTAGACTCGCCTTCTCTCTATTTCACATGGGCTGAGTTCACCGGAAATAGGAGAGGAAGATGGGTCCATGACCGGTAGGGACCACTAAGCGGTTCGTGGCCGAAGCATTCAGTTGCCGTTGCTGCTCGGCTCGCGGTCCGGGAGACGATGCGCAGCACAACGTTGGCCAACAGCGGCCTCTTCTCCGGTGAGCTGTCGAGTGGTGTCGAGTGGTGCGCTGCTCAGCGAGTAAAGAGAGAGGGAGATGGAAGGCAGAGCGGCGAGCGGCAGCGACGTCCTTTGGCTTCAAGCGAGCGGTGGCCAGCGATGTGCGGAGCGTCGGTCGAGGGAGCAGAGCAGCGGGACGCCAGCGGCGTGGCTCCAACGGCCTTGGCCTTGCGGTGAGGGTGCACGGGAATCTAGCAGGCCAGGGCAGTGGTTGACGGTGAGCGCGCCTCTGATGATGACCTTCGATTGCTGGGCGGCGGCGGTGCCAGCCATGGCTCCAGCTCGGTCCGCGGCTGGGCGGCGGCAGTGCCGACCATGGCTCCAGCGCGGCTCTGAGGCCGTCAAGGTTCCGGCGGCATCGTGCGACGCTTGGTTCTGAGGCGGTGTCGCAGCCGCGGCAACAGCTCCGACGGCGTTCTCACAGACCATGACGTCGTTGGCGTTCGTGGTGACCGCGGCGGCGTGCTGGTGGCTTCGGCAAATCGAGTTGGCGTAGTTCGCAATGTCCTCGGCGCTGTGAGCTTCGAGGCTACCCGCCGCGGTGCTCGGCTTCGGCCAAAGCAGTGAAGAGAGCTCGTCAGCGCGACGACAGTACGGTGGAGGTAGAGGTACTTGTCCTCTACGCAGACCTCGGCACCGAATGCTCCGAGCTCGAGCTCTGTGTTGCCTCCTCGATGGCGACCATGGCTATTTATAGCCGATGGTAGGTCGGTGCTGCACAGTAAGGCGGTTGCCATTTCAAAATATCCCAGCGTTCGTGAGCAAGGAGTTGTGGTGCTCGACGAGAACACACAGAGGCGGTTGCGGAGATTTTTACCGGCAACGATGCAGAGCTGCAGTGTCTACGCGAAGCACGGAAGAGCACAGCGTACGTGAGCTACTAACGGGAATCGTAGGGAGGGCGCCAGGAAGGCAGGAAGACGACGCAGCGTCGCCGTGCTGTTGCATCCATCCTACAGTACGGCGGTGGTGGTGGCCTTACGTGCTTCACGTGCTCAATGTGGTGGCAGCGGCGCCCAACATATTTGTGGCGCTCAGCTAACGTGAAGGAGATAACGATGGTGCCGATAGCTGACAGCGAACAAGGTCGGTTCCGCACAGTAGTGTCAGCGGCCATGGCGACCTCGTCACAGGAAGTCAGCGGAGGGCCAGTTGTTGTCGAAATGACAGCGTCCGCGGAGCACGCGGAGTCGACGCGGCGAAGCAGCAGTAACGCTGCTCGACGTGCTCAGGTTCTGGGCCTGAGCGGCTGCCTGTGTGCGCTGCTCGTCCTGGGCTGCTGGCCGTTGGCCAATACTGGAGAGGTGAGGGCTACGGCCCGTGTACACGAAGACGAGTTTGTATTCCCAGAATGCAATGTACGGAGTATATATGTGTATACGTATGTTCAAGGAATCTGTACGTGTATACTTGAGAAAGCAACGTGTATGTGGATAAGCCGGGCCAACAGGCTTTGGTGCCATACGTGCACGGAGTAAGCTTATAGAATTCAGAAATAAATGAACTAGGCACAGTGAAGAGCAACTTGAATGTGAAATTGAAGGGATATTGAGGTGAAGTACACTTGGTAAATCAGGAAGGATCAAGGATATATTTGGTGGAGGATGATAAGAAAAATATTATTTAGTGTCAAAATAAATTTTAGGGCAACAAACATGCAAGCAAGCAACCAGACATGCAACAACCTAAATTCTATATGTTGGGTTTTGATGCAAGATTTATGAAAACCATTTTATTTATAAAAATATTGGTTTTATAGGAAATAAATTAATTAAGTTTTAATTTGTTGAAAAGTTTTAAAAAGTTTAAATTTTTAGTGAATTTTATAATGATACAAAAACACAGGTGTTACAGACATCACACATGATCTATCCACATACCCGCAAATGACCCCATGAACAATAAAGGCTCTGTTCGGCTGGTTGATATGTCGGCATATTTCGGCTGATTGAATAATATTATATAAGAGAAAATAAGTCGAATTAAGCCAAAATATGTCGGTATATAATCAGCCGAACAGGCCCAAAGCCATGGATAATCCATGGGTAACAGGGTGAGAGGGGGAGAGGGACTCTATAGGCGTCCCTTTGGACTCGTCATCGCCTCCGCCTTTGTAGTTTGTAGCCTTTGATACTGTTATTACCATACCTGAAAGTGAACAAAAGGAACATAAATGGGCCGTGTTAGGAGGCAAAACTCAAAAACTATTTAGGCCAGAGTGTATCAATGTACTAGCAATGAACTAACTATTGAAGCCGAATCCACAAGCAATACTATGTGCGTGTGTGGCTCTGCGCGAGCCATAGGTGTGCTTGTGAACGCTCATTTTTGCTTGTCAGGAACTGTATGAACTTCACTCTGAGCTCCTAAACATTCCAGTTCGGAAGCCCAAAATTCAGTAATCCAATCGTCTGTTCTATAATATTCCAATTCCTAGTCCCTGATGTGTGCTAACATATGCCGCGATGGAGCTGGCTGCTTTGCCCCCATGTGGGCTGCGGGCCTGCGGCATCTCCGGTCGGTGCGCCAGCCAGCCGCACGAGCTTGGCCGATGGCTCCGCGGACGATGCGCCCCTCGTCAGCTGGACGAGTATTTGGGTGGGCACATTAATTAGATTGTATTAAAGATTGTCGTGTATTATGGTCTGCAGATATAACAAGAAGGATTATTATTCACTTTAGGCGTATTATGGTCTGTAGATATAACAAGAAGGATTATTATTCACTTTAGGCTTTCGGATCGCAGAGCAGTACTCCCTTTTATGCTCAAGCTAGGCTTCAAGTTAAGCACAGAAATTAAAGAGGTGTACATGGAAATCAGAATGTGACTGTCATATCCCAGATACTTTATGTTATTTATCGAAATATCAGATATGTATGTAAAATAAACTAAATTAATGGTAAATAAAGAAGCAAGCAGTAGGAGTACGTATAGGGTCTGACATTTATGACATAATATATTGTTGAACGGTAGGCGCCTAGCAAAGTGACTGCAATACCCCTCAGGTCAGGCAATAAGGCCTAAGGTTAGGGGGTAAGTTGTCTTTGAGAACCTTCTCATATGTATAAATACCCAAACATTCGAAAGGGTGAACTCATTCTACGAAGTACTTGTTTGTATTTTTCCTCATCACCATCAATAGAGCAGTCTCCGTTAGTCACTATTATGTATAAGAATGTGTTGTTGGCTAGTTTGCCAGGATAGGCACGAGAGGAGTTGGGAAACGTAGAACTGCACTGGATTCGAGTGATTCTGCCATCAAGGGGACTAACTCTACTCAGAAATAGTGTGCAGCAATGAGTAACAAGGGTGTTCCTCCACTCTGAGCTACAACTGGGGAGATTTGCGGATCGAGAGGGCAAGGCGGCACACACAACAGTGAGGAGAGTACGACGATGCGAGAGGGCGGCGCCGCCCGAGCACAGAGACAGCTGCTGCCATGCACGACGATCTGGTTCAGGAGCGATTCAAGCAGGAGCTCGGTGTGCGGATGCTGTTCGTCGTCAACGCGTGTCCAAGGTTCCCAGCGCCTTCTTGAGCGGTTCAAAGTGGCGATGTTCCCGGAGGTGGTGCTGCCGCGGGCTCGGGCTGAGCGTGGGCATTGCTACTGCAGTTCGAATGTCACTAGATGTGCCGTCTTCTAGTATTCATTTTCGTTTGAGTTCCCTCGAGTGTCTGATCTGATCTTCAACACTGACTAATATGGACTTTCATCTCATCCTCCGGAAAATGCATACATTTTCAACTCAATTTTATTACATACAGCAGCCATATTCAGGTCCACCTATGCTTCATCTCTCCATGAATGGTGCTACCTCCAGACTCGATTTGCCTCAGTAACTGGTAAAAAGTTACGAATGAGAATATATATATACAAAAAAATATGCAATGAATAAATTAACAGGGGAGGTATTTTGTCAGTGATGAGAATGCAGAGCAAGCACCGGCGATGCTACCAAGAGGCTATGTCAAATGAGATGGTTCTCTCAGTAAATGTTAGAGATCCTCCATCACAGCAGAACGATTATGAGTGCACCGGATCATCAACCATTAGCACAGTATATATCCTTTTCTTTTCTTTTTTCCTCTTCAGATAAACTTTTTTCGGTCCAGAACTCCAGATGCAGAGAAACTTAATCTCCTTTGAAAATATGTTTTTTTTTTCTATTAGGCCAATTATATTAATCATAAAACTTTACTGTCTCGGATTGTCTTCGGTGCCATACTTCACTTAGTAATGAGTAGAATCACTCAAATATGTAAGTGACTAGACACACCACGAGCAGTTCTGATAAAACCATGCAACTACCAGCAGTAGTAATAAGAATGAATTCCTAGATTAATCATATCCAGAGTAAAAATCATCACATACTTGTGGTATAACTACAAAATATTGTATAATCAACTAACGTCATCTAGGAAGAGAAAAAAAATAAGATTTATTATGTCTCTGTACTTGTTTAACTATTCCCTTGTCCACCCACCACTCATAAGCCATGAATCCCATGATGGCACATGGTTCTTTGTACACACATCAAGAATTCAAGCCATTACAAAATCGGTTTCTCCATTGAAACATGCACTGGGAATTGCGGGGATGTTTCATTTGACCTGCAACCTGCAGGTAAAAGATAAACATCCTCTACTTCTGTTCATCCGGATTACTACATGTACTTAACCACTAAAACCGATGCATTTTGGGTAATCAAGCACCAACATCTCTATTTTCGCAAATGGTATGTATGCAATCAACATCATGTAAAAAAAAGATGCTTACCTGGAAACCGCTCCACCTAGTCGGCTATCCCTCCCTTCTTCCACCAGCGGAAGGACAAACTGCTTGCCAGCTAATCCAGGGGCCTGAGCTAATCCGTCGTCCTCGTCGGGTAATTCTCCGGGTTGCCATGCGCGAAGCTCCTCGGGAGTCCTGCCACCGAACATGCCGACGAGGACGTTGTCGCCGCGCCGGAAGTTTTCCTTGAACACCGCGTACCGGCACTCCTCCTCGCCGGCGGTGGAGTACAGGTCTTGTTGCAGCGCGCCTTGTACTCCGTGAACATCCCCTGGATCTCCTCATCCTCCCTCTTCTCCCAGTACGACATGATCGACGTGTACGCCGCCGCCAGCGAGAGCAGCACCAGCAGCGCCGCCGCCGCCTTGAGAGCCGTGGACATCCTCATCTGACCCCGCAACGACGCGTCGGTGGCCGGTGGGCAAGTAGATGCAGATCTGGACACATCCAAGAGGATGAGATGGAGTCATGGAGAGCGTGGGCCCAGAACCTGACGACTGAGTCTTCCAATTTCTCATGTTCCGTTCCCACTTCGGTTCATGTTGTCACAGTCAACGTTTCATCAATCACGTTGTCAAAAAAAAAAAAGTTTCATCAATCAAAAACAAAAGTTCTCTCAATGTCTCCGAGATCATGGAGTACGTACTTGTTGAGACCTTTTGGTTTAGACAAGAGAATATATCAAAATGAAAGAAAGTAGCTTCAGTACGAAGTACCACGTTATGTACCGATGCAACAGATCGAGCACTACCAAATATAAAGGGAAATATAAGAAAATAAAAATGAGAAATAAAAAAATAACAGCTGAAGTGTGGTAGAGAAAGATGTTTATAGTTAGCTAAATAAGCTTTTTTTTGTTAGTTTAGAGATCGGCATGACCCACAACATAGGTTTAGTGTCCGGCAGTGGTCTTTACTCTTTCTCGCTTCACCCTCCGGAAATGCATACATTTTCAACTCGTTACATACATGCAAGCCATATTCAGGTCCACCTATGCTTCATCTCTCCACGAATGGTGCTATCTCCAGACTTCATTTGCCCTCAATAACTGGTAAAAAGCAACGAATGAGAATATAATTACAAAGAAAAATATGCAATGAATAAATTAACATAAAGGTATTATGTCAGTGATGACAATTATGCAGAGCAAGGAGTGGCGATGCTACCAAGAGGATATTTTGGCATCATGTCAAATGAGATGGTTCTCTCAGAAAATGTTGAGATCGTCGTCCATCACACGAAAACGGATACTAGTGCACACGATCATCAACCATCACCACAGTATATTTTTTCTCCTTTTCCTCTGCTACTTACTGAAGGTGCCCAAGTAGAGATCTTTGTTCTCTGCAACTCATCCAATCCCTGCTTGCCATCTTCCATGTTGCTGATGCCTATAATTACAGAGAGTTCCAAGTAAAACACCATTCGCACATTTTTAATTCAAGTAAATGCAAAACTGGGGAGTACTATATATTAACTTTTATTAGCTCAATGTTATTTTTACTTCTGAACCAATATATAATCCACAGTATATATATATATATACAGGAGTAGTCCACAGTGAATTCTTACATGTCATGCGTCCCTGACGATGATAGGTTTCCCAGGTGATTGGTCTTCATTTTGTTCCTTCATATCGACTTTAAGCTCATAGCTTGTCTGAATCTACTATCACATTTAAACATAGGGAACAGATAGCCAATAAGCAATCAAATAAGAAATATTAAAGCGTGATCAAATTAGAGAAGTAATTACAACTCAGAAATAGATAAATTAGATGGCCAGGAATTGGTACTTGGATGAAGGATAGCATCAGTACAACAATTTCGTTTCGTCATGCTATTGGAGCACAAAACATTGATAAAAGATATGCAAGTTTGAAACCTAGACAGCTAGGCATGATAATGTTAACAGTAATAACAAATTCTCAAGTATCATAGGGAACATTTTTTAATAGACCATTCTTCACACTTATCATGAAGGAAAAAATACCGTACAGATGATAAACCATAGGAACTGGTTCAAGAGAAAAAAAAAATAGACCACAGGAATCAGGTTAATCTATCTATAGTATGAAACAATGGCAAGCGATGGAGACAAAGAGGCATTGTTCATACCTGAAAAGGGCAGGGAACCAGATCGCCAAAAAAATTCATCCCTTATTCCCTTGCATCCGCTGCATCAATGGAATCTGACAATTCAAAGATTAATTTACCTAGCAGTTCATTAAACACAAGGGGAGATGGAGGAAGGAAGAGTGTTGTCTCACATTGTATTGTATTGTATATTGTATTGCAGAGCATGTTGATCTGGAGTGGTTGCTTGACATCGAGAGCATGAGTCGTCTTGGGTAGTTGTGGCCACCGCCGCCGGGGCCTTGTCCTCCACAAAGCTCAAGCCACCAACGACCTCCTGAGCCCACGCCGCCACCTGCTGAGCCTACGGCCGCCACATCCCGCGCCATTGCCGCATCTCGGAAAGGTGATCCTGGACTGCCCGTCCTTGGCTGGCGGCCTCACCTGGTCACAGAGGCGACGAACAATCTAGCAGGGGGATGGGCGAGCGCGCTCTCTGCGTTGACGACGGCGACGAGGGTGCAGAAGACGGTGGCGGCCGTCACGTGAGCCAGCAGCAGCAGGCCGGCCCTGCGGCAGCCGCCCAGCCGCAGCACGCCTCTCCCTGGCGGCGCGCGTGCACGTCCGCCGCCCTGGTGGCACCCAATAGCAGGCCGGCCCTGGTGGCGCGTGTGCGCGTCCGCAGCCCCGGTGGCGCCCAGCAGCAGGCCGGCCTTGGCGGCGCCCCTCCCTGGCAACCGCACTGGCCGCCGCGTGTGACCCTCCCGCGCCGTCGCCTCCGTTTGGGCTGCCCCGCTAGGACAGCGCACGCCGACCTACTCGGACGGGCCGCCGCCCAACGCGTCGTCGCCCTGCGAGTTCCTGCGCCTCTGGTTCGTCCTAGCAGCGTCCAGTGCGTGAGGGGGAGCTTTGGAGGTGTTTTAATGGAGGTTTGGCATCGCTCTGCCTCATCTTGGCCGCAGCAGCCATTGCCTGGCGAAGAGGAGCCCCGCGCGTTGCGGAGAGGAGTCGCTCGCTCGCATTAATTCATTTACTCGAGTCGCGCCCGCCTGGGGAAGGGGAGCCGCCGCCAGAGGGCGCGTCGCTCGTGGCTTGTGGGCACGGGATGTGAGGGAGGGGCCGAGAGACGAGGTCTGATCCCAGTAATATCAGCCCTGGATTTGATTGAGTGGGAGAAAGAGAAGTTTAGAGTTAATCTCATCCATTCATTTGAAAGATTATATATTATTGGGTGTAATTTTTTAGGTGCACTTTGTGTAAGTTAAGACTGTTAGGGACAGACTGGTGTGTGACTTTAGAATAACTCAAACTGATGAATGATATAGTAGTGGAGATTAATGAGTACAGTCGCTCAATTATGTAAGTGACTATAAACACACAGCGGGGTCTGATAAAAATAAAACCCTGTAAGTACCATCAGCAGTAATAAGAATGGAATTCCTATGCTAGTCATATTCGTATCCAGCGGTCAGTAAAATCATTATATGCTTGTGGTTTAACTCTAGAATATTGTATAATCAGCTATCGTAACCTACCAAGGTGAAAATAAGATTTATTATGTCTCTCTGTACTTGTTTAACTGTTCGTTCCCTTGTCCAGCCACCACTCATGAGCCATGACGGCACATATTTGTTCTTTGTACACACACCAAGCCATTGCAAAATGGGTTCCTCCATTGAAACACGCACTGGAAAACTGCAGGGATTTTGTTATTTGGCCTGCAGGTACAAGATAAACATCCTCTACTTCTGTTGAATTGCTATGGATTAGGTTGTGGTGGAGGATGAGGGTAGAACCCATAGGGCTGCGGATGCCCATATGATGGTGGTGGTGGCTGATCATAGAAGAGCGGCGGTTGTCCCCATGGCGCTCCACCCCATCTCTCCCAATCTTCTTGGACCTCTTGGACCTCGACCTCTCTCTCTCTTCGCGCAGCCATCTCCCCTTTCACGACTTGAGCGAACGATCTCTGCTTGTCGTCTCCCCAAAACAGCTCTACAAATTGAACCTTTGATGGTACCTCGCTTAAGGTGTCTGATTCTCTCACTGGGTGGCAATCTTCAGGCCTGAAGGTCTTGGATCTCCATAGATCCCGTCGGATCCATGTGAGCGCCTCCCCTTCCTTTGACCTAACCCTAGCTCGGTGCGGCGGGGTGGAGGAATGGGGGAAATACCAGAGTTGCCTCCAGAAGTCCTGGATCTCGTCCTTCCCCCACGCCGAGCTATCGGGTTCGGGTCTGGTCTTCTGGTGCGGTCGGGTCCGCCATGGCCGCGGAGCCGACACCTGCTTCTCCCTCCTCGCGCCAAGTCCTTTTGTTCCCTTTCCAGGGACGCTGCCGGCGGGCCCAAAGGGACGAAGACTGCATGTCGGTGCTCCCGTATCGCGTATCGGCGAGTCCGGTGCTCTCGGGCTCGACGTCAGGGAGGCGGGGCCCCAGAACGCCGGCGAGTCGGCCGTGTCGCCTTTCTCTCTCATCTCTCTTCTTTCATTTTTTTTTTCGAGCAAAGTGTGTGTGAAAAAGATTCACACTGGGGTTTTGTTTGCAATCGATGACCTGCAGGATTCGAGAACGTTGACCAAGGCTGCTGCGACGGTATGTGCGGCTTGGACGAAACGCTGATGTGTCAAGACGCGGATAAGTACGTGTTCTTCGATTCAGTTCACCCGTCGCAGCACACGTACAAGATATTAGCTGACCATATTTTCAACACAGCATTACAAGTGTTCCTGTGACATCATTTGTACCTCTTGAGATTCCTTTTTTTTTTTTTGGTTTACACACGAGAATGTCTTTTTGTTTTTTGTTGAAAGCATACAAAGGTCTTATTTCGACGTCAAAGTTGTGACGCCACTTGATGCCTGATGCAAAACTTCTGCTACTTTGGGTGTGATACCCTTAACTCTGTAATATGCTGGTCTGTTCCAGCGTCTCTCTCAGACTGTTAGTCGGCTAGTAAGTAAGTCGTCAGGTTGCTTTGGTCCCTAGGAGCGCATAGTGGTAAACTTCTGGTAGCCTCTTCTGGCTGCTTGCTCTGCGGTTTTTTGATAAGTCCTCCTGTTACGCCATGTCTAGAGCTGTCTAATCTCTACAAACTGCTACTCATTGTATTTCCGTTTTGCATTAATGGAAATGGGGGTAACCTCCGGTTCGAAAAAAAATACAAAGGTCTTATAAAAGAAAGCTGGCACATCATAGCTTCAGGTACCGATGCAACAGAACACTAGCAAATACGAAGGTAAATGTATAAGAAGGTAAGAATGGAAATATAAATTAACTTTTAATAAAATGTGGGATGGTGGGTGCTGCCGCCGCACCACAGGGAGGAGCTCGAGGAAGTACACTGACCATAACCTCCGCGGCAACTATGGTAGTCTTGATGACATTGCATACGACAGATTTAGGGAGAGGGCAAGGCAGCACGACAGCGAGCAACTATGACAGTGAGAGTGCCTGGTGTCGCCCGAGTACAGAGACAGCTGCTGCATGCCATGCACGACCAGCTGTAGCGGCACCGACCGCGTGCGGAGGAAGATGAGGACCATTTTGATATATAGTTTGGACCAGAATGACACAGATAAGCAAATTCGAGGACCGTAAGGAGACCTGATGGAAGAATTGGACAATATTCAGGTAATTATATAATAATTTTATAAGTTTAAAGACCGAGATAACACAACGACACAGGTTCATGTAATGGACTTTAGCTTTTTCTCATTTCATCATCCGGAAGTGCATACATTTTCAACTAAAACTCATTACATTCAACAGCCACATTCAGGTCCACCTATGCTTCATCCGTCCATGAATCGTGCTACCTCCAGACTTGATTTGTCTCAATAACTGGTAAAAAGTACCGAATGAGAATATATACAAAAAAAATATATACAATGAATGCATAAATTAACAGGGAGGTATTATGTATGTCAGTGATGAGAATGCAGCTGGCGATGGTACCAAGAGGCTATTTAGTATCATGTTGTAATCTCAGCAAATGTTGAGATCTTCCATCACAGGAAAACGGATATTCGTGCGCCGGATCATCAACCATTAGCACAGTACGTTTTTTTTTCTTCTTTTCTCCTCTTCAGCTAGACTTATTTTGTTCCATATGCAGAGAAACCTAAAGAAAAGCTACTTGAAAAATATGTTCTTTTTTCCTATTAGAGATCAATTATATTAATCTTAAAATCGAACTGTCTTGGATTGTCTTCTGTGCCATACTTCACTAAGTAATGAGTACAATCACTCAATCTCTTCTATAATGTAAAAATTCTCTGAGAGTCCAACGCGGACAAACTCACCCTGGCCCACAGCGTATACTCACCCACACTGTCAAACTCACACCACCGCAAGGAAATCGCCCCCGCGCCCCGTTATTACGGGAGAAAAAGAAACGGAAACAAACGCGGCGGCGGGGACGTAGCGGATCGGCAGCGGTTCCACCCCGCGCCCCGTTATTACGGGAGAAAAAGAAACGGAAACA
>CM041644.1:38348042-38405265 GCA_023333625.1 Bothriochloa decipiens | reverse complement strand
GTTCCACCCCGCGCCCCGTTATTACGGGAGAAAAAGAAACGGAAACAAACACGGCGGCGGGGACGTAGCGGATCGGCAGCGGTTCCACTCCTTCCCTCGGAGGGCCGCGCCTAGGGTTTCGAAGGGCGCTTGAGATGCGACGGCTCTATTTTTGGTATTTCCTATACCGCCGCAGCAGCCACTCCTCCGACCGGCAAGGCGTCCTCCCTCGCGCTGCTCTCTCCACGTGACGCCGGCGCCGTCTCCTCCCTCCTCTATGGCCCCGCCATCTCCTCCGTGACCGGATCGATGACTGCCAACCCCACGCAGGTAGATATGCATCCATGCATATATATAGCTCCATCAGAGATTGGGCAGCCCACGGACGGGCGAGGGCAGGCCCGTGCGCTGCTTCGCCAACTCTGGCCTATGCGCCGGCCGGGGGCGCCGGTATGGAGGCTGATTTGGTTTCAGTCATGTGGTGGAGTGGCGGTTGATTTCTCTATGTTGTGCAGATCCGGTGATGGAATGCTTATTTCTTTGTGGAATCCGCCGAGGTTTATTTCTTCACTCACAATGCTTCCTCGCCCCAGCACAATCTTTGGTTGAATCTGAATGTGTCTGAATGTGGTTCTTGTTCTCAGGATCTGGGATTGGAAGGCAACTGTTGTCCGCACAATCTCTGACCAAACTATAGTCAAGGGGAAATTGAGTATAGAAGAACTACCAATTTGAGTATAGCAGCAACTTCCGAATCCTCTCTCCTCCCCATCAGCATCTCGCAAGGCACCTCGTGGCGGTGTGGCTCTCCTCTTGCAGGAATGGTGGTCGCGGCGGCGGCGATGGCCTGTGCCTACGGTGGCCTACACGCATGGCAGTCCTCGGCGACGACACGGCCAGGCCGCGCGCACGGCGGACCCTGGCGGCGGCGCGACTCCAAATACACATGGTTGTCAATACACGAAGTCATCATGATGCTCGGTGTCGCACACACCTCGCCGGCTATCCTAGCTAACTCGCCATGCCTAATCTTTGCCAAAGGCAGGCAAGACTGGATGCTTGGATGTTTCTATCTTCTGACTGGGTTCATAATCTTCGCCTGCAACACTGTTCTGCAAGTATATCGGAGTTTTATAGGTTTTAAGTAATAGTCGTTGTTCTATAGAGCTTCAGATGTTCTTCTATGCATCTGAATTATATTCTAGCTGAATGTCGTTCATAATCTTCGCCTGCAATTACATAGGATGGTGCAAGGAGGCGCCGGAAGGGTTGGCGATCAATCCTGCTGGTATGTTAACAGTATTGTGTGTTCTCCCTATAAACTCTGATTTATTATGAAGTTCATTAAACTCTGATATATTTTGACAGGTATCTCATTGTATCCCTGGTTCTGAATAATGCTACCATCTCTACTATAATGGAATTCTTCTAAAAAAGTTTGAAGCACTCAAACTCACCCCCTACCCCACAGTTCAAATTAATCCACACCCCCGCTTAAAACACATCCCACTAATCATGGAAACAAAACAGTGCATCATGGCTATGCATCCATAGTCGGGCATATATTGGATTTTACTATTCTTTTGGCATAATCCTTTGTCACTGTTGAGAATGAACACCGAAATATGTCTTGTTTCTCCTGAGCTGATGAACTTTCACTGTTTTGAGCTTAGCAAGAAACTACAAAGTAAGAAGTATCCTTTTGATACAATTGATAGTCAAAGTAATATAGACCGTTTCCATTTTTACAACCCTTGCAAGTCCCCAGATTGTGCAAGTCTCCAAATAGGACACAACGTGAGTATCAATGTCGTCGACCGAAGATGACCGAAGAAGAAAGGGAAGAGAGCAAGAGGAAACAACATGTGTACCAGCGTGAATATCGAGCATGGTAGAAGGCTGCATCATAAACTAATAGCACTTCCAACGTTTTGACTCAAACAGTGTCAACCTCATTAACAATGGGTACTTAATCCTCTTTTATTTCATACTTGTAAAGCACATAAAGTCTTCAACTATATTTGTGTTACTACAAGAATATCCAATATTTGATTAAGAAGTAGGGAAAATGTAGAGGTCTACTTGTATGCAGTGATGATTCTCAAAATGTATATAGACTCAAAAAACAACTGTCCAAAATAAAAACTCTACAAAAACAAATATGTTGATTTATATAGCATTCCCTAGAAAAAAATGTAGCGTTAACACGGGCGTTATACTAGTTATGTAAATGCTAGACACGCAACGAGTTCTGATAAAACCATGCATGCAAGTACCAGCATCAGTAGTAGAATGAATTCCTAGGCTAATCATATCCAGAGGTCAGTAAAAATCATTTTTTTTGTTTAACTACAGAGTATTGTATAATCAGCTAACATAATCTGTCAAGGTGAAAATAAGGTTTACTATGTCTCTTTGTACTTGTTTGACTATTCCCTGCTCCACTCATCGCTCATGAGTCATGACTCGTGACCCATGAGGCACATGGTTCCTTGTACACATATCTAAGTCATTACAAAATGTGTTCCTCCATTGAAATATGCACTTGGAAACTGCAGGGATTTTTTATTTGGCCTCCATCCTGCAGAAGTTCTCCTTGAACACCGCGTACCGGTACTCCTCCTCGCTGGCGTTGGAGTTGTAATTCTTGTTGCAGCGGGCCTTGTACTCCAAGAACATCCCGTGGATCTCCACCTCCTCCCTCCTCTCCCAGTACGACATGATCGACAGGTACGCCGCCGCCAGCGAGAGCAGCATCAGCAGTGCTGCCACCGCCAGCGAGAGCAGCATCAGCAGTGCTGCCGCCGCGCCGTGAGAGCCGTGGACCTCCTCATCTGACTCCGCAACGACGCAACGGTGGTCGGTGGTCAAGATCTGGACCGTGGATCGTGTGGGGACGAGGTGGGGAGCGTGTGGGCCCGGAACCTGACGGCTGAGTCTTCCAATTTCTCATGTTCCGTTCCCACTTCGGTTCATGTTCTTACAGTCAACGTGTCAAGAGTCAAGGTACTACGTGTTCTTCGATTCAGTTCACCCGTCAGAGCTGACCATAATCCCAACACTGCATTAGGAGTGTTTCTGTGTGATATCATTTCATTTGTAAAAAGGACGTACCCAGTGCCGTAGGCTTCGGCTCTGCGGGGTCTAGGAAAGAGAAAATAGCCAGCAGCTATCCCTGCACAAATTTGTAGTGTAACATTCTTGAACAAAAACCTAGCCATCCCATGTTAACTCTCTTGGTTTGTGGGAGCTCTTGGTTTTCTGCGTAACACAGGCGTTAACACGGTTTTGTGTAGCTCTTGTGTAGCTCTTGATCGTTATGATGATGATTCAATTTCATTTGTAGCTCTTGAGAATTTGTTTTTGGTTCATAGACAAGAGAACGTGTATATCTGCTTTTGTTGAAAGCCTACGAAAGTTTTATAAGACAAAATAGAATAAAGTTGTGACACAGTAACATAGCTTCAGGCACCGCCGCAACAGAACACTACCAAATATATAGGAGAAATACAAGAAATTAAGAATGGAAAAATAAAGTGTGGGGCCTAGTTATCCAGGTAAAATGGTACGATATAAAGGGGCCACGTTTTGCTTGGGCCTTGTTTAGTTCTAGGAATTGCCGCGGTCCGAATCAGTGTAGCGTCGCTGTGTGACACTGATCACACTGTAGCATTTCGTTTGTATTTGATAAAAATTGTCCAAACTTTTACTAATTAGGCTCAAAACGTTCGTCTCGCAAAGTGCAACAAAATCGTGTAATTAGTTTTTTATTTCATCTACATTTAGTACTCCATATATGTGCCGGTATTTTAATGTGACGGAAAATCTTCTTTTTATATTGTATAAAATTCTAGATTCTGGCGAACTAAACAAGGCCGTGCTATACGTGACAACTATTCTTCATTTTCAAAAATGGGAAAAGAGTCACTTATGACGATCTACTGTTCTCATGAATTTGTAATGTTCTACTTGCGGTCCTCTTGTAATACAATAAGGTTTGACACAATATGGTGCTATTGGTGTACTCAGTAGTTCATGCCATTTCTTATTGGTCTCAGCGACAAACTACTAATTTTCATCACAAGTTAGACTACCTCCTACTAGTACAAGTTATAAAATAGAATGACAAAATGACGAATTTAACAATCATCGTGAGGAAATCATCATAGATCGCTCCCACATTCTTGATCATCATCTAAACATGAAATTGAATCATTAGAACGTTCGAAGAGAACATTTCTTTAAATGAGCTTGAAGGCCATCATGAAGCACTAAATAGGAGTTGTTGGCACTATTAACTTTTTTTTTTGTTTCCCTTCTTCTTAGATCAATTGTTTCCTTGAGGCGCCCCTGCATATAATGAGCGACATAAACACTTTCCAATGAATTAATCCACCAAGGGTGTAGTCTATATAGAAGGATCCATTCTTGTTGAGCCACTCTGAAAGGACACAATGCCTTAGGAGATGTCCTTCTTTCTTACAAAAGAAACACTAAATCATTTCATCTTCTTAGTCGCAAGTGCCTATTTTTGTCTCCTTTTTATCCTTCACGAATAAAACATCAGCATCTTAATTGAAAAACATGAAATATAATAAATGACAACAATGTGCATGAAAATAATCTTGCATTTATAACTAGATGGCATCCTGCGTGTTGCTGCAAAAATTTTGTAGTGTTGTATGTGTAACAAGTGTAACGCTTGGGGATACAATGGGCGGTATTTTCGGCAAAGTTGATGGTGATCGCCGGAGACCGGCAGCGATGCTGTAGCCTGACGGCGCGCAAGAGCAGCGGTGCAGCGGCGAGGCAGTGTGGCGGCCAGCGGCGGCTAGAGTTTGGGGGGTGAGACCTACAAGGCTTGAGAGCTGGGAAGGGTGGGGTGAGACCTACAAGTCTTGAGAGCTGGGAAGGGTTTGACATTGATTTCTTTATTGATCTGAACGGTTACAATTCCCCTTGTATTTATAGGTTGAGAATTTTCTTAGCCTCTAAGCAATCTAAACCCTAATCTACGCAGACGCGAGACGCACGGCGATGGCGGCGCGTGGGCAGGCCGTGTGCCCCTCTTGGGCTGGCTGTCCCTCTTGGGCCGGCCTTATGAGCACATCGCTCCTTTACTTGTTATAATATGTTTAAGAAGAAAGAAGAATTATTCTTTTGTTTCTTTAAGAATCGACAATCAGTGGGATAAATAAAACTATGTAAGCCTTTACGCTGTCTCCAACATGAGACCCAAACCCCAAAATACGATTTACACAGTGCTTTGCCTACCCTGTTTCAGGCTCCAACAGGAGACCCAAACGCACAAGCCATTTTTCCTACCGGCCCGAACGAGAGGCAAAAATGCCTCGCCTTCTCCACGCTATTTAAAATCTCCAGCGCCTCCCTCGTCCTATCGCGCCCGCCTGCACCGACTCCAGCACCACCCACACCATCGGCGTCGGCCGCGACCGCGAGCACAGCCACCTAGAAGCTGTGACCGCCGAGTCGCGCCCGCCACCGGGAGCTTCCAGAGAAGAGGAGCGCAAGGGGAGGCGGGCGACAGCGGGCAGCGCTGCCAGATCTGCCCTGCGGCCCCGACGACGGCGAGGTGGGGAGGGAGGCGGGCGATGGTGCTCATCAGGACCGCCACAGGGAGTCGTGACGAGGAGGCGAGGCGCAGCAGGGAGCGGCGCTCGTCGGGACCGCGGCAGGGAGTCACGACGAGGAGGCGATGCGCTGGGGGAGTGGTGCTGGAGTCGCGACGGGGCTCGCCAGTTTCCTCTGCTGCTGCTCGCGGCTGGCGCCGGGTCCGATAACGATGGCGCGTGGTCGATGACCAAGGCCATGAGATGGTGGAGTCAGCGGTCGACATTGGCGATCCCAGCAGTGGGCATGGTGGCCACGGCGCCGGGCACCTCGCCGTCACTGCGGAGGAGGTGGCCGAGGTGTGCGAGGATGCGCGCCACGCGGTGGGCATCCACGGGCTCCCCGCGGAAGAAGAAGGCGAGGCTCCCAGCAGTGGACGATGACGCACGTGATTGGGGGCGGTGGGCAGTGGCTTCGTTTTGTTTGCATTCGCTGTTGGAGAAGCTTAGTTTTAGGTACCGGTCTTTGTAACTGTGCATGATGAAAGCTAGAGAATAGGTGTTGCATATAGGTCTGGATCGTTGGAGACGGTCATAAAGAATAAAAAGTAGCAACACAGAACCCATTCACTGTAACCTCCCACTGGAACGAAGCCTTGGAGCAAACAAAAACTAACAGAGATATTAGATCAAAGACTGACAATACTACTTATATTTGGAAACATACTATTTAGATTGGCAGGGCATCACGATTCACGAATAAATTAGTTAGAAAAAAATAGATTAAAGAATGACAATACTACTCCGCTTCCGCATCGTAGCCGTTCGCTCACACGAGAGCCGACGCCCGACACGAAGACACCGCTGCCATTCATTGGCGCCAGAGCTGGCCACGGAGCTCTTAGCCAGCCCCCATGAAGAGTCGTCGGTCACCACGCAGAGCTCGACGTCGCCTCCATCTCCCTATCCCCTGCAGGCTGGACCTCCGAACCACATAGATCGTTCCCGCTACGTACCTTCGCATAAGCTATGACTTCGCCGCTGCATGGCTGCGTTGCTTGGGGCCAAACTCCACCCTTGAACCTCTTCTCACGGTGGTGCGTTCATTCTTTTTTTTTCGTTCCTTGCCTCCTTGGTGACCCGGTAGCTAAGCCTAAGACCGATTGTTGCGCCTCTGGTCATATCCGTGGACAATTTATAATGCAGAAGGGGCTATTCGGTGCCTTGGTGGAATGGGAAGCTGAAAGGCTGGGCTGGGAAGCCGAAAGGCTTTGATATGCCTCGGTGGGCTGAGAAGCTGAAAGACCTGACACTGTGAGCGTGCATGGTGGCTGCTGGGAGGACGCTTTGGCTAACCAAACCTGCTTAACTGGAAGGTTAGTGAGCTACGTGACCCACCTAATCACGTGGCTTCACAAAATTACAGAGAACTTGGTTCCTCCTATTTAGGTACAGTAGATTATAAAGGAATAAGCATTAAGCTTACATATCGCCCTTGGTATTGAGGTTCTTGGTGGCATCTTCACAAGCCTAATTAACAGAAACACCATGCACATTGTTGCCCGTAGCAATGAACACATTTATCTATTGGCTATAGCACAAGCAGAGAGAATCATCGATTCATTGATTATTAGTACAACATTGTTATTGTGTTAGGAGAGTCAAGGGCCTATTGGGCCTTCACCCATTAGAGTTAACTAGAGATAAGGATAGTTTGCTTATGAGTCAAGTAAACCTCTCTATATAAGGAGAGGAGATATCAATCTAATAAAGTAAGGGATTAGAAGGAAATCCCTTCTCTTTTGCCGGCCGGCCTTTCTAGCACCCCTAGTCCTAGCCATTGCCGCTGTAAACAGTACCCGCAGGATACTGTAGCATCACAATTACTGTAGCAAGCCCGCCACCGCCGCTTCCCAACTCTCTCTCCCTTGCAACCATGCAGCCCCAATGACATACATAATATTGTGATTAATAGCTTGAGGGGTGTATGGCCGCGTGTCTGTACGTATACCGCAGAGGCCAAGCTCGTAGGTTCCAGCAATGTACTTTATGCACATTTAACAGTTCCCACCTATTCGACACGTAGCCACCCAGAGTTCTTCAGTTTAGGATAAAACAAGTGTTCTATTTTTTTCCATAAGGGGCACATGCCCCCATCCCCATAACCGAAGGGCATCACCACTGCCGGCACGATCACCACCATGCTCTCTGGATCTCTCGGTTGGACATGTATTGATGTTTTATTCCAAAAGGAAAGGCTTCACCCACTCAATCTTAGGAGGTCCTAAATAATCTAACAGCTCGTTGTGACCAAAAAGATGCCCTTCGAATTAGCAACGCCTTGCACGATACAGGAGCCGTGGAGGAGTCGAGGCAAAGATTATAGGGCAGGTTGTGCGTCATTCTTGCTTCTTGCTCATGTCCTTTGGATCTAGCACTTGCAGAATGCCATCCCTTCTACGTTGATCAGGTTGGGCGTAGGGGAAGAAGCGGATGGTTTGCGTCGTGCACAGCGGACTCCCGAGCGGCGCGCCAGGCCCCGAGCCCCAGACTGGGCGCAGTGACACACAATGGACTACGACTTCCATTGCACGGTCTCAGTCTGCCTGTGACCGTTGTGTGCACCATCGCTTGGCGCTCTCGTGTGCGTGGCCACCGGTTGCAGACGCCGCGCTCTGTTCATCCTAGTACTAGCAGACTATAAAAGCCGTTGAGCGGGAGCCAGATAACCCTTGCACTTCCAAAACACTCATCCCGCCCCGCCACACTTAACCCATTGCCATGTCGAGCCATCGCCCTGGTCACTTTGCCGTCGTGGCATCCATGACAATGCTCACGCCGGCGGTGGGGATGCCGTTCTAGTATGAGGGCACCACCACAGAGGAGGCCCTGCAGTCACTGTACATGCACTGGCTGGCGTAGTACGGGACCACGAGCCCTTCGTAGGACGGTGGACCGGCGGCATCGACGACCGGTGTTTCCATGTGTTCAAGGGAAATGTCTCTCAGGCTCTTCTCCGGCAGAACGACCCTTCGTTCCAACCGGCGATAAAATTTTAATTTTATTTGAATTTTAATTTTTTTCAATAGATAATCCACATTCATATGGGGGCTTGGGCCCCCTTATCTCTACCGTGAATGTGGTAGTCACATATATGTATACTAGACACCGGGCCTCTATTTTTCTCTCGCCCCATACCACCATAATGACATAGGGTTATTCCCGACCCTAAGCACCCCCAATGTGTTGTGTTCAGCCTTTTGACTAAAAGAAACTCTAAAGCGGAGTTTTAGTTTTGTGTACCGAGCTTTGGATCTCTCAATTTCTCAAACAAAGTTGAATCTCACATAAGTGTTTTGAACTGGTTGTGCATCTCCTGAAGCACGGTATTAAGAAATATTTATTTTCTCGTCGCATAGTTTAGCGAGAAAATCGAGCAAGCTGAAGTGGGAAGTTTCAGTCTGCGTGAAGTCACTGACCATTGTGTGCGTCGTTGCACCACGCTCTCGCGTTTAGGGCCGACCGTGGTCGCGGAAGCTGAGTGCTCATCCCACCCCCGCCACGCTCATCTCATGCCGAGCCATCGCCCTGGTCGTCGTCCTGGACGATGTGGCATTGGCGGGAGAGAGGAGGAGGAGCACATACCGTCAGAGTTGGAGATGTTGCCGGGCATCAGGATCGTTGGAGGAGGCTGCGCAAAAACATCGATGGTAGGGGAAGATGAGTGGCGCAGCGAAGTCCAGCGATGGACTTCCCGTCACTTCAATGCCCCCTCGATCTGTAGGGTTAGGTGGAGTGTGTCTGGCGGCATTCAACCTCGTAAACAGAGCCCCAGCCCCCATCTTCTATTTATTGGCACTACATGAAGGGGCCTACCCAGCCTATGTGTGACTGGATGCTCCCCGATCAGGGCACGTGTCAGGGTCGGTTTGGCCATTGGGCCTAACCGGTGGGAGATCAATTCCAACACGAACAAAGTCAACTGAAAGAATTGATGAAGCACGTTCATGTGTCTCTTTGTATGATTTAATCCGTTCCTGTGTAGATAGTCGCTTTGCTGGTTGTAACAGCATGCTGCACTGATGCATTCGTCGTTAGCATGTTATTGCATTTGCTTCTAATCTGCAGCATGTTGCAATACTGCAGTGGATCAAGCTTGCTCTGATTTTTTTTTTCTGAACCTTTGATGTTCCAATCTATGTGAGTCCTGGGTGCGTTCTCGGGTATGTACCTGTCGAGTAGCATTACCCGTGCAGGTATCTTCCGTTGAGGCAAGGACATTGACACACGATGTCCTGTTTGTTAGAGGCTAAATGAGGATGGTGGGCATTGTTTTCTTTGATGCAAATTTGTCAAGAAATGTTGGAAAGCTTTGAATTTGGAGGATCTCCGCCTAGCCTTGATTGATCTTAATTCTACAAAAGAGGTAGCCACCAAAATTCTTTTTCTACAAGAGGATGAAAAATTATTCGTGATTGGGTTTCTTTGGCTATGGTGGGATGCTCGTAATAAGGCAAACCCTGGGGATAAGATCTTATCTACCGAGGAGTTGGTTTACAAGGTACATTCCATGAAATATGTTGATGCTCTTCATACACAGGAGAAACCAAATAAGAGACAAAGTGAAGTTTCTTGCTGGGTTCCCCCAACAGCCGACATCCTAAAAATTAATATTGATGGAGCCTTTCTACCAAAAGAAAACAAAGGTGCTTGGGGTTTTATTGTGAGGGATCACGAAGGGGATACCGTGCTGGCTTGTGCAGGTAAAATTAATGTGACGCATGATGCACAAATGCGCAAGTGCTGAATCCCAGGCATGTCTTGCAGCCTTATATGTAGCAATGGATCATGGTTTGTCCAATATCATTTTGGAGGCCGATTCAATAATTCTAGTACATGCTCTACAGTCTCGCTCTTATGATTTTTCAGCTTCTGGTTTGTTGTTTAGAGAGGCAAAGTCTCTGATATCCATGAGTTTTTTCTCGTCTAGCAATACGTGTGCACACAAACTTGCTCGAATTGGTTTGAATTGGGACCCGGATCAATCGCATGTTTGGATTGATCCCCTCCCAAAGTTTGTGCACAATCTTGTGTCACATGATGTAAATGTTCATCCCCTGATATAATAAAGTACAAACTTGTTTAAAAAAGTTGGAGAATTTTCTATTGCCCGCGGGCAGGTAAGGGTAACGCGGCCGGTAAAATTTTAGCTGGTGAGTGTGGGTCCGTTGCCATCTTGACTCACAGCCCACGCAACGTCCACATTTGGTCGCCGACGACACGGGGATTCGAAGTCGAAGTCTTCAATCACAAGTAGTATATGAGTATCGACTCTCTATCTCTGTACTACCAATGAATAGTAATAAAACTGCCACACTACCAATCCATGCACCAGGTTGAGCATATTTTGCCGCGTCTAAACTCCATCCCCGCTCTCTCTGTCAAAGAGAAAAGCAACAGATGTACCCACGCACGGCGCGTCAGCACGTCACGCGGCTTGGCTGTACCGGCAGTCCACACGCAAAGCCATATCCCCAAATTAGAGTCAGTCGCTATGCACCACATGCATCATTGCTCCATATATGCCGACTGATGAGCAACCAGGTGGACCCTGTAATCTTCGTATTTGTACCGCGGTGTTAGGGATAAGTGGAGAGGGGGAGATGGGATAATTAAGGCAGAGATAGAATTAGAAAGAAAAGAGAAATAAAGAAAGAACGCTAAAAATCAAGGAGACAGAGGAACGTGCAGAGTATCTTATTGTTATTTCTTTCGGAGTGAAGCAATAATAATCTACTATTGAAGTGTTGTATGGGTTCGTTTTTGGGATTTCTGCAGCTGACTCTCGGCTATCGATGATCTGTCTGTCATCTTGGTTGTCCGCGTATCGAATCATTCCTCTTTGCTCTAATTCTCTGGTTTCTCTGCTCTTCTATTATCCTTCTCCTCCACGAGATCGTTCATGACAGGCACGCATCCCATCTTCTATCGCCTGGCTTCCCTCTGACTTGTGTGACGCTTCTGGGCTTTTGGCGACGGAAAAAGCAACTTGCTCCAGAGATTGGTGTTATTTACTTGCGTCCCGGAGCTCCGTCCGTGTGTTCCAGCTCTCCGTTGATATCGGTAAAATAAAAAAAATAAAAAAAAACTACTCTAAAGAGGCTAATGCTCACGGAGTCACGGGCTTCTTTGTTCCTCATGCTCTAAGTCAGAGTGACCCGGCCATGCTATCAGTGTGTTTGTGGTGCCACTAAGGCACTAACACGCCTCCGTGTGCATGAAATGTGTGTGGAGGCGGCCAGGTGCAACAGGTAAGATAACAACGGGAAACTTTATCTTTTTTTTGTTTTGTTTTTTTATCGAGTCCCCTTTGTAATTCTTTTTTCTTTGATTTTCTGTGTTGAAATTCGCCTATAAAATTCCTAAGTTCCAGAGGAGCTCTACAACGCAAAACAAAAAAAAAAACTCGTGTCATTGGCTTATTGCCTTCGAGACACAGCTTACCCCTCATACACGAGTATATCTATGGCCATTTCGTTGCCGTCTTATACCGTATATGTTACCGGCCGGCTTAATAAAATTATGATGTAACACAGTTTTATACAAGGTACTCCTTCAATTTCAAATTATAAATCAATTTGATTTTTTAATATATTTATTTTGCTATGTATCTAGACATAACATATATATAGTAGCAAATTAAATGTATCGTGAAACCCAAGGTTTGGTGTGGTTATTTTTTTAATGTATGTCTGCCGGAGTGAGCGGTGTGTTGTATGTGAAGGGGAACGGCCGATAAGCAGTTCACAGCTAGCACAAATAATCAGAACATATACTGAAGAATGTTCACTGTTTGATAAGATCAGAACGGTGACTGTTCCTCATCCGACAAAACCGGCATGGTGTAAATTAATCCCCCAGAAGACTTTGCCAAGCTGAATTGCGATGGAGCCTTTAGGGATCATGACTGGTGGATTGGGATTTGTCATTCAAGATTGTGGACGAGCCGTGATTGGCTCCGGATATGGTAAACTACAGAAAATGTTGGAACCTCTGTACGCCAAGCTGGTTGCATGCCTGCAATCTGTCCGAAAGCTGTGGAGTTGGGCATTCAGAAGATAATCCTAGCGACTGATGCGGCTCTGGTAGTCCAGACTTTATCCAGTGGATGTGTTGATCGAAGCACAGCAAATGGTCTCGTTTAATTTGGGAGCTCAAGGATGTAATTCACTGCAATTTTGTTTCGAATGTAGTTAGTTACTCATAATGCTAGATCATGTAATTTGGTAGCACATTCCTTAGTTGCTGCTGGAGCAGGTCTTATCCCGGGTATTGCCTCGATCCAAGATAGTATTCCAATTTGTATTCAAATTCAAATTATGGTGGCCAATGATTTGGCCTCAGATATTAAGCCAAGGAGATCATGTTTCATGTTGAAAAAAAAGTCAAATCGAATTATAATTTGAAACAAAAATACTGCTATTTTTAACTATGAATATATTTTATTATCATGGAACGGGTCACTTGTATCATCCAATACCGAAACTTTTTGTTCCCGATGAACAAACCGGTCTCGGCAAGTTCGCCTAATGCTTCAGAGGGTACGACGCTTCTTGGAGGATGCCGTAGACCCCCTGCGGCCTGGGCGAGTTGCGGCTGATGCGGATGTACCCGCCCTCGCCCCACCCAGGACCCCACGTGTTCTTGACGATCCAGAACGGGTCGCCGGCGCCACCACCGTACCCGACCGCCGTCACTGCGCGACCCAGTTTGCCACCGCAGTTGCCACTGAAGATGCCCCGTTTGTAGTGCTTGAACTCCCACGCGTCGGCCTCGATCCCCACGGCCACAGGCTGCGCCGCGATCGCGGACATGAGCGCGTTCGCGTTGTTCGGCGGCACCTTCTGGTACCCGTCGATGGTCACCGGCCGGGCCGTGGGGTGCTGGCACCGGCCCTCCGTGCCCTTGTACGGGTACACGCCTTCCGGCAGATGCCGCCGTTGCTCTGGATGAACTGGAACGCCGTGGTCATCAGGCCGCCGCGGCAGCCGTAGTCCAGCTTGTCGCAGTCCACCAGCTGCTGCTCCGACAGCGGCACCAGGTTCCTCGTCCGGATGGCGTTGATGCCCTCCACCGCCGCCGCCGCCGAGAACGCCCAGCAGCTCCCGCAACCTGGCCCCTGGTCCTTCACGCGCGTCACCGCCCTCCCGTGCCAGTCCACCGCCGGCGGGAGGCCGAGCGCGGCATTGGCTCCGCCGTGCGTGAGGTTGAACGACCCGTCGTCCTCCTGCTGGTGGAGCTCCTCGCTCTCGCCGTCGGCGGACATGCGCTGGACCGGGGGATCAGTCATGCAATGTCCGTACGGGGAGCGGAGGAACTCCTCGTCGGTCATGTCGCTGAAGCGGTTGAGGCCCAGCGTGTACGTCGCGTTGCCTCGGTGGTTGTGCTCGTAGATGCGCCGCGCGCTGTCCTTGAACAGGTCGAACCGCCGGGTCATCTCGCTGACGTCACGCGCCATGTCGTAGTGCGCGCGCCAGCGCTCGTACAGCGCCCACAGGGACGCATCCGACGCCAGGTCGTGCTCGGTGTAGTCAATGGCGCTTGCTGCCGGCACAGTGGACAGCGCGAAGGCCACGACTAGCGCCGCTGCCATGGTCGTTGCGACCTTAGCGGCTCTCACCATTGTAGCTTCAAGTGATGTCGTAGTGTTAGCAACCGAACTGGATGCTGATTATGGGAAGTGAGCAAAGATTAGGCAGAAAGAATTATTGGCATGGGAATGAATAATTAAGGTATAGTTTTAACTTGTTCATACAACATCATGCCTCTGTTCTTATTATATACTCCAACATCAAGCATTACGGGATAGAAGCATGATCCATAAGAAATTGTTTTATGAAGTAAATCTTTATAGTTATTGTAATCAATACGTGCATCTAACTAATTATGATAGATTTAAAGATGAGTAGAGCAATTCTGTAGCCAGAACACCATCAACAATAATGTTAATCATAGCCTGAAGAAGCCACTTCATTAGCCTCTTCAATTAACATTCATTTGACCCATGGCCCATGGGTTGGATTTTTAGAGATGGATCCAGATGTTTAAACATGCGAAAGATCCGATATTCTTATTTGTTTTAGTATTAGTATATGGATATACATACGATCGAGCTGCATTAAGTCGAATTCCTTCATGAATAAGATATCAGCAGAGCTACCATTGTCCTGCAACACATTTTGTAAGGTGCAACCAGCCACGTGAACTGTAATGACAAATACATCCAAATACGGGTAATCTCTGACTTGGAAGTCGCTTTCATCGAATGATATCGAAACCATTGACCAGGCAGGTCTGTTCAACGGTACTCTTGGCGAGATTGTAAGTACCCTCCTTTCATAATCCTTCTTGGCTCTCTTACTTTCATGCTCAAGGTTGGATCCGCCAATGATCGCGAAGATATTTCCCTTTCACTGGAGAATAGGATTTACAATCTGGACATCTTGGGATTGCACTTGCTTCGGCTGCGGCTGTAGCTGTTGCGCCTGCTGGTGCTGTTCAACCGCTGCTGGCGATGAAACCGCAATTGAATGAGCATGCGCCTGATTCTGGCCGAATTGATGATAGTAATTAGTTGGTGGTAGCTACCAGGTATACGGATTTTGGTAGTACTGAATCGCTGGTGCCGGTTGAGGCGTCTAATACTGGAATTGCTGGTAAGCCGAACCATGACTTGAAATCGAGCCCTGACTAGTGTTGTGAAACACATGCTTACTAGATTGGGCCGCACTTGCCGCTTCGTCTTTTTCTTTCTGCTCTTTCGCATCTGCCCGTATTGGCACTCGCGTGACACATGCCCGGCGTTTTTGATGCATACAAAACAGTAGGGGACTCTCTGACCCCTTCCACGCCCCCTGCCTCAGCCCCCACGTGGAGGTCGCCCTCCTCTCACATTTTGGGCAGGCTGGCGAGTTTGACTTTCCTGCACAAAATGGGGGCCAACTGGGCTGAATCATCCTACATGTTGTTGACGAATGGACGCTGATTGGTGAACTTGATCCTGCCGATTGCGTTTGCTTTGGGGTGTTCTATTGAGGTTGTTTCACGCTACTTTTTGGCACTCTTTATCTTCTTCAGACCTGGCAAATTTGCGCATCTCAGTGAACAACTTGTTGATTGTCACGGGCAAATCATGAGACAAATGTTCCCTGCACGGCCCCATCTTGAGCCCCTCTATCGATACTACAATAAACACCTCATCAGCGACATTCGGCGTCTGTACTCTAAGCTGAATGAGCCTGTCCAGATACTTGGACAAGGGCTCGTCATCCGGTTGATGAAGCTTGAGTAAATCCCTAGTGCCTTTCTTCTCTATCTGAAAACCTTAAAAAGTGTTCACCAATTCGGACTTAATCTGGACCCAAGATCTGATTGATAGAGGCCGAAGTGACATGTACCATTCGTGATTGACATCATCAACTACCATGATGAACGATTTTGCTAAGGTGTTGGCGTCTCCTCCCGCCAAATGCACAGCTGCCTCATAGCTTGCAATGAATCTTCTAGGGTTCGACTTTCCGTCGAATTTGGGAAACCTGGGCTTGTATCCAGGTGGCCAGGGGTGGAGACAAATTATCAATTGCAGCGAGATCGATAACTGGGTGAGGCGCTATCGGCTGGTGATCCGGTTGCGGCTGGTGCTGCACCCTTGGTTCCGCCTGCATAGCCTCTAGGTCCCTTTGCAACCTAAGCTTGGTAGCTTCGGCCTGCCTGATCGCCTCTTGGGCTGTGGCCACCCGTTTTTGGGCTGCGATTTGATTGGCCATGCGTTGTCTTTCTTCCTCGAGAATCTAGATGTTGGCCTGACACTCGTCGAGTCTCTTGAGCAGTGCTGCATGCTGCACGAGTATTTCATCCTGAACTTCATGCGAATCATCGGCTCCCTGTTCTTCTTCTTCGACCTCGACCTCAACGTCGTTAGTTGGCTGGATAGCCGACTGATGTTGCTGCGGGGTCAGGGTTGGGTGTGGAATCACCGCCCGGGTTTCGGTCGCCGCCGCCGCGTTCCCAGCCGGATCCGCAGATGTGCCAACCACGTCGGCCGGCTGGGCGTTGTTCTTGGATGTTGCAGTTGCATTGAGAATGTTTGTCATTGTGCGCATCTTCGGCATGGTATGCTCATGCACAACCACGGTGGGCGCCAATGTTGGTTTGCACGGCAACTGATTACAGCGGCACCCCTGATTGCCGAAATGCAATTGGTGGTGCGACCACGATAGGTGGAAATGAGCGAATGCAAAAAGTAATACGAACGGGAATTTGGGCAAAAAACTTCTCTCTCTTTAATACAGCTGGGTGGAGGTGTTATTTATACACAACCATAGACCGTTACATGGCCATTTTGTACTTGTACCTATTACACATGCCTAGAATATTCCGGCTGTTAGGGTCACATTAGTCATCTGGCTCCGAGATGCCTCCTGTTCCTCAACCACCGACCAGGTGGGGCCCGATGACGTCGCCCTGTCGCTCGCCTTGACCTCCCGTAGACACATTCGGGGAAGCTTGTACCTGCACTCAGCTATGAAAGACGGTTAACATTGTCACCAAATGTGAACTGAATGTGCGCCGAATGTTCAATTCTAAACTCTACTCTGGCGTCAGTTATTCGAAAATAACCTCCGGCTCACAGAACAGGGCCATGTACGTAGCCGATTATGAACCTACTGGCGTAACCGAAAGGAAGCCGACGGGGGGTGGCAACGGCGTGTCCAACCCCCAACATGTGAATTGACGAAAGAAAAACTAAAACACGAGGCATGTGATGTACGCACCAAGATGCATTTTAAGTCATATATAAGAATTTTGCGTTATACAAAATTAACCATGAAAAGTGATGGAACTTTATTTCCCAAAACCTACGAGTTGATCAAATATCGGAAGCTCTAAAACCTAGTTTAATTTATGTGTACAAAGTATATAATAAAGGAAAAAACTAAGAGAGGTGCGCCTTGAGCCTGGCTTCTTTGGGTCATCTTAGATTTATGAACTTATATGATATATATATATATATATATACTCATGCTCAATGCAAACGCTCGGCGTCTCCATTTAAAGAGCTCAGAGAGCCTTCTGGAGCGTCCTTCGCGCTTATCTGGCTGTCCTTCGAGTTTATCATCTTCACAGCTGGATGGCGCACCGTCTTTAATTATCAGCTTCTACTGTTGCCGGATGGTGACCTGCCAACGTCGCATTGTCTTCTGAAGATAACGAACGTCTGCGTCTTCAATTATCTTCTTGAACTGTTGCATGACAACGACTTCGTCTTCGATAATTAATGCTTTCTCTGATGGATTCAGAATATATATATATATATATATAAAGTTGCTTCGATTTGATTTTGGATGGAGCCTAACTGGGTTTTTGCTTTATCGCGTATGGGAATCATTATTAATTTTGTAGATTTGTGATCATAAAAGGTTCAATTAGATAGGAAGAAGAGAAAAGTGTGAAAGAAGAGAAAAGTGCTGCTCCAACGATATCAAATTATAAGACAATTTTTAGTCGTTTACTCTAATTTCCAATGACGAACGAATATTACGGCACCGCTCCATCCATATCCAATTATAAAGCATTTTAGTTCTTTTATAGATACGCATAGTACATATCCAAGTTCATAAAAAAAGTTATATATCTAAAAATTTAAAATTTATTGTAATTAAGAAACAAAAAGTGAGCGCCGCGCCACTTTTCTACCAGAGGATGAGATCTAGTGGATATATGTATCTGAAAGTGTAAACTGACAGTAGTGGCATAGTATTGTAGGCGTCACACTCTCACCCGCCTAGCCATGCCCAGTAGTAGCAGGTAGCTTCCGCCGTGTCGTACGTGTTTGTATAATGCGTGCGGGCGGAGTGCCAGACCTGGAACCTGCAGCCGATGCTAGCCGCCGGCGGCTTCCGTAGAGAATCGCGTGCACGTGCCGAGAAACAACAAATTACTTCCCCGGGAACACGCCGGCGATGACAGTGCGTGGAATCAAACCACGTACACGTAAGCGCCTACGTCCGCACCAGCAGATCCCGCCTGAGCCGAGAGAGAGAGGGAGAAGAACTGGACGATCGAGTACGATACATACGCGTGTTTATGTGTGTGCTGCACGTCCACACACGAGGACTTACTAGAATGAGCACACACGAGGAGTGCTTGCTTTCTCAGCGTCGGCGTTAGTACCTGCCGGGTACCAATGGTCTGTACATCTTTTATATTAAGACGGAGAAATGGTGAAAATTATAACGACGCACCACAAATAACGTAACGTAATAGGAGGCTACTGCTATACGATTGGTTCAGTCCTCCCTAGCAGGGTCGACCAACGGAAGCAACAACAACAGAGTCCGCTTTAGCTCGGGAAGGCCCACACAAGTCAGGCCCATATCCCAACCGAGTGCAGAGTGGCCTCATGCAGCGCCTACATTATTCGGGTCCCGGACGACGCGCGCGGATTCAAAGTCAGGCCAAGCTTTCCTTGTTTACAGAAGCGATCTGTCATTGGGCTCAGCCAATACCACACACGCAAGCCAAGCGTGGGTATGCTCATGCTCCTTCTCATTTCGGGATTTCTACAGCTGATTCCACTGCCAATACCGGATGGTCGATCTCATTCAATTCGTCATCATTTGGTTCGGGCTAAAGAGCAAGATTCTTCAGCAGAGTCCAGTCTTTCTTCTTGTACGGTTTGGTCAAATGGTCCTGCTTCCAGTTTCACGGGCCTCAGCCCCCGCCTCCACCACCTTCGACCGCCCCGGCGCCCACCGCCCTGACGGCGACGGTAGGGTCTCGCTGGAGCTCCGACGATATCCTATTACTGGTGTTGGGAATATGCCCTAGAGGTAATCATAGAGATGATGATATTCCGATTGTATCTATGACATGCATTAAGTGTTCATTGAATATCCATTATAGATAACTTGTGTTGATTGGCAATTATGTGAGTTGTTTGTGGTACTCAATTACTTGAATGGTTATTCTAAAGTTGTCCCTGGTCGGCGTTCTTGTAAGAACACACTTGAATATTAGACCAGCACATGTATTAGTTGATGGCTATGTTTCACAGGTCATGGACATAGAGATGTCGAACTAATAATGTGGGCACATGTGAGACATGTAGGATGTACTGACCCAACATGAGATTGTCTCTATTCACGTCATGTACTTTATGTCCTTAGACCTGAGACTATGGTATGTACTCAAGATGTGAAACGGCCTACTTAGGGATCATCAAACACTGCTCCGTAACTGGGTAGTTATAAAGGTGGTCTTCGGGTGGTCGAAAAGCATGCTATGAGACATAGACAGTCAAGATGGAATTTTTCCCTCTCTGCGTGAGAGAAATATCACTAGATCACTCAAGTGATTGGATCAACAAATGCATGACCGTGCTTGGGTTAAGTGTTAACCCACGAGTTGAACCATATATCGAGTGGCAAAGAAAATAACGTGTACATGATCATAGTGGTTCGTCTGATATGATCTTTGCGTATGCATAGGAGTTATCATGTCTTACTAAAGGCCGTTGTCAACTATTGAGCGAGTAGGAGTACTCGGTCCATGTCTATGTGTACGTGAACCCATACAGTCGCACGCTTAAGGGTTGGAAGTCTAATTCGGGTTGGACCCGAATTAGACAAGGCTTAGGGATTCCTGATGGGCCTCCAGACAGGGTCGTATAGGGACGCCTATATAAGCAAGGGGTAGGGGCGAGGCAAAAGTGATCACCTTTATCTATTGAGCCGTCGTCGCCCACCCCACGCTCACGCCTTAGTTCCTCACGGACCTAGCAGTCCGGTTGCGCATTGCTTCTTCCTGCACGTGTGTGATACCTTGGAGGTGCTGCATCTGCGGCCCAAGGACAGAACTAGTCGATCACGGTGGTCGGCAACTGGTCGGCGACTAGTTGGACTGGTCGAGAACGTGCTCGGACGATCCGCAAGTGAAGGGTGTACTTGACGGACGACCAAGCAACTGCACGGCACTGCTGCGACGCGTTCGACTACATCGAGTCTTCCGCTGCACCTGCGCGTCTAGTGGTGATCCCGTGACCTATATCTAGTAGATCCTGGTTTATGAGGTAGAAAAGTTTTGTTTTCTGGCTAGCGTAGCACCCTTATAACCCCTTCAACTGGCGGTGACCACCTTTTTCCCTTTGCCCCTCCCCTGATGCGGCCATGGCGAACTCCAGCGAGCTCCGCCAAAGTTCAAACATGGCGCCCCTGCCCTAGATCTGGCTCGGTCGACGCCCCCACCATCAGGGTTCCCTAAACCGCCCGGCGATCATCTCCGCCAGCTGGCCATTCTATACCCACTGGAGTTGGCTTCTCCTCCGTCTTCTTGCCAGAACCCTAGGCACGGCGAGGGCGAAGCAGTAGTTCCGGGTGCGTGGGCGCGGCCAAGCGACGACGATGGGCGCAGTGGTGGGCTCGGATGCGTCGCATCGGATGGTCACGCTGGTGTGCGTGCTGAGTCTCTAAATCGTGCGCGTTCTTCACTTATCATTTCCCATTATTATTTTGTGGAATGGATCGCTTGTATATCGTTTCATCCGATACCGATTCTTTTGTATTCCCAACGAACAAAACCGGAACAGCTACCGAAATGGAAATGGTATCGTCAAGTTTGCCTAATGCTTAGTATCAAAAAAGTTTGCCTAATGCTTCAGAGGGTACGACGCTTCTTGGAGGATGCAGCAGACCCCCTGCGGCCTGGGCGAGTTGCGGCTGATGCGAACGTACCCGCCCTCACCCCATCTCGGACCCCACGAGTTCTTGACGATCCAGAACGGGCCGCCGGCGTCAGCGCCGTACCCGACCGCCGTCACCGCGTGACCCAGCGTGCCTCCGCAGTCGCCACTCTCCCGCATAGCCAGTAGTGTAATAATAGGCGCGTCACTCTCCCGCATAGCCAGTAGTACAGATAGCACCGGCGTGTCCGTACAATGGGTGCAGGCGGACCTGGAAGTGTTCGTGTTCCGCCACCAACTGCATGCAAGCCGCCGCCGGCTGCCGTAGGTAGAATCGCTCTCGTGCACGTGCCGAGCGAGAGAAACACCAGAGTTTCTCCCCGGGGACACGCCGGCGACGACCGTACGTGGAATCCAAGCCAAGCACACGTACTAAGCACGTCTAGCTGCCACCCTGAGCACGGCGAGAGAGAGAAGTACTTGACGATCGAGTACGATGCATACGTGTCTATGTGGAAGCGTAGTGCTGCACGTCCACGTTACCACGTACTAGAACGAGAGTTTGCTTTGCTTTCTCAGCGCCGGCGTCAGCCCGTACCTGCCGGGCGCGGGCGGAGGCACTGTGCCGTGGCGTAGGCACCATGCCGATCGACGATGGTTCGGGAGGCCCGAGAGGCCACACGAGGAAGCGGCCACGCCCACATCCATCTGGTGGTGCGCACCGGCCGATCGAGAGGCTTCGCGGCGGTCGGCTACGCTCGGTGATTGCCTGCCGGCGACGGCGTCACGGCGAGAGGATGGTGCGGCGCGCGCCGTGCTCGCTCGTGACTTCGTGAGTGGGTGAGGCAATATCGTAAGAGGCGGATCCAGCCGCCTGGACGCACGTGGACTGCACCCATACCCAGGTGAGCTCACGATAGAAAAAGGCGAGACCTGTGTGACACACGTCGTCGTCTTCGATGTGTGCCAAGATAAACTCTGCACGACGTCGATGAACCTAGCTGGCACTCTCTGGCTGTCATGGTGTGTGCGTATGGACTCAGTTTTGGTGCTCTGCGATACGGGCGTACCGGGGCCGGCCGATGAATATCATATCAAGTGATCATGTCTCATGCTTCATCCTGAGTATATATAAAAATGAATGGATTCGTTCGATCCGTATCCCAGGATACATGGTGGTCCCTGTAACCACCACATATAGTGCTGCTGAGAATGGTATGGTAACAGCCTGCCTATCACCTGTGTGTGCCCCAACATACCCGTAAACTTTGCACAGAGGACAGGAGAGTGTACAAGGAGAACTCGCACACAGTTTCGCCATTTATAGACGACCGGCCGGCGCCTCCACTCCATTCCTGCTTGCTCCAGGCATCAGCTAGAACGCTATTATTGTTCACCGCGCGCGCGCAGATCAGCGCAGCAGGAACCGATGGGCAGCGTCGGCGGCGGTGGCGGCTCGCCGGAGGCGGAGGAGCAGCACACCGCGGGTAGTGGCGGTGCCCCTCCGCCGCCGGTGGTCTGCGTCACGGGGTCCACCGGCTATGTCGGCTCGTGGCTCGTCCGCACGCTGCTACGGCGAGGCTACCGCGTCCACGCCACCGCCAGGGACACAGGTACGTACGTACACATGCGTCGTAGCGCGTGGCAGGGCCGCCGGTTGCGCGTCCGTGTTGCTATATAGTGAGGTGTTCAACTAGCTAGCTGACCATGGCCGGTCAAGCTGGTGCCGCGCGCGGCGTGCGCCGCCCCGGTGCCGGTGGTGTTGGTGGCGCAGGCAAGGCCTGGCAGCTGCTCGGCGCCGTGGAAGAAGGGAGGGAGAGGGACCGGCTGAGGGTGTTCCGGGCGGACATGGGCGAGGAAGGGAGCTTCGATGCCGCCGTCACGGGATGCGTGGCGCTCTTCCACGTCGCGGCTTCCATGGAGCTCCACGTATCACCCGCCCATCACGACAACCTTGGTGAGTACGTTAACTTGTGAGCTGTGACACATATATAGATATACATGTAAAGTTGTCAACAGCTAGCTCACTCTCCCTCCGTTCTGCGTGATCCACACAAATGCTTCCGATCAAGTCATACTCTCCCTCGATACGGACATAAAAGGCTGTGTTTAAACTTTAGAACAAAGATTTGATGATAGATAATTAAATTAAATCTCAAAAACTACAAACATCAATAAATTTTGAAGTTGTGTACTTTCAAAACATATAAGCTATTTTGTATAGTAATGTTTTAGAAATAATTATGGAAAACTCATAATTTTGAATGGAAAAGTGGCTCCTCCGTTCTAAATTGTATGTCGTTTTAATTTTTTTTTTGGTACATAACTGTTACACACCTAATAACTACATATTTGTATGTATTTGTTATGTAAGAGCTATACATCTAGAAGAAAAATAGAATGATAATTTGAAACATAGGGAGTATATATTATTGGAAAAAAAAATAGTGCTCAATGGTACACGCCGGAGACTGTGCAAGTTAATTCTGATTTACTCGCGGAAGTAGTGAAGTAACCAGGTTGGTAAAGACATCTACAATAGCTATGTATATGGTTACTAGATGTAGAAGTCCACCAATCCATGACTTGTATGTGCTAGTGGTTTTAATAAAAAAGGTGTTAAAACTGCAATCAATGAATTTTGCCTTACAATTTACAAGTAATCAAATTGGCTCCACGCCAAATGCACTAATCAAATGTTTGACATCCTCGATCATCCTATTTTCATGGGAGTTATGGAGAGAATAGAACTCAAGAATTTCCTACAAGATCAAGGATGAGGCAACATCCTAGATTTAAGCTGAAAACGAGAGTCCTTCTGGCAGAAGACGACAAGTGGGCAATTATCTGAGTTTGTCGTCAAACCATGAGTCAACAGATAATCATATATCCTTCTTCGCTGCACAATGAACATGAGGCATGTTGCTCCATCAATATGGGACATTCTTGACGTGGTCTTAACTCCAAGTGCTTGGGAAAAGTTGGTGATGTTAAGACATGTCATAATGTCCTTCCACAATAATCGTGAAACGACAATCGTAGGAAAGATGGATGTCAGTTGGCAAAAGACGACAAAGGGGCAATTCCGTGAGTTTGTCCAACTAGTAAATCGACAAATAATCAGTCCTTCCTAACCGCAAGATGAACACGAAGCATGTTGCTCCATGAATGTGGGGCACTCTCATCATGGTCCCAACTCCCAAGTGCTTGGGAAAAGGTTGGCAATGTTAATACATGTCACAATGTCCTTTCACAATCATCTAGTGAAACAACAATCATAGATAAATGGTCTAGTGAACCGACATTTGTAGGAAAGATGGATGTCGGCTAGTAAAAGGCGACAAAGGCGGCAGTTCTCCAAGCAGTTTGTCCAACCATGAGTCACTACCAAATGATGAGATGTCTAGACTCTGTTTTGTAAAGCAAACATGTGAAGAACTTGCATTTTCGCTGTGTCCACGTCTTCTAAACTGTGGGAGCAGTTTTTTTTTTTTTGAATCTAGGTATATATTATGATTCTCTTGCTGAATGAATTAAACTGTCCAGCTGATTTAGCAAGAAAATCACAAATTAATAGATAAATAGTCACTAGCCAATTTGAATGTCAACTAAAACAGGAAATGTACCACGTATAATGTTACTTTGTGTTAACACTTCGTATTTAATTAACCCCCCGTGATGTTGCCTGTTGCAGAGGAGCACGTGAGCTCACGTGTGCTGGAGCCGGCGACGACGGGCACCATCAACGTGCTGCGGTCCTGCGTCCGCGCGGGGACCGTGCGCCGGGTCGTCTTCACGTCCTCCGTCAGCACGCTGACGGCGGTGGACGCCGACGGGCGGCGGAAGCCCGTCCTCGACGAGTCCTGCCTCAGATCCCTCGACGACGTCTGGCGCACCAAGCCCGTCGGCTGGGTGCGTGCGCTGCTAGCTGCTTCTCGCGTCACGCAGTGATGATCTGCTCCGTCGACCTCCCATCAGCTCTCTCTGAAATCTGAGCCCTCTGTGGCAGATCTACATCCTGTCGAAGCGGCTGACCGAGGAGGCGGCGTTCAGGTTCGCGCGGGACAACGGCGTCCACCTCGTGTCCCTCATCCTGCCCACCGTCGCCGGGCCATTCCTGACGCCGAGCGTGCCTACGAGCATCCAGCTCCTGCTGTCGCCCATCACAGGTAGGTAATCCATCCATCACAGGCACTGTTCTTGACGCTGTTGCCGTCTGACGACGGCACGCCGGACGCCGGCGACGCAGGTGACCCGAAGCTGTACGCGGTGCTGGCGTCGGTGCACAGCAGGTTCGGGTGCGTGCCGCTGGTGCACTTGCAGGACGCGTGCGACGCGCACGTCCTGCTCATGGAGGCGCCGCTCGCCGAGGGGCGGTACCTGTGCGCCGCGGGCGGGTACGCGGCGGCGCACCTCGCGAGGCTCCTCGCCTCGCGCTACCCTCCGTTCAGGCCCGGCGACAGGCACGTCATCTCTGCCACTGCCACGACCGCGAGTGGTTTCTCTTCAGGTGCGCTTTCTGATCAGCTGATGTGTGCGTGGTCTCTGACCGTCGGCAATGGCCGCGACTCTCGTGTGGCGCAGGCTGAGCAGAGACTTCGGCGACGACGACGCGTCGTGCTCGCCGCCGGTGGTGTCGTCCAGGAGGCTGCTGGATCTCGGGTTCATGTTCCGGCACGGCGTCGAGGACGTGGTCAAGGACAGTGTCGCGCAGTGCCTTGCCCATGGATTCCTGGAGCATCCTGAGACCTGAACGGGACAGAGCTCCTAGTTGGTTTCAGCCTTTTCAGGTTTTCAGCACGGGATGGAAGCATGGCATGCTACCTGGGCCTAACGGCCCTTATGCTTTTGTGTGACAAAATAAATGAAAAAACAACACATGTATGTCATATGACACAGCTTCTTGAAGATCTTGATTGTTGTTATTTTTTTTTTAGGAAAACAAAATCTGCCATGACCAAAATAGAGAGAAAAAAAGGATAGCACAGATACGACATGTATGCAAAAGAGATGGGCCATTCAGAACCAAGACTGATCCCTATGGATGCACAAGCAGACCAACACGGAATGTGGACTGATCCTTATATAAGGAAAAACATGGATCGGAGTGCAGACTGAATTTTGAGCTTTTGGGCCATGCAGCCTTTATTTTCTCATTAAAAAAGCATACTTATTTTATTTCAAATTAAGAGAAAAAACTTCCTATATAATCAAGAAGCCTGGAGCATTGCTATGCATTACACAGTAGCTTGTCAAGAGAATTTGCCAAAACAAGATGGAGTTCCACACCCAGATGGACAAATCTATGCAATCATACTTGAGACGACCATGCAAAATATAAAACGCATACATGAAGCGAGTCCACAGCAACAGTTTTTTATCGTGAGGCTGCATAAATTTAATCAGATGATGAAAAGAAATGTTGTGAATTCCACAATGATTTTTCAGACGAATATTCCTACAATGAATTTAATCGACTAACTAACACCAACTGGAAATGGTGGTGTCAAACTGTCAATGATAATATGCATAAACTACTTAAGTTTGATTCAAGAAATTCACCAATCGGTCAGACACTAGGGAAATATTATCGTATCAACTTATGCAAATAAAAGTTGTTCGTTTAACAACATCAAAACTCAAAAGTGGTCTTCAGGAGTGAGCCAGTTTTCATTTTATTTTTCAACAACATATGAAGTACTAAATCTTAGTCATCCACTGGTGACTAAACTGTCTGTCCCCTGAGTTATCTTCACTGTGGAGTATCAATCAAGCATAATAGATATCCAAATATAATCGACTAATTGAGCCTAGCTGCATTTGTATTCTGTTTACTACTATTATATGTCTGAAATTTTTTCTTATAATTATATATCTGCATTGTTCTTTCCTAAATGCACCTTTGCTGAATGGAACTAGAATTACTGCTCCACATAAAAAAAACTGCCACCAACATTGATTTCTGCAATTCAAGGATTCAGTATTGGCTTAAACATATTGATAAAGCTTTATTAAGTACCTACAATAGGTCATTAAACTTTGCATGCAGTACCAGCTTGACTTAAGCCGAAAATAATTGTTTAACTTGAACTGATCCTCATGTAGTCAAGCAAAGCACGAACAAGCTCAGGATCTGATTCTTTTATTTTTTTCTCGAACATGCAGGAGAGCTGCGTATCATTATATTAATAGAAGAAAAGAAATAGAAATAGTCTTACAGGTACAAAGAACCTCAAACACACGCCCCCACTCGACCAATGAAGCTAAATCACCGGAAAAGAGTTACAAGGACGACCAAGAGAAACCCCTCTACTGCAGAAACCTAGGTTACAGTTCGGGCATAGATTAGGGAAATCCCCTTAGCCTCTGCCACACTCCACCAACCAGCCTCCTCCTTGGCCAGGTACAGGACCGAGTTAACATTTGGGATTGCTCCATTGAAAACACAGTCATTCCTGTGACGCCAAATGCTCCAGGCTCCTAGGATGACTAGAGAATTCAGATCCCTTCTTAGGTCACCTTGAGCAGCACCATCAATCTTTCTCCATCAATTATTAAAATTCTGATCAGCAGGTGTTGGAGCAAGGGTTGCAGCACCAAAATGAGAGAGGAAGGAGAACCAAAATATTCTTGAAAAAACACAGCCCATGAGAAGGCGATGAAGATCTTCCTCAAGCTGGTCACACAGGACGCACATTTCTAGATGAGGGAGGCTCGTCTTTGCTAACCTGTCTACAGTCCAACACCTGTTATGGGCCACTAACCACATAAAAAATATGCATTTTGGGGACGCCCAAGTTTTCCAAATTCTCTTAAATGGTTCAAAAGAGATGGCTCCATAAAACAGGGCAGTGTAGGCACTCTTTGTTGTGTACTGGCCTGAAGAGGAAAGCCTCCAGACATGTTTGTCAGCGATGCTCTCATTCAGCTCCACCCTAGATAAGAGATCCCAGAGATGGAAATATTGAGATAGAGCAGCCGCACCAAATTCTCCCTGTAAGTCCTCTATCCACCTATTCTCAGGAAGGGCCTCATTAACAGTACGTTTACTCGCTCGCCTTTTAGGAACCAGAGCAAAAACAAGAGGCGCAATCTCCTGGACTCCTTAACCATCCAGCCATTTGTTCTTCCAGAACAGGGTATTAGCTCCACTTCCCACTTCTGTATGAACTGCGACCGAGATCAGCCCAACAACCTCCTTACTGACCTGGACCGGCAGATTTGCCCAAGGTTTGTTTGGTACACTCCGCTGCAGCCAAGGCCATCTTGCTTTCAAGGCAATCCCCAATGTTTTGAGATCATTTATTCCCAGCCCGCCTAATTCCCGAAGTCGACAGACCTTGGGCCAGGCAATAAGACAATGACCCCCGTTTGCTTCTTTTCTTCCCGTTTGCAGCATCCAGGCGCGCTCAGCAGTCACCACAAGGTACGTTAAATCTGCATAAGGGTAATTTTGTCTTTTCGGTGTAGTAGAGTCTAGGAGGAAAAGGGAAAAAGAGTAAAAATGGCAAGGAAATAACATATTTTGGAAAGCCCACAACTTCAGTCAACAAAATCTAATATAAATAGATCAGCTATTCAGAGCCAAAACTGATACCTATGGATGCTCAAGAAGACCACCGCGGAGTGCGGACTGACCCATTTTTTTAAAAATAAAAAGGTCCGGTTACCCGGATATATATTAATAAGACGAAAAAAGGGGAAAACAAGGACTGGAGTGCAGACTGAATTTTAAAATTTTAGCCCATGCAGCTTTCATTTTCCCATTAAAGGAAGCATACTTCTTTTATTTCAAATATAATAATAAAAGAGGGAAAAAACCTATAATCAAGAAGCCTGGAGCCTTGCCATTCAGTACCTATAGTAGCTTGTCAGAAAAAGAATTTACCAAAACAAAATGGAGTTGTTCATCCACATGGACAGAACTTAGGAATCATACTTGCAACGATCACGCAAAATATAAAGCTCATACTCGAAGAGAGTTCACGGCAACAGGTTTTGATCCTGAGGCTGCATACAATTAATCAGATGATGAAAAGAAATACTATCAGTTTCCCAAAAGCATTGTTTTTTTCAGAGGACGATTACAGCAATGAATTTAATGGACTAAGTAGCACCTAATGGAAATGATGGTATCAATTAAGCATAGTATGCATATGCTTCTGAACTCGGATTAATGAAATTCACCACTTGATATTGCAGAAAAAAATACTAATATATACTAGTGAAATGCTATTGTATCAACTTGTGCTTGTGCAGATAAATGTTGTTCATTTGACAATATCAAAAGTGGAGTTCATGACTGAGACATTTTTTTAAAAAAAAAAGGTGTATGAAGTACTGAATTTTAGTCATTCACTGGTGACTAACTTAAGCATTGGTTGGAGTATCATCCAACCATAATAAATATCCAAATATAATTGACTAATTGAGCCTAGCTGCACTTGTGTTCTTTTTACAACTAATTAGAGAATTGTTGTTCTATATAAAATATTGTTGTCAGCATCCATTGATCCTGCAATTCATGGATTCAGTATTGGTTCAAACATACCGATGATAAAGTTTATTAAGTACATACATAGGTCACTGAACTTTGTATGCAGTACCAGCTAGACGAGCATAAAATAAGTGTAACTTGAACTGATGCTCATGTAGACAAGCAAGACACATAATTTGACTGCAAAGACAAGCTTGACTTCTAGTTCTTTTTGGTAGGAGTACCATGCACTTGCTGAAGCATCAGGAGTTCAGGACATGTGCCTTGCGCTTGTGCTATTCCAGAAACATAAATGTCACCTCAAGCAGACACCATATAGGCAGCTAAAACATGTGAACAAAAACCAAGAGCATGACACAGCTCGGTTACACAAGATAACCCCTATACCATCATTCCATGGTATGCCCTTTATATATCTTTGTGGGTAGCAACGAGGGATACCAGGCAGGAAAGATGATGAATTTGATTCAGCAAAGCAAAATACCAAACTCACAAGAACTAAAGAGTGATTTTAGTATCACAATTCATCTATTTAATGACCTCCCATGCGCTACAATTTTTAAAGTAGAAAACCCTTTTTTCATTCGGTCGATAACAAAGGGAGACAGAGAGCCATTACTCAATTAGCAATCATAAACCATGAAAAGGCAATGACAACAGATTTTTGAAAGCAAGTTTGCTTCTCTAGTTCGCACTCCATGGCAATCATAACATATAATTAAATCAATCACTATCAGTATTGCACTCTATTTATCAATCAGGCTACTCCCTGAAAGTTACCATATCAGAAAAATATATGTTGGCAACAAAACCACAGGTCATGTAAGTAAGCGCACATCTCTTCACTTTGTTTCAATCTGATACCTCAAAGTAAAATATTAACAAAGGACTGAGAACTTCTAATATTATAATTTTTTTCTGGCCCATAACTTAACTCATATTCATTTGAGTTAAGGAAGATAATATGAAGCTACAAAACCGTTCAGATTCATCATCATAGCAATAATGTCAAATACATCATCCAACTGGTGCCAGGACAGCAAAGCAAGAGCATACTGGAACACCATGCATTTTAAATATTTTGCTAGGAGTAATATTCAAGAAAGAAATTAAGGAGACAGCATGGTTTCTTATAATTTTCTCAGTAAGAACTACAACCAAAACGGTAATGTCCTGATACTCTGGCATTACGATCCATAGGGCTCTGACTCAAGTGGTGACTAAACTATGACTTGATAAAGGCCTCATGATATGGTCGAGTTGCTGTATTGTCAGACCCAGTAAACATTATCATGCCATTGACCAAGCTTCTTTGAGAAGCAAAAGGTCTGCTTCTGGTGCACGGGCCGACTCCACTGGAGTGACATTGCGAGAAACTATTAAAACTTTACGCAGAGACCTAGCTTTCCTCAACAGAAAACTCACTAGCTGCACCTCGGAGGGGCTCCAGTTGAAGTTCGTGACCTTTACCATGACAAGGTTGTCTAAGCAATCTTCCGTTGGCTCTTCCCGCACCTGGTCAATAGAATCTCCTGTGGGCTTTGATCTATATGCCGGGAGCTACAAAGAAGAACCATAGTAAAAAAGACAGGATGATTATGTGAAGCAAAGAAATTACAAAGCATTGACTGTGTAAACCTGCACAAAGAGCCTCTCCAGATTAGGACATTGGAAGGTCTTGAGGAACAGATAAAGGTTGGGAAGGTTGACAGACTTTGTATTATCATACATGAGTAGATGTAGCTCTTTCAAACTATGTAAGTTGAAATTGGACATCTGGGCACTGGCTCCATCTGCTGACAAGACAGATACACCCTAAAATAAAAGGTATGGTTAGGTTTAAGAAACCATTAATTTTTCTTTCATATTTTTGGAAATCAAGCAACTAAAAGTTACTGCTAAATGACACCAAAAACAATACACAAGATTGAATAGGGAGAAAGTACCGTAAGGGCTTTGTAACATATGGTGAGAACATTGAGGCTGGATGAATCCTCCGGTAGAGATTTCCTCAACTTATCAATAATCCACAGGCCGCGCCACCCGCGAGCGAGTGCCCCGGTGCGGATGGCGGCCTTCAAGGGAAGGTGCGTCAGGATATGCAGCCGCAGCTCGTCGGGAAGCGCCGAAATGCGGTCTGCCCAGATCGCATCCGATCCCACCGCCTCACATCGGTCATCCAGCTCATCCACCCTCTGCCTCTTCGATCCGCCGCCGCCGTCGTTGCCGCCGTCGCCCGAGTTGACCATTTGCCGCTCGTCCCCAATTTGGGGAATACCCTACCCTAACCTCTCCCACCTCTCCCTCTCCCCATCCAATTTCGAAACGAACGCGCCGCCGCTGGGCGTTGCGTTGCGTGCGAACCGGCGAGACTGCGAGACTTGCAAGGTTAAAGAAAAGGAGTTGGGCCATATAGGGCCCAAACGTGGCCGCTCAAGGCCTTCTACAGTTGGGCTATTGGCCCATGCATAAGCCTTGTATTTGAAGAGGCAAACTTTATTTTATCCGCCGGTTGCCAAAACTCCGTTCATATAATGTTATGTTAGTTTTTTTGGTGTTTTTTTATATTATTATTATCAGGAACTTCCCGTGTTATAAAATGTTATTAATGAAAGTGCTAAGAAAATGTCTTTTTATTTTTTCATGTCTAAAACGTGTAAATTTCAAAAGAAACAGTTTGTTTAGTGTAAGGGTTTGGACTTGCCTTTCAAATTATTGAAACTTCACGTCTATTAAAACATTAATTAAAAAATATATAAAAAATAAAATAAAATATGATTGCAGGAAGCCATTCATTTAATATTAAGATTATTTTGTGGGTTTCGATTTGTAGTAAGCCGATAATGAAATTGCGAAAAAAAAGAGCAAAGAGAACATGTCCTTTTTTGTTTGTATGTTAGGGTTCTTTTGTCGTTTTCCATTTGTATGAGTTTCCCACGCTTTTAAGCCGATATTGAGATTGCTAACATGAGCAAAGAGAACTTGCCTTATTTGTTTGTATGTTAGGGTTCTCCCGTGGATTTGATTGTAGGAAGTTCCCGTGCTTTTAAGCCGATATTGAAATTGCTAAAAGAGCATAGAGAACTTTTTTTTTTTGAATGTTGGGTTTTTTTTGTGTTTTTTTATTTGTAGGAGCTTCTCGTGCTTTTAAGCTGAAATTTCTATTTGCTAAAAATAACCAAGAGACCATTTGATTGTTGGTCTGATAAATCGGTTGATGCTCTTTTATGGTTTTTGATTTGTAGAAATTTCGCGCGCTTTTAAACCACTACTGAAATAGCTTACATAGAACAAAGGGAATATGTCTGTTGTTTGTGCAAACCTCGGACAAACATGATCTCTCCAGCATCTAATGAACTAAACTGTAACTACTTTAATCGACAATCATATATCAAAACAAATGGACCTATCTAGTCAACACACGTGTGTTTTAAGAGAAAGTAGCACACGTGTTTTGTGCCAGAAAACACACGAAATTAAAGGAGGTAGAAATCTGTGTGTTTTTTACTATTCTAGCACATAAATTTTACCAGCCTGGCAAACAAAGCAAGCCCCACCCCACAAAAGAAAATTCATATTTTTCCTCAAACTAGCACACAAAAACTAAGAAAGTGGAAAACCGTGTGTTTTCTAAAGTAGCACACGAATTTGTAATTGTATAAGTTGTAGTTGTGTACTAGTTGTATTTGTACTTATACAAGTTATATTCTGTTCTACTCTGTGCCAAACAAGGCTCAAAAACCAATTTTTGTATCCATGTGCTTGTTGTCTGTCGCAGCCAACAAGAAAAAATACCCATCCTCCTGTTACATGCCTGATTTGTTGATATCAAAAAATCTGTAGAAAGGAATTTACCTCATTAGTTTGCAAATCAAGATACAGAGTACAAACATAATTAGATTTTCTTCTAGCACAATTTGTTTCCAAAGTGCTTACTCTAACAAACACCCAGTCCAGGCGCACTTTGAGTTAGGATGCAATAGAACCCACCTGCTTAGAGAGGCTCCACGTACTAAATTAGGATGACTAAAATTATAAAGAGCCTAGTGAAAACCATAAGGGCAGCAAATTTACTTAGATGTAAGCAGCAGTCTAGAAAACCAGTTTTTATGTCTGTTAGCACAAATCACAATCATGCTAACACAAATGATAGTGCATAATTTTTAGGCACAAGTACTGAAATAAGAAACGGAGAGGATTCAAGGAGAACATGAATTAGATGTGTTTTCACCTAGGTCACTAAGAATCAGAGCAAACATTTCAGCACAAAAGTCCACCTATTTTTCCACCAAAAGACCAGAAACTAGTGTAATAGTCCTGAGGCTAAGTGCTTTATACTCAGTATTATACAAACAAGGGACTTGATAAAATTCAGATGTGTGAGCGATGACTATTGCACATGTTTTATACACAAACTACAGATTTTGTTTATTACAATTTCTGTAAGTACAATGTGCAATTTTCGGCAGTGAGAAAAATAACTATGGCAACAACTACTGCATATGTTCCTACCAAATTCAGGCAACCAAATTCACATATGTTATGGGCCTGCTATTTTTTCAGGACACAACTGACATCATGGATGGGAATCCAGTCACAAATTATGACCTCACAACACAAGAAGGGATCAAGAAATGCCAAGAAGCACATGTTCCTGACCAGGTTGCTTACCTTGCTGCTGCATGCATTCCTGCTGCATGCATTCCACAAAATAAACACAATCGTACAGCACAAAAACAGTGAAGGCTTCATGAGTTTCTCCTGTTGCTATCTGAAAACCAATGAAGGCCTTTATCCAATAAGAAACATGAAAACGGTCAAGTGTTTGGTGATAACAGAGAAGGAATATTCCAACTGTACAACAACTAAATTATACGAAGATGTTAAACTAAGATACACAAATACAAATCAAAGAGATTTGTGTGTGTATGAACAGATTCTACAGCTGTAACCAGATGAGAGGTTTAAAAAAAAAACTAACACTCCTGCATACAAGTGACAAACAAGAACAACCAACTCAGCATTGACCATGACTGACACATGCAGATAGCACACAAATTTATAAGAGATTATACCACAGCAAAATATGTAAAAAAGGGTGAGGACTGAAACATCAAGTTTCCTCATCTACTATGACTACCTTCTTTATATTTGACTTTGAAACAAAGGCACTAGACTATGAGTAGTTCCTAGTAAGTTCAAGGAAAATAAAATATAAGCCCTCTAGGTAAGTCTTTAAATCTGACTTCAGATAATGAACTGAACTATGAGTAATTCTTCCTAGTTAGTTCCCACACAAATAACCTCTAGGTAAGTCTTCCACAACATTGCAGTCACGTAGAATAGAGCAAACTTTTCTAAGCAAAGTGACCTTAAGGCAATTTTCTCAAAGATAAAAAACAGCAAGTCAACAAGTCAGCAAGTCAGCAAGTCAACAAGTTGTGTTATTTATCCCTAATACATTCTGGACAAACCAAGGCACAGAAATGGCTGTTACCCTTAGTTCTAGTCAGCCTAATCAAAAATCCGCAGCACAATCTTTGGCTTCTTCATCTGATAACAACATATTGCATATGTTCAAAACTGAAATTGCGGTACCCAACACTAGCAATTTACATTATAGTGAAATGCAATTATGTTAGCCTATTTGAAACTTCAATTTAGTGTTTCTCCCATACTAGACAATTCAAGATCAGAATTAAAAGTAGGCCATTATGAGAGGACAAACAAAGCTTGTATGGTCCTAAATGCTAGATCTTTGGCAAGACTAAAAGTGCACAATGACAAGTAGCTGTACAATTTGTCTATTGGTAATGGCACTCGTGATGATGAAACCACACGCGCCAGCTGATGTGCATCTGCCTGATTATTTATCAGACAAAATATGAGACTACAATTCTAACTATCAATCGTAAAGCATACCTACTGGACGTACCCATAGTCACGAGTGCAAGGAAAATAAATGTCCACAAATCTAGCAGACTCCTATTACAAGCACTGAAGTTAAATGTTTGAAATCTCTAACACCCTCATAACAAGCAGGTTTAGTTAAATTATTATTGATGGATGTAGCCTAAAATCTCTGAAACATGGTACTAAACAGTATGTAAAGCAGAGGTTAGCTTTGCATGAGCCTACAGAGCTTAAACAAAAAAAACAATAGTAATACTGAAGGACACTTCTGCTTCTGCTATCAACTTTAAAGAGCTAAATACTGATCATTGCCACGCAATGCAACTTCGGTAATAAAAGGGATAAATAATTTGTTGCTGGTCATATGAAAAGTACTAGTATTATCACTAATTTAACTATGGTGTGGGCTACCACAAATCACAATAAACAAAGGACAATAATCACAAATAACAAGAACAAATATGAGGTATGTGTTGAAAAAAAAAGAAACAAGACAATTTTTTGTATGGAATGACAAGGACAAGTACTTGGTGTGGGCAACCACTCAGGTCACAATAACATATATTGCACATACCAAATACTCTAATTGTAGTATTTCAAATTTACAATGTACTACTAATAAAAGTTCAATAAAGACATAGCTACTAACCAGTCTGATCAAAAGGACTTGCATTTTCAGACAAATTAGGTTCTTTTGAACGACACAGAACAGTTCTTGCCTATAAAACTTGGAAATTGGAGTAGAAGCATTTTTGGGACTATTATGCTCTGTTTGCTGTAGCTTTCCACTCAGGTCCAAAGCCTACACAGCAAAACAAAAGTGCACAGTTTAGAGGCAATAGCAAGCCCATGAGATCAATGTTCAGTAGTAGAGAGCGAGTATTGAATGGCTACATGATGCATGATCACGAGGGCAAGGAAACTAGTTAGCAAACAGCCGGACATACCAAAATGTTGCAAACCAATAGTGAGGAAGCCAATAAGCAAGCTGAGCTGCAACTGTTTGCACAAACCAACAACTGAACCTTCCTAGATGGGGAAAAGAATTAAGACATAATTTCAATAATAGCAGGCTGTAACCAATCAGATTGGCATGTCCACAAACCAATCAATTGTTGCTCAGACTGCTGCAGCACTAAAACACAAGTTATTGTGCATGTACTACTCTATTGTGGCTCAACTTGCAGAGTAATGGCTTAAAGAGTACAACAGATATTTTTCTATATATCTTTTGTGGCACAAGAGGAATCATTTCCATACATTATGCACAAAAGTGACATACGTTGACAGATAGGAGGTAGCCTCTGTGGTCTGTATTTGCACAATGACTAGAATCCTTGTCGTCTGCTGCCCTGAGAAGCACAACGAAAAGAAACCAAATTGATTGACTAGGGGAAACCATGGTCTAATCAAGGGAACAATCATACATGCATATCTCTGGTAAATTCAGGAAGAAAGGCAAAAAAAATAAAACTTTTAGGTGCAGTAACACAGAGCAGCAATCACAAACTGAGGGACAGAAAGGCATTTCAGTTAGTACCTAGTCAATCAATTTGGTAACAACAGGATATGTGCACATCGCCTAATTTCTTAAGACCACATCATCAGCATGGTAACAACAATGTTTTCTACCCACAGCCAAAATGACAACAGATTTCTCAAAAATGTTTTCAATCAAACAAGTACACATAGTTAATTTCAGTTAATCTAGTTTAGTTACAGTGAGCTTTATCTATTTCAGCTTTTAGATTAGCAGAGTTCATCTATTTTTAGATACTTTCAGTTAATGAGAAGTAGGTCATTTAATATTGAGGGAAAAAACACAAGATGTGCAATTCAGTGAGTTTCTAGGTGGTCTTGCTTACCATTAGCTAGCAGTTCGATCAACAAGTAGAATAACCTGTTTAGGTGGGCAAAACAAAAAAAAAATTAGTCATCTAGACTAGTCCCCAGACCCCAGTTTTGCATACCAAATAGGGTGTAGTTTCACTCTTTCACATTTGAGAGCATCATTATACATTATCATTGCCTAACATTATGAGATCAGATGGAAATTAACCACTGCAATGTTTTAGCACACAGGTTTCAGCTTCCAGTAAAAGACCATAGCATCACCATGGTACCAACAATGTTTTCTACTCAAAGCTAAAATGAATGAACAAAAGAAACAACCACAATGACTGAACAAAGATACAACCTGACAACAAGTTCAAAAATCAGACCAGCTGTGGAGTGTAACTAGTGGCTGTGGCTTTCTAGCATTTACCTGTTCAGAACAACAAAATGCCCTCACATGGTTGTAAAGACAGGATTTTATGCTTTGTCCAGACAACCATGCTCTATCATATCATGTAGTGGGAGTATTATCCTTGTCCATGAACCTTATACAATGACTTATACAATGACTGATGAAACCCAAGGAAAAAGGATAATCTACAGCTCTCCTTGCTTCCCATCATACGGTTCACAAACACATGGAGGATGGAGGAGGTCTTACACTCCACCACAAGTGGACACGAGATGAACAGAAAGCGCCAAAAATAGAACCAAAAAGCAAGAATATGGTGGCACAAAAACTGCCTAGCGGCTCAACCTCATCCGCACAAATAAAATTTGACAGATCGAGGTAGAACCTAACAATCATGCATGCATGTCAACACGGATTAGAGATAGCATCAAGGAACACCACATCCACCGCTGCCACTAGTCCTCATACCCTCTTCTTTTTCCCCTCTCCATAGCCTGAATTAGCAAGGAAGCCTGATCCAGATCGAGAGAGGAATGGAGGGTGAGAGAGAAGACAACCGGGGATGCACAGCCCATGTCGAAAAAAATGCCACAATCAAATCGCTCTCGCTGTTCCACAACTGCATCTCACCGCGCACACTCTCGCCCCGGCAAATCAACCACCACACAAGACAAATCCGCCGGCAAGATAGTGGCCACGACGAATCCACTTGCCGGTGCCGCATCCCCTGGAGCCGACCCCCACCATTCCCCAGATCCAGAAATCCCAAACAAAAGAGCCCAGATCGGGGAGAGGGAGCCATGAACGAAGGTACCTGACAATATCCACCCACGGCGGCCGCGACGAGGCTCCGAATCAGCGAGGAGAGGCTCCGGCATCCATGGACGGAGAGGAGCACGGAGAGGGGCCGAGGAATCTCCCCCTCCGCCGCGACGAACGCTGGTACACACCTTTGACAGCCCGCGACGGGAAGCGACAACACTCCGCGACGGAGAAGCGAGTTCGCCGGGGCAATCGCCGCAGCGCCCATGAAATCGCCATGGACGCGTGCGTCGCGACACAGAGAAGAGAGAGGAGTCGAGGAGACGGGAGCGAGATGGGGAATGGAATGGGGAAATGAACGCCCCACTCGAAGACAAACCGGCGCACGTCCCCAGATACGAACAGGTGAGACCCATACGTCAGTGGAACAAAGAAAAGGAAGCGGCGCGGGACGCGAGATGGAGATCGGACGGAGAAAAAATTCGTACGCTGGACACAAAGAAAACACACGCGTGTCATGTAGTCTTTCTGCGAATAAAGTATTACTCCGATGGATCTAAATAAATCTTTTGCTATGTCTCTATGATAGTATGATGTGATCGCTACACCATGCCGCGAGATCTACGCTTTACATATGACCACGAATCACGGGAGAAGAGCACTCGGGTTGAGCAGGTACAGCTCCGCGATGCTCGAACCCTCGCCGACCTGGCCGGCAACCGAGTCGAACCCCGGCTGCACGGCGACGTCCTGCCTCAGCTTCTCCAGCAGGCGGTGGATCCTCCCCGCGATCACCCTGCACACGAACAACGCGTGCCTCACGCCGCCATCCGGCCCGTCCTCCACTAACACCGCCGGTTTCCTGCAGGCGATCCAGCGCGTGCTGGCTCGTGGACGTGGTGAGCACGCCGACGCCGCCGTTCCTGGAGAATCCGTGGCGGATGATGCGGCACACGTTGCACAGGCTGGACGTGCAGACGCTGTGCGAGCCGCCGGCGCCGAGGGAGCAGGCGACGGTGGCGCCGTGGAACCGGAGCAGCTCGTTGCCGTCGGCGACGCAGCGCGGGTGCTTGCTGTTGTTGGGCAGCCTCGCCGCCCTGCCCTTCACCTCCTCCATGTACTCCTTGTACCAGTCCACCCGCCTCTCCATGCTGTGGACCTTGACGACTCGCTCGACGCGGTCCAGCGCTGCCTCGGGATTCGGCCACCCGATGCTGTATATCAGTTCCACCACCTTGCTCGCCGTCTCGCCGTCCGCCACCTCGGTGACTGCACGCGAGAATCGGATCGGAGCCAGACATGAAATGCAGCACGACGACTCTGAATTGTCGAATCAGAGAAGTATGGGTGATGGTGGCGCTTACCTGCGTGGTAGACGAGGTGATGCGATTGCAGGGCGTCGTCGTTGGGGAAGAGGCCGCCGCAGTAGTTGCACGGGAGGCCCAGGCAGGAAGGGGCGACCCGCCGTCGTCGTAGACGCCAGCGCCGAGGCGGAGCGGTGACTTCCTCTGGGAGAGACGGGCGCCGCCGGTGGCGGACCGCATCAGGAACGGACTGTGCGCGAACGGCGTCACCGCGCCGATGTCCCAGGCGGCGAGCCCCGGGCCGGCGCCGACCGGGAGGTCGCGCCCGGACCCGGTGGCGAGCAGCACGTCGTGCGTCACCGGGTTGACGACGTGGCCGCTCTCCACCGACATCGGGCTGTCGCACTTGCCGCGCGCGGCGGCCGGTGGTGGTGGCGCCTGGAACCTGGCGCTGTGGACGATCACGTCCCGCAGGTTGGAGATGGAGCGGGAGCACCCGGACCTCGGCAGCGACGACGACGGCTGCAGCCGGAACGAGAACGACGACTTCCTGTGGTTGTGGTTGAACTCCCTGGCGCTGCCGCCGCTCGAATCGCCGTCGTCGTCGCGCGTCGCAGGAGCCGTGGGACTTGCAGCTCAGGGACCTCTTGAGCGCCGTCCACCACAGAATGGCCATGTTCTTCGACCTCCTCCTCCGCCTACGCTTCCACTCTCTTCTTCTCTGTTCTCGGTGATTGCCGGATCCGGGTTCCGGGAACACCTTCGCCACGGTGAATTGCCGGATTGCTGCTGAGAGGCATCGCTATTTATTGGCCAAGCACATAGCATGTATTAATGCTAGATTGCAAATCGTACCTGAGCACAATAAATGGTCTCAATCTCAAATGCCAAAGATTCACCAGCATGATCATGAGAGGAGATCGAAGAACCTGAGGAGGCCAACCATGGAAGGTCGTTGCAGTCGCTGCAGCACCGCCGGCACATTCAGCCAGCGGCAATGATAACTGAACTGACATGAATAAACAAGTGAGGAGGGAGGAGCGTCGCAGCCGCTGGAATTTTCCCTCCGTGACGATCATGGAGCGTGCGTGCGCCCCTGCCACAGGGCTGGGCAATGCACAGAGGTTAGTCGTCTTTGAACATATCCACACTAGTCAATCCAGTAAACGGTTGCTCTATATTCTAAAAAAGGTAAAAAAAAAAAATAGAATGGACTGCGGCCTAGAATTCAGAAATGTGAGTTACTGTATCGGCAAGAAGATATCCTGCGCTGTCGCGTTGTCAGGCGACGACCTATCCTAGGATAGATGCCGTTGAAGGACAGGGGTGAGTGACGTCATGCATCCACTGTGTTCTCCAGTCTCCACCAATAAACCATTGTTGTTTCTTTTCTTTTCTTTTCTTTTCTTTTTTTGATAAAACAAAATATTGTGGCTCATGCTTCCTTGCTGGCGCGTGACTTGACTATAAAGATAATAACAATTATTTTTGTCATTGTTTGACTTTAGATAATAACATTGTTTGACTTTAGATAAAATATAAATTATCTCTTGTGGGTTGTCTTTTTTTAATTACATACTAGCTGGTTGTCTAAGATTGTTGCATGAAAATTTATATATCTGAAATATAATACCTCTCGTTATTCTAGCTGCATTCACTTCTTAAGGCAAATTCAGGATGAAAAATGCAGTGAGAACCAGTGTCCTGTTAAGTTTGCAATGAACACAAAGCATACCAAAATTGGTAACCCTAACAAAAGCGGGTCCCTATTGTCTGTTTAAGAATAATGTAACGTAAGTTGGTTAATATGTTGTTTATTTTCAGCATGCGTCGTAATGGACCATTTCCAATTTTGTCTACTTACATATTTCATGACAAAATAAGTTCGATGTCGGTTTCAACAAATGTTTCACAACAGTAATATCGTAATGGAAGTTGGTTCATATGTTGTTCATTTTCTGCATAGTCATAATGGATTGTTTCTATTTTTTACTACTTCTGATATATATTTCATGACAAAAGTTCGCTTTGGTTGATGGTTTCAGTATATGTCGTAATAAAGAAATTTTCTATGTTGTTTCTTTGCATCATTAGTAACGGAAGTCGGTTCCTACTATTATTTTTTTATATTTTTATAATGAAAAACTGGTTCCTATTTTATATATTTATAATATCTATCATTTGATGTAAGTTTGGTTGCTTATTTTTGATGTATAATGGAAGTCGGTTCCTATTTTTGCCAATTAGTCTCTTTGAATATTTGTTTCTTTTTTTCTCTCCTACACTCTCTGGCGAGCCATGGCTTGCCTTTTTTTTACTTGTGTTTGCTACCGTTGTAATGAAAAACGTGTTTAGGCATGACCACGAAGAAAATATCTATCACAACCCATGATAGATGAATCTATGGCACAAGTAAACAACAAGAGTATTATTAGTCTCCTCTAGTTTTTTAATAGCCTCCTCATGTCTCCTCTAGGTTTTTGTTGTTTCCTCACCATGTGCCACTCTCTCTTTCTATACAAGTTGATGCGAGGGACTAGTATCCATTGCTCACCTTTATTATCAACATTCAACACTCAACATAAAAGCAGTAACAGAAACAAGGACAATCTACAGAAAAATAAATGAACGAATTAACTTTCACATCCAACAGGTTTTTACAAATTGAATGATATATACGAATGCCAGCATGACTTGTACATTAAAGATTTGATGAACAACCTCCTACCGTCAAGATCATGATGAGGCGATAAGATACATCTATCATCTTTCATGCCAAAGACTCGAGATGTTATGATGGAAAAAATAATCACAGAGAAACAAGAAATATAACCGAGTATTTTCTATATGACAAAAAAGTCCAGTTGCATATAGGACTGAATTACGTGCCCAAACCTACCCAGGGACAAAGGTTCCACCTATTTTTTGGGCTAGGGCAAGGGTAATCGCTCATTTCTGTGTAAACGTGTAAATAAAAAATAATAATTGAGATCATAATTTTAGAACCGATTAATTTCTTTTGAGCTTCGTTATCTTTATCCAAGCCAGGTCTATTCAGCTCCCAGGACGGCCTGCAAGGGACAAGGGTGCAAGGCCCAGTGGCCCAATAAGCTCTGCCTCGGCTTGGAGACGTCCAACGGTCCAAGTGGTCGAGCCCACGATTGTGACTCCGGGCGGTTTGTGGTTCCCCAATCCCTAAAACTACAACTTGTACAAAGTCAAGGCGATAAAAAAAAAACCAATACCTAATCTTCTTGCTCTCCTCCTCTTCTTGAATCACGACAACGGCGGGCGCCCAGCTGGTCGGCGGCAACACTCCACCTCCTCACCTCTATACGAGGCTAGCGCTGGCAGCAGGCAGCCAGGCAGGGTAGACGGAGGTTGGGGGCGGGGCCTACAAGCCTAGTCGGGGCGTCCGGATGTGGCGGATCGGCAGGCCGCGCGGCGGTGTGCTAGGTTGGCCATGGCTGGCTGTCGGTTGGGGAAGGCCGAGCAGAGTAGCATAGTGCCAGTGCAGCAAGACAACAATTTGTTTCGTCCGTTCATAGCTATCTCAGATATGACCATTATTCGAGTAAATTGTACTCAGAGTACTTAAAATTTTAAGGTGTTTTCATCTGAGTACTAAAACTAAAAAAACTCTCATATAGGTACCTAGTCTATTATGGTCGCACACCAGCAGTCAAAGTCCGCCACGCCGGCGCCAGTATTTGATGTGAGCATGCCACAGTGGAAGCACGATGTTGGGTCATGTCAATTCATCAAAAACACCCTTGCCCACTTTTTCTTTCTCACTCCCAAGACCTCCACCGCCGACGTGCTCTCCCAGCTCACCAACGGTGTGTGCCTCCTCGCCGCGCCTGCGTCGTAGGCTCCGTGTATTGTGGGGGCCAGGCTCGTCGTGGCCTGTGTATGCATGCGCGCAAGGTGAGAAGGGGCTTACAGGCAGCGGCGGTAGGTACTCACCAGTCACCGGTACTCACCAGTCACCTCTGCCTTCCCGGCGAGGACGACGACGAGCAGCACAAAGCAGACTGCGGTGGCACTAATATTTGCCATACGTACGTGAACAAGCCTCTCGTGTGCGAATTAATTTGTTGCGATCGACATGCTCTTGAAATACGGCCAGGAACCACCTGCTAGCCGCGCCGCCGCTAAGGATGGCAACGGGTTGGGTTTGGGGTGGGTATCCGTGGGTTTTGGGTCCTACGGGTTTGGATTTGGGACTGTTTTTTTACCCACGGTTTTCGGGTTCGGGTACCCGAAACCTGTCGGGTTCGGGTTTAGTTTTTCACCCGTGAATATCCGATGGATATCCGAAATATATATATATATATGTGAATATGTGTATATATACATGTGAATATATGTATATATTTATGTGTATATGTGTACATATACGCGGCTTTCGGGTATTTATTCGGGTTTTGGGTATCCGCAAATTTGGTTTTGTTATGAAATTCCACCCGAATCGGTTTCGGATTCAGGTTCGGGTTTTGACTTCGGGTTTTGGGTTTGGATGCACGGAGACTCTACCCGATTCGAACCCGACCCGTCGCCATCCTTAGCCGCCGCACGCCGCTTTCCCTGGCTTAGCCTCTCCTCGCCCTGCGACCACGCGGACGCATGTGCGAGCTGTGCGGGTGTGCTTGCGAGCCAATGTCATGGCCACGCGGGCACGTAATCAAGCACCGTCGTTGTCACTGCGGCGCGTAGACGCCAAAACGCGGACGAACCGCTGTAGCCGACGTCGTTGCACGCGGGCGCGCGAGCAGGCATCGACGCTGTCGCCGCAGCCACGTGGACGCGCTGGTGCGATACGACCTACCACCGTGGCCACGTGGGGCGCCACAGGCGAAGCCCTTCCTGGTGAACGCACAGCTGCTGCTCTACTTTTTCATTGTGTCGAGCACCTCCATCGCCGTCCAAATGCTTGAGGGGTATATATTTTGAGAAATCGACATGACCTAGTGTCCTGTTGTGCCATCGTGGCATGGCCACATCAGATGATAACGCTGGCATGGCGGACTTTGTATTGCGGGTGTGCGACCACAATGGATTAGGTATCTAGGTGGGAGCATTTTTAGTTGAAGTACCCATATAAAAATACCCCAAAAGTTTAAGTACCATGAATACAATTTGCTCTTGATATTTTTATGATTTCAGTTATGATAAAGTACTAAACTAAGCTTGAAACCTATGCTACTATAGTGCTATGCATTGGAATTTTTTTTGGAATACCAAGTTCACAATCCTGGTTCCGCCACATGAACCATGATCGGAGAAATAGTTGCATGCAAATTATGTAGCACACACAATGCGTGATCGAGAAAAAGATCGGAGAAGCCGAGATCAGTTCACAGACTCATCTAGTGAACAGTACAAATGTTGCAAGAAGTAATGGTTGACCTTCTCAAGTTGTTTGAACCGGACACTTAGGGTCGCAATTGAGACAGTTCGCCCTACATTCATCCATCTTATCATAACATTTTTTAGGCGTCACACAACAATAGCAGGGGTGAGGTTCCACGCAAAACCTTGGCATAAGGCAAAATGTGATATTTAATTTGTTATCACCAAATGAGGGGCTGACCCCAATAAGTTTAGGACCTGTCTTTGCAGGACTATTTGAATTTGGATAGCCGCTGATCCCTCCTGTAGTTCCGGGCTCGAGTCGTTGAGGGCGACCTATGTATAATAGTAATATAAATGTGCACTCATAAGTCCGATACTACTTGTGTATATATACGTAAACTTTAAGAAATGATAGGTGATTGAGCATATGCAAACTTACATTGTACTCTAGAAGTAACGCATCCTATCTTGCACGCCGGAGCACAACTGGCACTGTCACCCATGGTGAACAAGAACAATGATCTACGTCTACGTGTACACTAGGCTCCCGGTCCAGCTTATAAAGAGATTGGTACGTTCATTTGCATGTAGTATTAGCCAAATCAATTAACAAGGAACATATTGCATGGAAGCGTATTAGCCAAATCAATTAAGGCTAATGTAACATGACCACATGTTTGTGGAAATAAATAAAACTATATCTATATCTATATCTATATCTAATTTTTAATTTTGCTTTTTTAGCCGAATTTTAATTTTGCTATAATTACGATGGATGCACGGCTTGGCCTTCAGACAAAGCACGACCAAATGGGCTTGAGGCCCACCAAATGAGAGAGAATCACGTGGTAGAAACCAAACCAGAGCCCACGAAACAGAACTTGTGATCAACGGTGTAAACCAAAAAAGCTCGGTTCAGACTTCAGACTGGATAAGGAGTCGAGACGCAGACACCTGTTCGGTTTCGGTGGTCCCCACGACATGTCATCGCCGCTCGGCCTTTCCAGAAGCAGCCGCGAGCTTCCACCACCTTCGTCCCGTTCCCGTGCCTTTTCTCGAGCAACAGCAACCATTTCTATCGGACCACCACAGCGCGAGCGCGCGGAAGAGGCGCAGAGCGCAACCGAGCGAGAGAGCGGACGGCGACGGCGACGATGAGGGGGTGGAGAGAGGAGGTGGAGGTGGTGGCCCTGTCGCTGCGGGGCTACGGCTACGGCAACGAGGACGAGGACGACCGGCCGGAGAAGCCGCGGCGGTACGGGGTGACGGAGATGCGGAGCCCCTTCTACTCCTTCCGCCCCGCGAACCAGGCGCTCCAGGTTCGCCCCGCCGGCTCACAGCTGCCACCCCTGTTTTGGGGTGTGCTCTGCTCTGATTCATTTCGTGTCTGGATTGAGCGAGTTGGGAGTGCGATTCAGTTTCCGTGGAGTGCGAATATGGCGTGCTTGATTTCGGTTGAAGCTTCCTTTGATGATTAGTTAGTCTCGATAATAGATTCGTACATCGTACTAGTGCTTAGATTGAAACCATATGAGTAGTTTCAGAATGTGATTGTCGTCGGCGTCGCCAAATTTTCGAACCGAATTAGCCGATTCATGCTAATTGTACTGGTGTTCTCATATTATTATATATATCCAGCATCTAGGTTTATGTTATGTGATGGAGGCACACTAAAGTGTAGGTTACTCCCTTGGATAACTAGACCCCAGCTGTTTTTTAAGACCCCTGGGGGGATTTGACATAGACAGGGATGAAACTGAGTAAAGTACAGTTCACCATAGGAAAGAATATCAATAGCTATTTACTGGTTTTTTTTTCCCAGGCACTGGGTGGTTATGCTTAAATGACTGCGGATATATTCTCCCACTTTTTCACCATCCTAACCATTACTGACACTCAAGCCAAACGTTTTATTATTTTTATTGTTTCAGGAAATATTGGAATCTCTTAATCCATTTGTTGATGGTTTGAAGTTTTCTGGAGGATGCCATAGTTTGATGGGAAAGGAGTTGGTTAGAGAGATCACTGATCTAGCACACAAGCATGACATTTATGTGAGCACAGGTGATTGGGCAGAGCATTTGCTGCGTCAAGGGCCCTCTTCTTTCAAGCAATATGTAGAGGTATGTGCCTCTGTTATGGTTATGTAATTTTGTGACAGTTTGAAAACATGTGTGAAATCACTTCCATTGTAAGTAGCACATAACATGAGTATTCGGTCTCAGGAATGCAAGGCCTTAGGGTTTGACACAATTGAGCTGAATGCTGGATCTCTCAACCTCCCTGAGGAAGCTCTGTTGAGACTAGTCCGCCTCATCAAGAGTAGTGGTTTGAGGGCAAAACCAATGTTTTCGGTGAAGTTTGACAGTTCTGATATTCCTGCATCTGGTGATAGAGCTTTTGGGGCGTACCTACCTCCAGTCAAGGAGAAGACCTCAGGTAACTAAACAGGGGCGTGTCTTTTGAACGTTTATATGCCTCCTATCCTACTGAATACTGAATAATTTTTGCACAGAGCAACAGCTTGTGTTGTGTTTTTTTCTTCAATGAACAACTTAGCCTTTTTACCAGTCTTTTGTTATCACAGTCACTACATTGCACACTATGCTACGCCTGTATTGTTTTTCTAAGCAATATTATGGCAAAATCAAATTCTTTTTCCTTTACTCAAGACACTTGTGTTTGGTGTCCATTCTTGCAGAAAGAGTTGAAGATGTTGACCTGCTGATTAGGAGGGCAGAGAGATGCTTGGAAGCAGGTGCAGATATGATCATGATCGACGCTGATGATGTTTGCCACCGTGCTGAATCTCTGAGGACAGACATCATCGCCAAGATTGTAGGCCGGCTCGGGCTTGATAAAACAATGTTCGAAGCTTCCAACCCCAATACCTCGGAGTGGTTCATCAGACGATATGGCCCAAGGGTACTGATTCCTCCTCTCTGAAAAACTTGAGGAATGCTGATAACATTGTTTCTCATCGTTCATGTGATCCCAATGTGTTAACATGTACCGGTCTGCAAGTGTAGGTAAATCTCTTCGTTGACCACTCTGACGTGATGAATCTGGAGCGCCTCCGGGGCTTGAACATGAGCAGGGGCTTTAACAAAAGCAGGAGCAACAACTTGGCCTCCCGTTTTTCCTCGCCATTCTTCCTGATGTAATGGGCTAATGGCCATTCCCGTTCGAGATGCAGCAGTTACTTTTACGTGGAACACCGGCGCAGAGCTTGTTATGACCTAGATGTAACCACCTTGTTACGGCCTCAGTGTAGTCACCAGCGAGCAGCGCATAGCATCTGCAGCAACGCTACTGTAATAATCGGTACTGTGGTGTTGAAAGTAGTGTACGGGTGTTTGTGTTTCTTTGCATCTGTGAGCCAGATCCTTTGATTCATGTGCGGTTGTATGCGTTTGAAATAATTTCCAGTTTTCTAAGACCTCAGAAATTATCTGGTCTCAAGGGAGAATAGCGAAAATAGGAGAATAGAGAAAATAGGAGAATAGCGAAAATAGCTTGACAGCTCGGTTCGCTCAATTTATGGACGCTGAAAGGCTAAATAATTATTTTAGAATAAACTTGCGTTTGTTTTTATTTTGTTCTTTCGTTTTCAATAACTTTCTAAAAACAAACTGTCTCGACTTAAGTTTACCATAGTACACATAAATTTATGAAATTCTTGAAAAACATAGGTCTAGACTTGTAGACCGAACCCAGAGGTACAAACAAAATTGAAAATGAACAAGGTGCCGAACTAAACTGAGAGCATCTAACATTGTGTCGGTTCCAGCTGGGAAGTTTTTAACTGAGCATCAAACATTGTGTCGGGCCACAAAGTTGAAAATGATCAAGGTGCCAAACCATGAACTGAGAGCATCAGACATTGTGCATCAACTAAAGTATTTAAGTACTCCACTGCTCCAGCGGCAACATGCTTGTCATGAAACTACTGGATACTGGTATTGCTCCTGTGTGAATAAGGTGCCAAACTATGAACAAATGGCTAATTTTATGGATTACAAGGCTGTGGTTCCTGACCAGCAACATGTCCCGCTTGTCCTCAATCTCCTGAGGTGCCCATGATCATGGCCACATTCCCCTTTGAATCTTGTCCCTGCACAAAAGAATTGCATAGCATCTTCCAAAGAATCTAACAGCAATAGAAGGGCTTGCTCTTGGGCAGCTACTGCAAATGATGAGAAACTAGCCTTCCATCAAGGCTATATAGGAATTTACCAACCCACCAAATAAAAGTGTAAAAAAATAGTAAATGTAATCACAAAGAACGGCTCTGTGGACAGATTGAGCAGCAGTCCCCAGGTTCCTATAAACGTGAAATGGCTCCACTTGGTATAGGCCTAATTATAGCATCACCAGTCAATGCCCATGGCTAATGGAGACGTGGCATCAGGCCAATAAAAAGATAAGCACAATTACATCACCCCAAACAGATAAATCAACCAGCTGCACATGTAATGGACACTTGCAGTCGAAGAACTGCTATCTAGAGTCAGATGGCACTTGGTAGTTGAGATTTTCACAACTAACAAGCTAACAGCAAAACAAACTAAACAAAAACTCACACCAACAACTAAAGCAGTTATCCTACATTTACACACCAGCAGAAGAGTTTTTTTCAAAGTATTGAAGCAAAGTGAGGTATGTTGGACATCGGGATGCACATACTGCTTGAAAGGACAGTGAATGCATGATAACTTATTCCAAGCTTGCTATTGGCAACGTACAGCGCTGAATGAGCTACAGAAAGAAGCACATCAGAGACTAATTTGTTGCCTATCAAGACACAATATCACCAGTGATAATTATTGAAGAGAAACCTAAAAACAAGCTTACAAACACCTCAGAAAATAAAGCCACAGACAACAGGATACTTCAGATGGCTCAGTTCAGCAGGATATCAGCATACAGGTTAATCTCATTTGAAGAGATTTGACATGTGATTTGGTCTGTTGAGCTTCAATATTACCAAGTGATCAATGCCATCACTCTTAGATTCATTTATCAAAACATAAATTCAACAATCATTTAAAAATTAAAATTAATTAAATTCACAAGTGAACAAAATGTGTCATGCCATCCAAGTTTGGGAGATATCAACAGATAATAGATAAAAGTTTGCCTGCTTTGCAACGATCATCTCTTCGAAGTCCACACACACAATCAGGATATAACCACACAACTAACTAGAATAGCATGTCGCGTCCAAGTCATTATACAAAGAGGAACAGAGTTCTCCTCCAGAATTGGTAATGGACGCATCTGATGGAAAAAAGGAAAATAAGACTACATCTGAAATGAGAAAAATATTGCTCACTTGCTAGATTTGAGTTCAGACAGCCAAGGGTTTGGTCTTCAACTACCACAAGTAGTATCAGAAACTCTAGTCCAAAACACAATTGCTCATCACCACTCAAAATCTAACATCCCAGAGCAGGGAGCAAAGGCAGCGCATCAGCCTGTACTAGTTATATCAGCAAAGGCAGCCAAAACTTTGTGTCAGCTAACTCCTTGTTCTGAAGGCTGAAAAATAATTATGTTGCAACGAAAAGGGATAATGTGTGACTTAACAAACAGCAAAGCAAACCATCTTGTGCTGTTATTTAACTCCCAACTCACAGTACAGAGCCGAAGCTGATGACAACACACACTCTTCGAGTTTTTCAGCCTCAACACAAATCAGAAAGCACTGGTGCAAGGATAGTTAAACTCGGTACAGATTTTTCCCAGTATAATTCCTTGCGAGAAATAACTAAACTACAATACTATTACTAAATTTCAAATGAATTTGGCCACAGCTAAGTGCAGCAGCTCCAAGTTGCTAAGTGACAAGCAGATATTTGGAGCCACTTGCAGCCAATGGGATGCAAGGTTTGCATTAAGAAAAAATGAATGATCCTACATGACACAGATCACGGCTCAGATATGAATCAGCTTTATCTTTCATGAGTTATCAGAAGCAGAACTGGCGTTTTAAGCTGAATGGGTGTATCATCACTGCCAAATCGATCACATGAACGAAAAGAGCTGATGCAGAAAATAACAAAGAAAATTGAATGATTACCAGATGGCTCATATTAAGAAATTCAACCATCAATTTTCCCTTTGCTTCACGGGTTAGATCAGAAGCGCGGGTAATGTCAAATCAACGCCATCAATCAATCATTCAAACGGAACAGGCAAACTAAACATACTAAAGAACTGATGTATTACGGATATAGGAGTATGTATCCATTGCTTTGACACAGACCAATCACAAGATTCGTCAGGGCCTGCAACACTGAATGGCATAGTGGATCTAGCACAGGCATTGGGGCTTCCTTCTTCAAGTAGGAAATCCAACAAGCCCGGGGTTAGCACCGTGCAGAAACCTAGTTAGAACTTCAAATCGAGAGTAAAATAAAATCTGTAGTCAAGCAACAATCATATTGCCTACTGGAGTCATGGCAACTGAAACGATTTCTTGACGCGTCGATCTATCCCCTCCTTGCGTGGGCGGCACAGCACGGAACAATTCGTGCCCCCGCCGTTATCAACAGCAGAGGAAAACAGTACCGTAAAATAAAAATCAAGACGACGCAAAACAATTCTGTCCAGCAAAGACGCAAATAAAAGTGAAACGAGAGAAGCAGGCTGTAGCGTGGCGATGATGAGGCAGGGGCAACCAGGATGACAAGCGAAAGCCCAGGCGGCGGCGGCGGCGGGCTGGTTCTTGAAACCCTAGGTAGGAAAGAGGAGCACGGGTTGGTTCTTTTATAGCCTCCGTGGCGGCCAACAGGTCTAGGGCAAACGGCAAACCGGCAAAGCCGAGTCGAAGCGTCGAGCCGAGCCGACCTTGAGAAACGGACGAGCCTACAGACAGGCTCGAGCTCCATTCCACTTCCACTCCACCGAGCTTACTGGGCTCGAAAACTCCCATGGGCCGCCTATAGGCCCATCCGGCCTTCCTTCCCAGCTCTCCCATTTCCCTTCGTGGCACTCGTAGTCTTCGGTTCTCCCTCTCGGCCGCCGTCGGTCTCGACTGCAGCAATCTGGGTTGCCGTCCGCCGCCGCGTCAGGAGCCGCCATGCGTGAGGGGATGAGGGAGAGGGAGAGGGACAGGGACAGGGGCGTGAGCCCGGACGCGTCGGGCCAGCCCCCGTTCCGCGGGCCGGCGTACAAGACGAAGCTGTGCGCGCTGTGGAGGGGCAGGGGCGGCTGCCCCCGCCCCAACTGCGGGTTCGCCCACGGCGAGGCTGAGCTCCGGAGGCCGCCTCCCCGTGCCTCCTTCCAGCCTCGCCCTCGACCTGGTATGCACCTCCCTCCGCCCCTCCCGCTCTCATTCTCGATCCGCGCTTAGTTTGTCGTTTTAGGGCTTTGCATCGCCTTCACTGTCTGCTTATGGGTTTTGCCTTGGCGTACCCAAAATGTTGTCGATTGTATGTGAATCTGTCGGATTAGGTTATTTGGATGGTTTCAATCCGAGCAAGAGACATTAGTATGCTTTTTCTTTAAAAAGAGATGCATCTTCTGCATGTTTATTTGATCGAGTTATTGGGATGATTGGTTGGTGACTGGAGGAAAAGACCAATCTTTTAATGCTAGTGGTGCAGCAAACACTGAAGGTAGCAATGTGATCTGAATTATATGGTCCCACCAGCAGATCTAGCAAACAGAGAGGACAGTTGCAACTGGAGTTATATATTGCAAGTGCATCCTTTGAGGATGTACAAACGGGGGTGCAAATGTTGATAGCTGACCATTCTGGGAGGCTTTATAGATTCTACTCGTGGCTCAGAAGACTTCCACACTTCAATTGCATGACAGTATGATGGTTTGGCACCTTAATCTTTTCTCTGTTCGTGTTATATCTTCTCGTCTTATGGTGCATATTATACATTATGATTCCTGTGTAGTTGTACTTGCACTGAGTGTTTTGCCTAGTCACAAGCCTGATCTCATAGCAGATAATCTTGGCATTACTGGTTGTTATTTTGATTTTACATAGATGTCTCATGGGCAGATTTGTTTGAGATTGACTGCTTCCAGAGGATGACACATCCTATTTCCATCCTGGCCTTCTTTTCAGTTGGCAATCAGTCATTTCTGATCACTTGAATGCTTAGCCTGCCTCAGAAGGACTTAATATGGAAGATATCGTACATTTTGTCTTCTCAATGAGATTCATGCTATGGTCAGTGAGCTTTAACAATGCTGTTAGAAGCTTTTGCAACTAACTGAAACACACCCTTTGAATATACTGCATCAAGCTATTATCCGTGGCTTTATTGTTACCTGCCTTCAAGTATCATCTTGGAACAAGATTTTCGGCAGTCATATGGATAACATCTGATCAAGTGAAATTAAATTGTTTGGTGCTATTGGAGTTTTGGAAGATTTTACCTCATGATGATTGGAACATGATAGCTAACTATAATTAATTTTGGTGATTCCATCCAAATGTACTTCAGGTGATTGGTATTACAAGTACTGGATCTATTCTAAGTGGCGAATCATGATGTATAATCATGCATTGGCATCTACTATTTCATTAGTTGTATTGGCTCGTCTGTGACTGTGTTTATGGCCTATGGTGTATTGATGTTATTGTGGACCCTCTAATTCTTGTAGCTAATTTAATAACCATATGGCTCAAGGTTGTGGTAAGCTTAATGTGTTTCTGTGTTGACTTGTATCTATCCAGTTCTATCTAACGTTTGTTCGTTGATGCCATAATGTTTGTTGGGTAAATCTTCCACCTTCCTGGTTTGTAGGGAGAAGGGATTACAGAGATAATGAGTTTAGACTCAGGCCTGAGAGGAGACGCTCACCAAGGTATTCCCCTGAAAGAGATATGAGGCGTCGTTCCTTTCGTGATAAGAGATCTGAAGATAGGGGTAATCACTTTTTCTGTGCACACTTGTGCCGATAAAAATTATTTGCCATTGTCCATTCTATCATCTAACTACTTCCTGAAATTTGATTCGCAGGATCAAGTCGTTCAAGATCACCTATTAGGAAGAGGTATGTAGGAATGATTGTTAGTGATTCATTTCAGAATGTGGCTGCTGTTCAGTTTGTTGTGCGTTCAATTAACTTTGTATATACTTAAATTTGTTTATTCCATCGAGCTTGTCTATGTTCATGTGACATAATGACTTAATCCCTGTTAATTTATTGGTTTCTTTTATGAGACCCTTTATTCTATTGTTCAACCACAATCTACCATGGAATCTAATTATCATCCATTTATAACTTTGGGGTGGGGTTGTAGGGTATTCAGTGTTGGTTTAACCAAGGAGAGTTTTGATCTTATGTTGGACATGTGACCTGTATACATGCATTTTTTTCAACTTTTTATGGCTTCTGAACTTGCCTATCTTTATGTTTATGTTCTATGGACTGTTCAGTGAGAGAAAACATAGCAAAAGTCCTGATGGTGGAAAAACTGATTCATCCATAAGTTTTAGAAGTTCTGATATCGAAGACAGAGGAAAAGATGAAAGGTACTTAAGCAGTGATGAGAAAAATGGTCGTGAAGAACAAGTAAGTTTGAACTATGTGGTCCATCTCATTGTCATGATAACATACAAGTGAGTCTATCCCCATATTCCTAGACCTTTTTATATATTTACATGTGCCCTACAGCTGAAACAAATGCATCTGGACATGGAAGCATTGCGTGAAGATAAATCAAAGCTGGAGGTCAGTTATGATTTTTCAGGACATGTCTGATATATTGATTACTTATCACCTCGAGTTGTTAATATATCTGGAGGAATTGAAATGATAATGCATGGATTCCATCAGTTCATTTTACTTGTCAGTTGATCACGGTTGTGTTTTTTTAGTTACTCTATGATTTCAATTGTTCCCTCCTTTTTGTTATTTTTCTCCTTCACTGTATTGTTATTGTGATGGAACTTTATTGTTGTGGAATTACTCATCTATGTTACAAGACATTTTTTTACAACAATGTTACAAGATATTTAAATTAACCAGTAGAACTTCTGTGGATGAGGACTAAGCAACAGTGCTGATCATCGAATTAGCATAATCAACCTTGGCTGTATATATAGATATTACAACTTTTAACTGGTTCACTATGCTGCAGGCGATATTGGAGAAGAAGACTGATGAAGAGTGCAAACTTTCTAGCAGAGTAGAAAATCTTGAATTGCAATTGAACAAAGAGAAAGAAGATTGCCAAAGGTCCTATATTTCTACAAAATACTTCTTTTCATATCAGTTGCTGGGTTCTTCAGCATAAGAGAAGATCATCAAGTATTTGTTTTCCCCTCTAATGCCTCCTTTTCAATTTAGGATGACCTCCAAAACTAAAAAGCTAATCAAAGCACATGGACGCTATGTAAAAGCACAGGAGGATTTAAAGAGGCAGGTTTCATTTCCCCATATTTAAATGTACCTGAACTTGTGTATGGTCTGAAATAAAACATAATAGCACTCCTAGTTTTAATCCTTACATGATTGCCACATAGCTGTTCACCATTTTGAGGTCTGCAGGTCTCAGGCTCGCTTTGAGAGGCTAGCAGATTTGCTTGCTTCAGATATTTTAAAGCCTTATACCAAGGAGCAGGGTTCCATTGGGATTGCTGCCAATGAAGATCCATATAATGCTAATGAAATGAGTCCAAGTGACCAAAGACAAAACCATGTTTCAGCAGCGAGAAAAAGACCTATTTCCCTCCCAACAAGTGAAGAAACAAAAACTGGTAAACCTACATAAAATCTTTGTAGTCATAAATTTGTTCCTGGAATGAGTGTTTATCTATATTGATCAAGTCTGTCAAGATAGTTATTGCCTATTCTGCACTTTCCCCTCTTGCTGGTTGATGCTTGACATATCTCCTGTTCTGACACATGGGCATCATTATCTTGAATATATACACATTTTACCACATTTTTTTCATGTGCAAACTGTTCTTTTTCAGGAAAGAGACAGAGAGAGAATGACGATGACACAATCCCAACATCAGAGAACTATAAACCTGAAGATGCTCTAGAACATGTCCAAGATAGCAAGGGAACTGAACTACCAGAATCATTTACGATGAAGAAGTTAAGGGAGGGTGACTACGTTGATGTAGGAAACATCATCTCTTCAAGCAATATTTTTGCGGATAGGGTGAGACGTCTTTCTTGCATTAACTCATTAGCAAAATTGTTTATAATCATTTACTAAGTATGTCATGATCTGGTGCCTCATTATATTATTATTAGACATTTTCTTTAATGCCCTTTGTCATCTTACAGCTATTATAGTTCTGCAAATTCAATGTAAATTTCTGTAGTTTTGTGAGTTTGGTATCATAGAATTTAGGAGATGTTTCAGAATATGGTTTGAATACACATGCCTTACTAAGATATAACACTCAATTCTTGAGACTTCCGAAATTTGACACCAGGGACACCAAAACAATGAATGATTCAATAAATGTGAGGAACAGATGTCTATTTTTGTGCAAAATAATGTGGACATAGGACTAAATCTTCATGTAGCCATATAGGTCGCACCAGTAATGGTTACAGTGATCGACATTTCAATTGTTCAGCAATAATAATAATAACTTTATTTATCTATATGTAGCCCCATGTTACCAAAGTAGTGCCCATCAACTTGGTTATGATGTCTATTATTATGTAGAACATGAAACAGCCTAATTTAGCATGTCCTTCTTGGTCAAGCAACTCATTGTATATGCATCATATTATTTGCAATAATTATGTGATGAGGCAAAACTTCGCTTATGTTGACTGGAAGACTTTCTTGAGTCGTCTCAACATAGCCGGCCCCAAGCCCGGGTAAAGGAGGAGGGTTGTGTTTAGGTGTGGCGAGCC
>CM041644.1:38241240-38343042 GCA_023333625.1 Bothriochloa decipiens | reverse complement strand
TTAGAAATTGGCTATCGACGTGCCTGAACCGTGACCGAGGGTGGTTTATTGGGTCTCAAATCTAGCCTACCCCAACTTGCTTGGGACTGACAGGTTTGGTTGTTGTTGTTGTTGTTGTTATGTGATGAGGCAAAGTCTACATATCTCTTCCAACCTATAACTTATATTTTCAAACATTTTAATGTATCGTGGAATATTATGTTGTAGTTTGCCTGACTTAAAAACTATTTTGATTTTTTCTCCATTGCTCTAAAACGTCCCTAGCAACAAACTCCTAGCCGCCTATTGGTTGATACTCTTTGTGAATATGTCAAAAGTACACCTACTTTAACTCATTCTTTCTTTACTTCATAAACTAATATGACAGATAGTTTTGTTAGTACCACTTTTTGTTTCGGATACTAACAGCTCATTTATCATTTTTGGAAGACATTTGAATATGTTTTGAAAATTAGAATTTTCATGCAGTTCTTGAAACAACTTTTGACACTATGCCTTCTGTTTTTCATTCAGTACAAGGGCGATGATGAGGAAGTTGATGTTGATTAGTGAGCAGATGCCTGTCGGTGGTTGATAATGATTTGAGCTGTAGGAGGCAATTTCAACAGACGATGTCGATGCCAACTTCTGAAACTACTTGTATGCCTTTTGCATCGGGTAATAGGGGCTGGTATATTTGGTAGCTATTTATGTGCTTAGACTGAGTTGTGATTCTGTCAAACATGGGTACATTCATTTTCTTTTGTGTTTCCTGAGGCTCGAAGAGGATCCTATATCTGTACTCGCTTCATGTATTATTCTTAGCCAGTTTGAGTAGACTTTTGGATTGGTTGTGTTATTCTTCCATGTATCCATGCTTCATCTACCTGTCATGCAATGCATGTGTCATGCTTGAACTTACCAAATGTCTTCTAAGTCTGAATTCTGATACTAGAAATCATAAAGTTGTGGACTCATGCTCAAAGTGCGCAAAAAACTGTTTACAAGTTTGACTTGTCAACATGGAATCTCCACATTGCCATATCATAGCAACCTTATTAGGGCGTTCTGAGTGCTTTATACTTGAATGGCATGCTAACTATGATATGTTTGTCTTAGGAAATCAAACAGTATGTATAGATGGTTTTTAAGGCGTCGCCTAGGTGTCCAGATGCTAAAAATCCTGGGCGTCCTTGTCATCATGACAAAAATCAGCAAGAGTTTCTGCGAGATTGGAGACTGGAGGGAACAGGTTATATGTGCTGGCTGGTGGGCTAGGTCCTTTTTGTTAGAAATCAGCTCAGTTTGTATACACAATCACAAGCACACGTATCACATGAACACAGAGTTGAGAGGAGAGCTTCTTTCTTTGTATTCACTTTCATTTCTCATCAGGTTATAGCCAAGAGAAGCTGAGTTACAAAGTGTGAACACTCTAAACTTTTCCTCTCATTAATTTGGCCACTATGAAAGTCTTCTTTTAAGATACTGTGAAGACTTGAAGACTTTGATTTTCAACACTTTTTTTGTGTGCCTTGTCCTTTTTTTTCATTTTCATTTCTCTCTCTTCTCCATGCCTTGTCTTGTTTTATGATAGCCTAGGCAACTCAAAGGGTTGGATCACCATATCTTGCCTCACTGCCTTAGAAATTATGTGTATATAAAATTTTTATGCTTGATTGTTTTCATGTATGTAACATATGTGCGCTCTTATAAAGAATGTAAACGATAAGCCCTTCTGAATTCTATTATATGAACTCTAGAGAATCAAATTCCTTTCTTTTAGCAGACACATAAGCAATATTCTTATACCAAGAAAAAGTCTATTCTATCTTCTTGAACTGTTTTTTTCCTTAAACATTAAAACCAGATATCCTACCCACTAAACTCTGAAGACCATTCAAGTTACTTGGCTACCTTGGTTTGGAGTAATTTAAAAGGTGGTTTTATCTTTTTGAGTTAAAAAATCAGTAAACAACTGACAAGTTTTGTTTAACCATGGACAATGTTTAAGCTTGTAATAATTTCTAAAAAATGTCTAGAGATAGGTTGGGATATGACAAATCCAAATAAAATATTTAGAGCTCATGAAAATATCTTTCAATCCTTTAAAAAAATGCTCTAGTTAAATAAAAACATGATATAATTGATATGTATCATATCTTGAAAATTTTCAAAACATGACAAAGTTGGTATGTAAACATTAATTTATGTCGCATTCATGTTGATTGCATCCTATATTTTTGTCGTGCAAAGCTTTTAAAACACATTTATACATTGATTGTGATGTTCTCCTTTTTTTTGTTAATTTTCATCCTACCTATAAATCTAATTTTTGAAGTTTTAAAAAATACTCTCACAAGCATAATATTTTGTTGGATTTGTGATACTCATCTCTTTTTCTTGAAAATTTTAAATGCTTCTAGTACTTTAAATATATCAAGTGCTCCGTCCATTCCAAATTGTAAGACTTTTAGACATTTTTAGGACCTTTCTATGTACTTAGATATGCATTATGTATAAATGCATGATAAAGCAATGTATTTAGAAAGGCAAACATCTTATAATTTGGAACATAGTAAGTAACAAAAAGAAAAAACCACTTAGAGTAACTCCAAAGAGTCTATATCCTTTCTAATTGCTATGAATAAAGAATTTTGATGATGAAATAAAAAATAACTCCAAGGACTTCTTTATTTCATTATCCAAATGCCACCTTGTACTATGAATTTCTCGCTAGCCAAAGATAAAAAATGAGAATGACACTATATTGCACACAAAATATGGAAAAACTGATAAATTGAATTTTTTTAGAAAGTAATTTTAAAAAATTTGACTCTTCAAATGATGATTTAGGAAGTGAATGTTTACAAAGAATCTTGAAGATGCATTTAAAGCCACTCCAAACCAGATCTGCAATTGATTCGTGGGCCTAGTGGATCACGAAAACGAATCACCATCCTATTACCTTGATGGGCCGATTGCAGTCTGGATCGGGACCGTCTGGGCCAGCAGCCTTTAGCCAGCCCTTGAGGCCCTTTGCGAGTCCAGCGTGACACCTCGCGGACTCTCTCGCTCTCGTCTCCTCTACCCTGTCCCGTCGACGCCGCCGCCGCCGCCGCCGCCGTCGCCGGCTCTCGGAGCCCTACCCTTCTTCTAGACGGAGCCCCTCATGGACCAGAAACCCCAGGATTACGCGGCCGCGGCCATGGCGTACGCGCAGGGGCAGCAGCCACCGCCGCCGCAGTACGGCGGGTACCACCCGCAGGCGCCGCCGCCTCAGTACGCGCCCCACCCTTACGGCGCGCCGCTCCCGCAGTACCCGCCGGGGCCCTACGCGCGCCCCATGCCGCCGGCCTACTCGCACCTACCGCCGCACCAGCAACCTCCTGCCCCCTACGCGGCGCACCCGCCGCCGTCGCACATCTCCCCGCCGCCGCTCCACCCTTACATGCACCCGCCGCCGTTCGAGTCCGCCCCGCCGCCGCCGGCCGCGCCCCCCGCCGATCCGGAGCTCCAGAAGCGCATCGACAAGCTCGTCGAGTACATCGCCAAGAACGGGCCGATTTTCGAGGCAAAGATCCGCGAGAAGGAGCACGACAACCCGCAGTACGCCTTCATCTTCGGTGGGGAAGGTCACGCCTACTACAGGTACATGCTCTGGCTCTTGCCGCGCCCGCCGGTGCCTGCGCCGGCGCCCTACCCGCCGGGCTCGATGCATATGATGCCGCCTATGGGGCATATGATGAGGGGCCCGCCGATTCACCAGCCGGGGTACCCGCCATTCTATGACCAGCACCAGCAGTTTGCTGCTGCTCACGGCCATGGGGACTATGAAGCTGCTGCACAACCGTTCAAGGGACTGTCCGGGCCGCTCCCTGCTGATGTTGCTGCTGAGCTGCAAGACGTGCTTAACAATCTTAATGGCACTAAGGAATCAATAAAGGGAGCAAAGTCATGGTTTATGCAAAGATTGCCATTTGCGCCGGCTCTGGCTGAAGCTCTTAAGGAGAGAGTATTTGTTTTGGAGGATTCGGAGCGGCAGCTGCACATAATTTTCCTGGTGAATGATATTCTTTTTGAAAGGTATGGCTCGATTCGTTTCCTATCTTTATAAAAGTAGAACAGCTTATGTTATGCCTTTTCATTGTTTTTTATAATTGTAGTTCTTCCATTGAGAAATAGTCCTTATGTTCCTTTTGATGAATGCTCAAAGTTATCATGCTGGTTGACATACCAGAACCAGTGCATGAAGTGTTATCTAACCAGCATATATTGTTTTCATATCCCATTGCTGTAGTGAAGCAGCTTGTAGAGTGATTAAATCATATTTCGAGCATCCACACTCACCAAATTGTGAGTACTTGATGCAATCTTAGTTCACCCTAATTCACTTCACACCCTACTGAGCTTTGCTAAGGCCAACATTTGAATATTGGAAGATAATTAGTAATTACTTCTTCGCAAATAGGAGGCTTTCAAAAAACAAACCTACTTTTGTCTTTTGACAGGTTATAAAATCGATAAACATAGAAAAATGCACAGTTGCTTTGTTTCATAATGATATCGTATATCTAGATCTAGTAATTTAGGACCCTTTTCTCATGCGGATGAAAGTGGTACTCCCCAGTTACCATTTTTTGGTCCATTAGAAACACTGTGAACCAGCCCCTAGGAGGCGTATAGCTCTAGCAGGTCACCCAGGCCCACATGCCACATCTGTTCTGAGTAGGCCAAACACTGCTCCTGCGATGAACGATGGTTGAATTGGGAGCAGATAAAATCAGTGTTAGACTCCATCGGGGATGACGGATGACAAAAGCACTATGTTTAGACCCATATGTGGAACCACGTGAGGGGTGGATATGGGGGACTGAAATTAGCCAGAACTATCTTTCCCAGCAGAACCACTAAAATGTATCGAGACACTTAATACATAATTATATGTGAGTGATTTGTACGAAAAACATCATGTCCCGGAGGGACCCCACCAAGATCACGGCGTTGCTATGGTGTGCCCTAGCCAGCTTGACCAGCCTACGTATAAATGCGTCATGCCTTTGTTACCTTGCATGAAATGTATCTTTATCAGAGAAAGAGTACTATATTAGGAGTCTATTCCTTGAGTTTATGTAATTATATAATGCATCGTACCATAGTAGCAGACTAGCAGTCTGTTTCTTGCGTGTGTGATAGCTTCTCCGTGTAGACCAAAACCTGCATTGCCGTACTCAACTTATCGCGTGTGTCTTGTCTTTGTTAATGATGGATGACAGACAGTCCTATCCAGGCACGGGAACGACGTAGGAGAGAAATGGGATGGGAAACTATTGAAGGAGGTTCTAGAAGCAGCGAAAATTAGCCTATTTAATATTATGGATAGATATAACACTGTATGCATATTTTCTGTGCTGCATAACTTAGGATCTACTTAAATACAATCAGTTTTACACACACGTGGACCTATTACTGGCCTGGATGCTCTTCCTATAAAAATGTTTACTACCTATTCAGAAGATAGCTACTGCCACCTGCATATTCGGAAGGCTTACACAGGCATGTCCGTCTCCTCTTACCTATTTCTTCCACCCAGTGAAAGCCAGACAGAAACACATTTCCATCTCTCTCTGCCTTAACGTTTCTCTTATCCTCGCTGTTTCGCTGCCATGGCCGGGTGGCCCCAAGCTGCTGGTCATAGATGGAGTTGAGGTTCCAGGAGCGCTGTGTGTCTAGGAAGCAGATATCTTCTGCAGCACAAATCTATTTTATAGTGTCACAGCCACTGGGAGAGAGAAGCAACAGTGGTTGCTCATGTAGTAGCGTGCCTGCTCAAGCTGAAGTCGAAGAATCTGTTCTTTGACAACAAGGAGTCTCCTTTATCAACTGGCACCGGCATCCACCGAATGCTAGATTTCACCAGCATCCACTGAATGCTAGATTTTGCCTGGTACAGCCGAAATCAGCTAGAACCATAACCAGTACTGGATTTGACCTCTGTTGTGCCAGTCTATATGGTGGTCTGAGGTAATCTGGCCGTTCCAGCCCGTACCAGAATGAGATTAACAACTGCTGAAATATGGCATAAATTTAGACACTGCAATAGGATGGCCCCATGTGGAAAAATAGAATGCATGTATCAAGTTGAAACGAAGTTTTGCTATATGTTTTAAATATGGGTGGTGTTTCATGATATTAATAATGCCTGATAAGTAGATTGGAATGGTTGAGATCACTAAGGATTCTGTTTGTTCAGGATATTTAGCATCTGTTCTCAAGAAGCTATGTGTATTTAATATAATGCACCACTGATTTCTCAATGTCTTTGACATGCAGCTTACAAAGACGAACTAATATTCAGGACCTTGACAATGAGGCTATTGCTTTTAAATCCGTGCTGGGTTCCATGCTTGCGAGAGTTTACAATAATTCACAAAGTAAAGATGACAACCAGACTCGTGTTGAGAAAATCCTGCAGTTTTGGGGTTCAAAGGAAGTTTACGACCAGGAAACAATTGCTAATTTTGAAAGAGAGATGAAAGGTGGCTTATCTTATCCTTTGGTGCCACGACATGTTTCACCAGATCCCTCACCCTTTTCAGGTATCTCCTTTCTCTGCTCCCGTTGCTACTTCTATTCTATTTCCCATTCTGTCTTGACCTTTTTTTGTTATCTATGATGATGTTAGCTTTTAAGTAAGGATGCTATTTTGTATTTTTTGAGCATTTAACCTGTGAGTTTCCATCTGATTACCATTTTTCTTCATTTGATTCATCAACTCACATAGCTGTGATCATGATATGTTGATCCCTGAAATTTTGTGCGCTACCTGCTATATGTTGTAGCCACTATTTAGAATGATTCGTAACTTTCTAAAATTCATTCCTGGAAGTCTGTCTGGCCCATCATTCAATTAGAGAGTTTTATTCTCTAGTTGATAACTTGTGTTTCTCAATTAAATCATTGTATCGTTTGACTCTCTAGTGTTACAATGTCTATTTGAAATAGTTTTTAAAATGGAATGCATGGACATTTCGCTTTTTGGTAATTGGTAGTAAACCTAAAAGCTGCTAGATGTTTTTGCAGGATCTGCGCCACTGGGCTCAAAATGGTCCTCGGAACCTCCAGAGAAGGATAAGGCAATCCATCCTGTTGCTGGTGCAACCCAATCTGTTTCCTCTGCACAATTTCCAGCAAACCAACTTCCAGCTGGTGTTTATCCTCCTGTAGGCCAAACTACTTTTGCAGGATCTTTGCCAGTGCAACCATCGTTAATCCCCTCTGTGGCTCCTCAAAGCACTGCTGCTACAAATGATTCGAGTCTGCCTCCATATCCACTCTTTCCCCCTGGCCTCATTCCTGGAATGGTTCGGAAGATGCAAATAGGGAGTGGAGTGCCATACTCCCCCCTAAGCCCGCTTGACATCCCCACAACCATCCCTCCATCGACTGTCCCAGAGTCTGAGATCCTTGAGCATGTATCGAAGTTCTTCAGCGATATTGGGGAGGTAAACCCATCAGAAGGTCCAATGAGACAAAGTGAGCCTGACGACTATGATGACTATGAGAGGGAACTTCCTGCTCGTAAGGGAGGCGCTTGCATTCCACCCCCACCGAATCTGCTTGTAAATCCTGAGACTGGGATGCGTGCTGATGGTAGCGTTGACAGTAAACCAGGGTCCAGTGGTCGTTTGGGTCTCGGAGCTTCTGCCGATCCAAATGAGGTGAGCCAGTATGATGATGTATATTCTTCTTATCGCAAGCAAAGGAGCACAACGTATCATTCTTCCATCACTGCTCGCTCATCGATAGCAAGGTGAGGGCAGCTGAGATGTTTCGAGCACCTCTTTTCCCAACATTTAAAGGCGATGCACTGATGCTGTACGCTGCTGTATGGTTGCATGAGATGACAATTGTAAGAACTGACTGTCTTTATTGTAAGAGATGCAACTTTGTATGGCGAATGTGACCTACAGCTTCTTAAATTCAAATGTAGTTGGCCCAGTTGCAAATTACGCATGTTCCAGAGATATGTTGTTTTGGTTACCTACCGATATTTACTCCAAAAATATTTTGCACTCTAAAAATTTATCTCGTAATATAATATAATGTTTATAGCAACGGAATCATAACACAGCAGAGTGCTTCTATAAACACAAATCGAATTGAGTATCGCCTTGCAAAAGGGAAAATAATGTTCTACTTGGTGGTTGTGCTAGACATAAGGCTGTGAAACGTAGACACGTGTGGGTTGGCTAAGAAATCCATGACGTGTGTGTAAGCACGAGACAATATGACAACTCAGCGCACTCGTGCACATATGCTTTGTTTGAGCAAATCACACGAAGATAGCCTGCCTGCCTGCCTGCCTGCCTGCCTGGCTGGCCGACATCGATCTACTATCCACGTAGGGAATGGACCTAGGTAGGGCACAAAACCAGACAACAATTCGCCCGTCGTATCACATGCTGTACAGCAGTCGTCATGCACTCGAGAGCTAGCTAGCGTGTCTATATCGCGCGGGAATTTCTTTGCTCTCGCCATGCAATGTCAAATGCCCATGGCCCAATGGCGCATTGGGAAGGTTAACGTCCTCCCCAAGTCCACGAACTGTCCACAGCCTCTAGGTGAGCAGCCGGCGGCTACCAATGCCAGGGTAGCCCATGAACCGCAGGGTCGTCGATGATGACCTGCGGTGTTCATGGCAGCTTTACTGGAAGCGAGTTGTACTCTACGTTACTAGGACCTTATTTAGATGCCTTAAAATTATAAGTTTTTTTACTCACATTAATTTTTAAACACATAAATAGACCATTAAATATAGGTAAAAACTAATTAATTGTACAGTTCACCTGTAATTTGATAGATGAATTTTTTAAGTCTACTTAACATATACTTAGACAATAATTATCAAATACAAATAAAAGTGTTATAGTTCTTTTCAGGCAAAGTTTTTGCCATCTAAACAAGATGGTCCTGTCGCGCAGCTGCGGCACGCCGGCGCGCAACTACCATAATTGGTGTCATTCCTTCATTGGATTTATCTTGGAGCTAGTCGTCGCCGTTCACAGCCATTCTATCTGGACATAAAGTAGGAATGACACATAAAAAGAAGCTTCTCTTTCCAATGGTACGATTCTTGATTTAAAGTCTAACCATCTTGAATTTGATCGTGTTTATACGAAATAGTAGCAACATGTATGTTTCGCAAAAAAAAAATGTATGACATTATACAGATATGCTACGAAAACAGATACTATGATGATAGATATTATTAGAATGGTAAATATTATTGTGTTTTAGATAAATTTAATCAAATTTCATTCTGTTTAACCTATCACTATTCTAAATATCATCCTTTCCGGAATGAGAAAAGTAATCGAATTTCATTCTCTTTAACCTATCACTATTCTAGATATCATCCTTTCGGAATGAGAAAAGTAGTACTCGATTTGATGTGTTCTTCCACTTTTATTCCTTCTGGACCTTAATAGAACACTATTTTTACTGGGAACAGCCCCACCATTTTGTATTAAAAGGAAAAGTCACAGCATCCAGTCGTGAAAAATCGTTGAATACCCTGGCTTCGCCACTTCCCAACTGGAAGTCTTACAGTTGAGCTACAAGCTCATCTGCACTACTTTTTTCTTTAGCACGCAGGATAATGATGTTGACCGTTGTTGTGTACTTGTGTTCAGTAGAAGAGCAAAACGAGTTTGGTTACACTTAACGCAAAAATAAAATAGAAGAGTTTGCTTACACGTGCGGTTTTACTTGGCGCCGGTCGTTTCCCCCAAAATATAAAACTCTTTGACACTAATTACATAAATAAAAATAATGGAACAACGAAAGGCACTGCACCAACGCACTAGACTCTGCAGAGATTGATTGGCCGGACTCAATTCAGACTAGACTGTTTGCCTTTTTCCCTTCTGCTCTGTGCTCGCTCGCTACGGACTGCGAGCAACAATTTATATATAGAGCAATGTTCAGTTCAGACTGAACCACGACGCCCAATTGGGAGCTCGTACACCTAGCTAGAGCAGCAACGACACAAGCTCTTGTCAGGACAGGAGGGTGGAATATAATGGCGAGCCTCAACGTGCTGCTCCTCCCTGAGCCAGGCTCCGGCCACCTCATGTCGCTCATCGAAGCGGGGAAGCGCCTGCTCGGCCACGGCAGCGGCGGCGGAGACGCAGACGACGACCTCGGCCGAGACATCACGGTGACCGTCCTCGTCGTGCAGCCGCCGACGCCGGAGTCGGCGTCCGAGGTGGGCGCGCACGTCCGGCGCGTAGCGGCGTCCGGCATTAACGGCGTCCGGTTCCACCACCTCCCGGCCGTGGATCCCCCCACGGACTGCGCCGGCAACCTGCTGCAGGAGTTCAAGTCGCGGTACATGGGGCTCTACAAGCCCCACGTGGCGGCCGCGGCGCGGGAGCTCGGCGCCGCGGCGCTCGTGGTCGACTTCTTCGCCGCCACCGTGATCGACGTGGCGCGCGAGCTCGCCGTGCCGACGTACGTCTACTTCACCTCCACGGCCGCGCTGCTCGCGCTCATGCTGAGGCTGCCGGCCCTTGAGGAGACGGTCGCCGTCGACTTCGAGACTTTCGAGGGCACGGTGGACGTCCCTGGCCTGCCGCCCGTGCCCGCGGCAAACATCCCTGGGTTCCTGGGACGCAAGGACGGCCCCAGCTTCACGTGGTTCGTGTACCACGGCAGACGTTTCATGGACGCCGACGGCATCATCGTCAACACGGTGACCGAGCTTGAGCCGGGGGTACTCGCCGCCATCGCCGAAGGCCGGTGCGTGCCGGGACGACCGGCGCCGCCGCTGTACCCGATCGGCCCGGTGCTGAACCTCGGTGCGGAAACTGCGTCCGACAGCGACGACGACCCGTGCGTCCGGTGGCTCGACGCGCAGCCGCGGGCGTCGGTGGTGTTCCTCTGCTTCGGGAGCATGGGGTGGTTCGACGCCGCCAAGGCGCGCGAGGTCGCCACGGGGCTGGAGCGGAGCGGCCACCGGTTCCTGTGGGCGCTGCGCGGGCCTCCCGCCTCCGGCTCGAGGCACCCGTCGGAGGCCGACCTAGACGAGCTCCTCCCCGCGGGGTTCCTGGAGCGGACCAAGGACAGGGGCCTCGTGTGGCCTCGGTGGGCGCCGCAGAAGGCGGTGCTCTCCCACGCCGCCGTGGGCGGCTTCATGACCCACTGCGGGTGGAACTCGACGATGGAGAGCCTGTGGCACGGCGTGCCGCTGGCGCCGTGGCCGCTGTACGCGGAGCAGCACCTGAACGCGTTCGAGCTCGTGTCCGTCATGGGCGTGGCCGTGGCCATGCAGGTGGACAGGAGGCGTGACAACTTCGTCGAGGCCGCCGAGCTGGAGCGCGCCGTGAGGGCCCTGATGGGCGGCGGCGAGGAGGGGCGGAAGGCGCGGGCGAAGGCCGCGGAGATGAAGGCCGCGTGCCGCAGGGCCGTGGAGGCGGGCGGGTCGTCGCGCGTGGCGCTGGAGAGGCTGCGTGATGCGATTCGCAAGGGTGCAACCTAGTGCGACAACTACTGCCCATGTTTAATAAATTGAGTTCGGTTATATACGTTTGATAAATTGAGTTGGGTTATTTATATTCTCTGGCATTTAGTTATCTTGATATTCTAGTTGAGCTTTAAAAAAGAATTTTTTTCAAGAAAGAAATGGTTTGGCTGCAATGTTTTAAAAAAGAAATTTGCATGGTAGCCCTTTCTGTTCCAGATTCTACTTTTTAAAAAAGAAATCATTTACAGTGGATAGTGAGCTTTCGGTGTGACTAGATAAATGAAAGCTATTGCCCAAAAGGAACTTCCTTTCCAAGTTGAACAATACTTCAAAGGAGAAGGCCAAAGTCTGCCCAAACATAGCAGATTTAAATGTTTGGGCATAACACAAATAAGTGGCACGCTGAAGCCTATTTGAAAAAGTCAGATCTTTCCACTAAACTAACTGGAGGTTCACTCCAAATGATTCAGTATAAAGATAACATGTATAGTTGCCAACTAAATTACTTCAATTCCTGTTCTTTTGCTAATTAGCAAATGCTACTAAAAATAATCGTAGGCACCAAACAGTTTCTGAACCAAACTCAAAGTTCAAAACCATATAAAACTCAGTGTTCTTATAAAAGTGATTTTTGCTAACATCATCCATATAATCAAGATAGAACAGCTTTGTGCTACAACAAAACAAAGGTATCTTTCATACATCTTTCATACAAATACTGATTGGTGGCCAACAAAACGAAGGTATCTTTCATGTGTTGCAGCATCAGATAGGTTCGTTTCAGACTGAAAAAAAAAGGAAAATCAATGCTCTAGATATGCTCATACATGTTTTTTTTCTGTCTTCACAGAAACTGTAATCTATAGCTTCTATATGCCATCGGCCCCATAATTTTCTCTCTTTTTTTTGTTCAAAATCTATATTTTCTATTTGGCCAATCCACAACAGATAGACCACATACACAGGTGTGCAACACATCTTACTAAATTAGATCAGTAGCTGTACAGTCTGAGTATAACAAACTAATAAACATCAAACATCCTGCATATCTCAATGACTATGTGTAAATAAGGATTCATAGAAAAAAAAATGTAGGTGTAAGCATGGACAAATAGGGCATAGGAAACAGCCAGCGTTAGGAGTAAATAAGGATTCACAGAAACAAAAATTACTATACATCTGAAGCCCATGTGGTGCGCAAGACTTATTATCCATTGTGTGAATCTATTATAGAAAAAGTGAAATAGTTGTATTAATTGCAATCAGCACTTAAGAGCTAGCGGCTAATAGAAAATTTTGAAGGAAAAATAGAAACCTGACAGCCACCAATCAGTATTTTAACCAAGTGTCTGATATTGTAAACTCAGATGGTGCACAAACCACAAGACACCACTATACCGCCAAGTGACGTTTTTATGAGAGCAAAGAGGCAAGACGAACTCGTGCACCAATCTGTTTTTGCTAAGTGTGCAGGACTGCAGGTGATCAAGTTTTTTGTGCTGCTGAATCTGGTGCAACTCCTTGGGCTAATACCCACCTTTCAGCCCTGTCTGGTGGTACCTACATTACTATAGTAGTGTTAAGGCTTAAGACGTTATATGAAAACGAACGTACCTTGGGACATCTGTATGTGTGCAGCTATGTGTGCCAACGCAACTGAGAGCCTCTTCTTAGAAAAATTGATATTAAATGTTTCTCAAAACAATTTGAACAGAACACAGATATAGTATTTAGCAGTAGCGTCGAAAGGGGGGATTGGAGCAGGCACAAGCAGCGGATGTTGCCTATGGTGCGGAAGGCAAGGATGAGGAATCGGTTCGGGTTGGGCTTGGCGATGAGAATGGAGAGGACGCCACTGGTGAGGAGCAGGCTGGTGGGGCCATCGACGCTTGGTGTGTCCGGCGTGACCCCGGCAGAGGCTTACAAGGTCACAGCCCAAAAGTCTCAATCCACCCACCATCACCAGCTCGCCCTTGTCGAACACCACATTTTGTTCTTGCTTTGTTGCTTGGAAGACTACAAAGGCTATGCTAAAAATAAAGAACTTTTACAATACAGCCAAAAGATAATATTTACAACCAAATAAACCACAGTAGGCTACATCCTCCCAAGCCCATCAGAAATGATAAAAATGACGGCCAGATGCTGTGCTGAAATCAGAGAAACAAAAGGACAGACAAATATTTCAAGAGTATAACGCATGTACCAACCGAAAGGGCCCAGAAAATCAGGGAGTCAGATCCAGGTGAGTTTAAGCTGGCTCGGATTGAATCTAGCAAGATGGCAGGATGATTGCCGATTGCCTGGACCAGATTTCAGTTTGAAGTCCAAACAAGAAGCTGATCTTGCAAAGAACACAATTAATTCGAAACCAATGAGATACCATAAACACATAAAACTACAGGCAAAAGCAACAAAACCAACAGAAAACCTTACAAACCAAGGTGACAAAAGCAGAAAAACATTAAGCAGAGAAATACAAAAGATTTGCATCACATTGCATCAGACATCCAAGGAAGGATTTAGCAGCACTAGCTCTCAAGCCTGGCAGGGCGAAAGCTCTTAGGCAGCAACTGCGAATGTAGAGAAACAAGCCTTGATTTTGTCATCATTTGCAATGCACCTCAGAGCATGTCTAGGACCAGCCAATTACTCAAACAAAATGATCAAGTATAAATCATAGATAGACGATGGAGTCAGATTTGATAACAGTCAATCAGCACAGGTCCAGAAGTCTGGATCCTAAGACTGGGGCGACAAAACAATATCATCATCCTCCAACACATCAAAAAATGAACATCAGAACCAGAAGATGGTAAAACAATTCTGACAAACGAACCAAAGAACCAACAAATCAAAGAATCACAGGTTATGTATAATCCCTCAGAGACCCAATTTAAATCACACACCACAGATGAATCAGACAACTGCAAGTGTTAGCCCCATCACAGACCAAACCACAAAGGTAATGCCTGGATGGACACCTGCAGCTGAGAGAGCCAGCTGCTGGTTACAGTGTCAAACGGCACTTACTATCGGTAGGTCTTGAGATCTTCACAGGGACCAGATACAAAATTTGATATCCGTATTGATAGTAACAAAATGACATCAAATAAGTACAATGCAAATCATGTCAAACCCCATAGTACATTAAAATCCAACCTAATCAACTAGCATGAGTGATAGATAAAATCCTCAGAAAGCCAGACAACTGTCGTCACAAGTAGATCTGACGGTAATTCCAGATGTATAAGCTAATCATCACAGGTTTAGCAGCACAGTGCATAATAGCAATTTATATCTCCAAATCAGTTACAGACTTCAATCTACAAATCATTTAAAGACTTCATGACCAAGAAACACAACAGCAAGCAAAAAAGTTTGAAAGGGAGAATAGAAACTCAGTGGTGGCAATAAGGTTAATTGGTTCGATTCTGCCAGCAAGTGTCCTCAATTCGTTCAGAAGAGGGAGCTTGTTTCACATCATCACAACACCATCCCGAATTGTAAATCAAAGACAGAAAAACTATCCAAGTGCAACAAAACCAGAAATCATATGGCTCGGTTCAGCGGGATAATCAGCATACAGATCAATCTCATCTACAGAGATAGACATGTGATTTGGTCTGTTGAGCTTGAATTTTTCCAAGTCGTCATGGCCACTCTTTCGTTGATTCAAATATCAATCTAATCTAACATTTAAAAACCATGAATGATTGCTCAACAAAACAAGGCACCAATTGCCAAAAGGATTCCTGGTCATCAAATGGCCTCAGACCGTCCTAGTTCATGATAAATATCAACAGAATAGAAAAAAATTTGCCTCTTCTGACACCATCATGTCATCATAGGCCAAGATCGACGACAACAGTAAAGCAGTCAAGCTTCTACTCCAATTATTGAAAATAAATTGCTCATGAAAAACAGGACATTAAATTTTTAAAAATACAGATGTGTCAGATAAATGTTCTCAGCACCCTTTTAAAGGAATCAGACAGGGATAACTGTATTTTAATTGTGTTATCATCATCCACATATCTAAACAGAGCAGAGCATATAGAAACATAAACAAGTTTCAGGGATCTATCAGATCTTCCTATTCAATATGAAAGAACTGTCATGGTACGTCACAATCACCAAGATTGAACGCTTTCCCTTTCAAAGTTTCGCATCATTTAGATCCCGAAACAAACAGGGACAAAAATTTAGCAATTTTACATGATAATAAATATATGTGGCCTTTCCAGGATCGGATTGGCATAAGAACGCCACCAATCAGGATATAACCACACATCAAGAGAATAGAATGTTGCGCCCAAGCCATTATACCGTGAGGAACGAAATCATCCTCCGGAATTGGTAATGGACGCATGTAAGAAACGAAATTTCTAATAACAACAATATAACAAACAAAGATTTATGCTGGTTTGTGAGATTTGAGTTCAGACAGCCAAGGGTTTGGTCTTCAACTACCACTAAGTAGCAGCATCAGAAACTCTAGTCCAAAACACAGTTGTTCATCATTACTCAAAATCTCACTGAAACATTGCAGCAGGAATTAAAGAGCAACCTAATATACAATAAACAGTAAGCCAAGGGTTTGGTCTTCAACTACCACTAAGTAGTGGCATCAGAAACTCTAGTCCAAAACACAGTTGTTCATCATTACTCAAAATCTCACTTAAACATTGCAGCAGGAATTAAAGAGCAACCTAGTATACAATAAACTGTAAAATAGGTTTCCTGATAATTGGGAGCTCAGACAGCCAGGGGTTTGGTCGTCAAATACTACCGTGGTAGTATCAGAAACTCTAGTCCACATAAGATTGCTCATCACCGCTCCTATCACCAACTCAACCAGTGCAAACAAAGAGAGAGAAAAATGCAACAGAACAGCAAACCAAACCAATAGTAGACGCAAGGCGCCGAGACGTAGGGCAAGAGCTGCGAAGGATGCATTGTCGAAGCATCAGCATCGTCGTAGGCGGCAGCGGCGGCGGTGGCGGCGGCTGGTGGTGGAAGCCATATGAAGGAAAGCGGCAGGGTGAAGTGATTATTTATAGCCTCTGTTTGTAGAAAAGAAGAAACCCTAGATTTCACGGGCCTATTTACACTGATTGGGCTTTTGTGGGCCTATTTGCATTGTTTGGGCTTCGCCGGTAGATTGATCTGCGACAAGGGAATCATTCCCTCAAGAAAAAAAGTGTCTAGCCGCGGTGACTCCTCGCCGCTTCGAACGCCGCCGGCGCCGTGCTGCCGTCAACTCATGAGCCGCAAACAAGATGCCGCCGTCCCCAGCCAAGCCGCACGACGTGGCCGCTGTCCTCCGCCTCCTGGAGTCCCGCGACATCCGCGCCGGCGCGCGCCTCGCCGCCGCCTCTGCATCCTCCTCGCCGCTCCCGCTCGCCGCGGTGCTCCTGCACCGCCCGCTGCCCCCGCGCCTCGGCTACGGCCTCCACGCCCGCGCGGCGCGGGCGGGCCTCCTCGCGGACCGCTACCTCGCTAACGCGCTGCTCGCGTTCTACGTCCGCCTCCCGGACCACCTGCCCCACGCGCTCAGGGCGTTCGACGACTTGCCCCGCCGCGACGTCGTCGCGCACTCCTCCGTGCTCGCCGCCTTCCTGCGCGCTGGCCAACCGCGCCGCGCGCTCCTCCAGCTCAGGACCATGGCCGCCGGCGGGTACGGCGCCGACGACGACGTCGCCCCCAGCGCGCACGCGCTCTCCGCCTCCGCCAAGGCGTGCGCCGTGCTGCGGGACCTCCGCGCGGGGGCCTGCGTGCACGGGACCACCGTCGTGCGAGGGTACGGCGACGATGGCGTCGTGCTGAGCGCGCTCGTGGACATGTACGGCCACTCGGGCGCGCCGGGCGACGCGCGGAGGGCGTTTGACGAAATGCGCGCCCCCGACGGGATATGCTACACTTCATTGATATCAGCGTTCGTGCGGAACGACTGGTTCGACGAGGCCCTGCGGTGGTTCCGGGCAATGCTGGCGAGAGATGGGGTTTATCCGGACGGCTGCACATTTGGCTCCATGATGACGGCGCTGGGGAACTTGAAGAGGGCGAGGCAGGGTAGGGAGGCGCATGCGCAGGTTGTGACACGTGGCCTGTGTGGGAACGTGATCGTGGAGAGCAGCACGCTTGACATGTACGCCAAGTGTGGGATGATGGTGGATGCACACAAGGTGTTTGACAGGATGAAGGTCCGGAATGCAGTTTCGTGGTGCGCCCTGCTTGGCGGGTATTGTCAAAGTGGGAAGCATGAGAAGGTTCTCTCATTGTTTAGACAGATGTATACGGAGGACGATGACTGGTATAGCTTGGGAACTCTTCTGCGGTCTTGCGCTGGTCTGTCTGCAGTAAAGCTAGGAAAAGAAATCCACTGCCGTTTTATGCGGATGAGAGGCTGCGGAGACGTCATTGTTGAATCCGCACTCGTGGACCTGTACGCGAAATGTGGTGCGGTAGAATACACCTACAGAGTTTTTAGAAGGAGCAGTGTCCGCAACATGATTACTTGGAATGCCATGATTTGTGGTTGTGCTCAGAATGGCCATGCTGAGCGAGCCATCAGCCTGTTCAATGAGATGGTTAGAGAAGGGGTCAAGCCAGACTACGTCAGTTTCATTGGTGTTCTTTTTGCTTGTAGTCATACTGGGATGGTTGAGGAAGGAAGGAACTACTTCAACTCAATGAGCAAGGACTATGGCATTCCTCCTGGTATTGAACACTACAATTGCATTGTTGACCTCCTCAGTAGAGTACAGCTTCTGGAAGAGGCTGAAGATCTTGTAAACAAGTCACCATTTAGAGATGATTCATCACTGTGGGCAGCAATCCTTGGTGCCTGCGCCACACATACTAAACCAGATGTAGCAGTAAGGGTTGCAAAGAAGATGATGGAATTAGAACCTCAATACCATCTGAGCTATGTTCTTCTTGAAAATGTGTACAGGACAATTGGGCGATGGGAAGACGCCGTAGAGGTGAGGAAGTTGATGAAATCAAGAAAGGTAAATAAAGAAGCCGGAACAAGTTGGATTGATGTAAACAGAAGTAAACTATACATGTGTAATGCTAAGGAGTCAGCCTCACAACCTGTAGCCTCTGAGGACATCAGGAAGTGCAGTCCATATGACTGATTTAGCTTTGGTGGTGATTCTGGTATCTGAAATGCTTAAAGTCATTTCTCAATTGTGCAGATCAATTTGATCAGGTCTTGTTCCAAATCTGTTGCACAAGCCCTCCCTACATATGTGATGAGTTTGTTCAAACTTCCCCTGTGTGATAATCTGATGAAGCACATACAGGCCTTCTGGTGAGGATCTGAAAATGGTAAGCGAAAGACTCAGTGGATTCTGGAGGTATGGGTTTCAAAAATTAAGACTTTTCAATCAGGCTTTACTTGCTAGAGACGCATGGAGGCTGGGGCCTTCCTAGATAGCCTCTATGTGTGTCTTTTGGAAGCTAAATGTTTCCCTCAGGGTAACTTGCTTGGTACTTTTCCAGCAGCTGATGGATCCCAAACATGTAGCGGAATCGAATATGGCTTAGGGCTTTTAAAACTTGTTGTGGTGTACAGGATTGGTGATGGGGGAACTACAAAGATATGGAGGGATAACTGGATTCTTCAGGGACACAACCTGAGACCAATAGGTAGTACCCATGTGGGCCATCTTTGGTGGGTGACTGGGTGCATCAGTTAATTGATTCTCAATCTAACTCCTGGGATGAAACTGTAGTGAGGAGGTTTTTCTATCCATTTGACGTTCCTCAAAAATTTGAAGATCAAGCTTCCTGGTGAAAAAGATGACAGGACTGCTATATATGGCATTATGAAAAAAAGGGGACTGTCTACAATCAGGAGTGCATATAGAGTTGCCATGTGCTTGGCCACTTGCACCATGGTTTGGGTGAACCGGTGGAAATGCAACATCTGAGGAAGGAAGACAGATTTGGGAGGAGCTATGGGAGCTCAAGATACTGGGCAAAATCAGAATCTTTGCATGGAAGTCATAAACAATGGATTGCCAACTCGAGCTAACAAATGCTTTTGACACTTATCTACACAGGCTAATTGTGAGTCGTGTGATCATGACATGGAGGACTGCTTCCATGCATGTGATTCCTGTCATGCAGTTGCTCTCAGATTTGGAATGCACGAGTACATGACCTTGCCTGTAGAGGATGACATCAATGGACAGGGCCAGACTGACTACTCATTCTCTTGTCTAACTACAGAGGGTGTAAAAGCAAATTTTGTAATGCTCATTTGGAGGATCGGTTTGTTTCGAATAATGTTTTAGAAGCTAATGACAAGATATACATGCATGATTCAGTTGTTTTCCTAACCCAGTATATGGACTCTCTGTTACTTGTCTGACAACTGAGGCAGTAGGTTGCTTACAGCAGGAAAGGGAAGTTTCTGCTGTGGAGCGCAAAGTCATCGGCTAATAAATACCAAGGAAGTCTTGTGAAGAGCTGGATCCAGCCATGTTAGGGTACTCTCAAAATTAATGTTGATGGGGCTTTTAACTCTTGACACTGTCTCAGCAGCAGTGGCATGATTATCAGGGACTGGGAGGACCAGCCAAAACTTACTTCCAGGCGATTGCTTTCCTAATGCAAGGATGCTGAAGTTTCTGAGGCTGCAGCTCGAAGGTATCAATCAGTCTTGTGGCTCGCTGGGCTTATTGCTTATTTATCCTGGAGACTGATTGTGCTGCAGTGGCTGGAAAGCTCAAGGCGTGATGTCATGAATCATGATAGATCATTGATACAACAACTGATCCAAGAAGTTCTTCGAGAAAGTGACTCTCTTCATTGCCTAGCGGAAGTTTTCAAGATTAGGCGTATCAGAATGAAGTGGTGCAAGAGTTATGCCAGATAGCCATTAGACGCCATGAGGGTCGAGCGTTTTTTTTATTCTGTTTCTAGGGACGTTGTTGCGCTCCTTTGTAAATTGTATGGCATTACTTTAATCTTTAAGAAAAGCTCTGGTTCAAAAAAAAAAGATGGAAATCAGGATCTATGTGGTCGACAAAGATAATCGTATGTGTTGTACAGTTTGCAACCACAGCTTCTTTTGTCAAGCAAGCTGTCCACAACTGTTGGCTTCGTTTTGTAGGGACAAATGCATTTAGCTGTGCAGTCCTTCAAGGTTCAAGAGGACTCGAGAAGGCCTTTTAGGATAGAGTGACAAAAAAAGTGTCTTAAAGTTAATGTTGTGGTGTTAGTAAAACAACTTGTCCTGATGGTTGGAATTTTCAACTTTTTGGAAGGAGCAAACAAATGTTGGAAGTCAGACAGAAATAAACAGCATTTCCATGGCATAGGGCTTAAAACAATTCATTACATATAGGATCAGTTACCATTGCCTGCGTTTCACCATATACATAATACAATTTTCAGCTACTTATACCTGCAACACCTTCAATGAATCACAAACAGAATTTACTCTTTCCGCTGGTTGTACATATGTAAATAATTACAAGGTAAAATAAAATACAGATCCCAAAACATTTGTTACTCAAAGTTCTGAACAAGCTATGTAGGCTACTCTAACTTCAGTCCATGTTCATCTCTTGTTCTGATGGCACGGCTTAAGGAAAAACAAAGAAACTACTCATCTGGCCAACCCCTATCTATACAGTGTTGATAAATCACATGGTCCCAGGCAACTATGCGACGACATCAGTAGCATTGGTACTGCTGGGCAAATGAACCGGGTCATCAACCATGCTAACAATTGGAGTTTCCTGCTTTTGCTGAACAACCTGTGGAGACTCTCCAACTGGTATATTGATCCCAGCAAAACCGACTAGAACGGCAGCAGCTCCAATATAGTCCAGTAGATGAGGAGCATGACCGGTGAGTGTGTCCACAACAGCAGCAATTGGAACTTGGATTGTGAGGCCAGCTGTAGCGACCGTAGTTGTTGTGAGAAGGATCGCTTTCGCCCACAAGTAGTCACTCAAAACATTGTCTATCAAACCTGCACAGAATGTTGAAATCATAAATTAGCGACAGTTCATTTCTCACCATGTAATTTTATTAATGGATCCTCAATATTTCTACAAGTTATTCCTACATATCATTGAGATTTGGCATTGCAGTACTATTGTTTATGCTATGAATCAGACAGTACGGACTACGGAACTTTCATGAATAAAGAGCAAACCTACCTTTTCCAACAACAAGACCAACTTGTTCCCATGTGAGCCTGTGGAATGGCTCCAGCTTGGCGAAATTCAACACCAATGCAACAGGAAGGAAAAACAACATATTAAACAGTCCAAGGAATCCCAGAAACTGAGCCATGCTCACTTCTCCTTGACCTTCTTTCTCATCAGGCAACTTTTTTCGAATCAAGGTGATATACACAGCATACAAACCAGCAGAAACAATGGACAGGGCATCTCCAAGGAGAGGATTTGTAGCAATGGCATTAGCTGAACTACTTGAATCACCCAGGCTGACAATTATTGTACCTCCCATGCAGAGAAGCACACTGATTAGCTTCAACCATGTGAATGTCTCTCCAAGAAAAACTAATGCAACCAAGAAAGTGAAGAGGCTAGACGTGCTGCTCAAGATCGTGTTTGACTGCAAGTTTACAAAAAAAGAAGCATATTTTAGACCAACTAGTGATAGGAAAAAACAAAACTAGATCTCAATAACATATGGAAGTAGCATTCGGTTCTTCTCAGTAACACTTACCGTAACAGTGGTGTATCTTAGAGACAGATTGAATGTAAGTTGTGCAAGGAACCAAAAGGGGCTGATTAGCATGCTCACTTTGGCCACGCGAGCACGCGTCCAGTGCCCTTTTGCATCCAACCCTTTGCTGCAAGCTACAACACCTAGCACCGTCTGAGCAGGAAAGCTTGTATCTGGACCTGAAGTGTCTTCGGACGGCCTTGTATGTGATTGATCCGAGGCAATATTGATCTCATTCCCCCCACTCTGGAGAAGATTCACACTCTCCAGGTCAGAAGCCTTCTGCAGGTTTTCAGCATCCTTGAGTTTCAACTTTGTCCAAAAGTCACCAACAGAATCCTCAAAGTACCGAGCAGCCTCGACTATGGGAATGTAGACGACAAACAGAGAATTGCATATGTAGGTGATCAAGAACGGAGAGACGCCGGCATCCACGACAGACTGCACGATGTAGCTAGCGGCAATCCATATAGCGGCAACAGCAACGATGTAAATCAACCCTAGGCACCATCTCCATGATTTTGTGCTCGCAATTTTGGTCCACTTGTTGACGCCGCTTCTGCTGCCGTCAGCACACTCCAAACTTCCTGTTAAGGTTTGGAACCATAAGTTCAACATTTGGTGTAGAAAAACCAATTCGCTAAGAGAGTGAGACATCTGTCATCTAGAGTATGCGCCTATATATATGGAACAAAACATAGGCACAAAAGCATATATTTTCAGTTTTGAGATTAAGGGCATCAACTATAGTTGGTCCGTGACCTGCATATTCCTGCTTATGTCCCGTTACCAGTAACAAATTGCTACTTTTGTTCAAATGTTGTGCCCAAATCACTCATTGCAAGCCAACACACGTCTCCACACTCGCACGAGATTGGCACCCACTGATATGCCAATCATTGCAGTAGTGCTAACGGCAGACAAGATGAGAGGAGCACGCAACCTCATTCTATCAGCGAATTTGGTGGCCAAGTATGACGAAACCGCTGGACCGGAAATTTGCTAGTAGAAAGGATATTGACGAGAGCCGAGTTACCTGATGCGGAGATGGAATCGTGCTGGGAGGACGAGCCCATGGATCCAATCTCTATGGACACTGGGAGGACGAGCCCATGGATCCAATCTCTATGGACACCGCCACGTCGCCGACCAACCCGGATCCAAGATTTCCCCGCCCGCCCACCTCGGCAGCCTCACCACTACGTCAGCGAGACACGCACGGGGGCATCGGCACGCGGCGCGCAACAACGTCGGGGGGTGGTTGCGCGCGCCTACCAACTACCCTGCGGCCAGGCGCACGAGGCACGGCGCCGGCGTGGCGACGGGGCCTTAGCTAGCAGCTGGCCGACGGGGCGCGAGTGGAGGACACGACACGACGACCCCCGCTCGCGCTTCCGCTGGGGCAGTGCAGTGCGCCGCGAGGTCGGCGGCGGACGGCCGTTGACGGGCACGGGGAGCGGAGGTGCCCGGCGAGTTCCGACGACGGGGGGCTCGCAGCCGCATGCGGATTCGGAGATGAGGCCGTGCGGGTGACCGTGGGCGTGCGTTCCCCACGGTCGTCGGTTGGTGCCGGCTCGGTCGCTTCGTCTTGTTGCCGTGGGTCCCGGTGTCAGCCACAGCCAAGCGGCCTAACTTTTTTTTGTTGTTGAAAATTTTAATTGCCCACAAATATTTGCTGGACCTTGCACAATCGTGGCCACGAAGTGTAATATGATTTCCGAAAATCGTGGATTTATGTGGTTGGTCTGTGGATTTTCGCGGAAATCTTGGATCCGGGTTGGTCGGCGACGTGGCGGTGTCCAGAGATTGGATCCATGGGCTCGTCCTCCTAGCACGATTCCATCTCCGCATCAGGTAACTCGGCTCTCGTCAATATCCTTTCTACTAGCAAATTTCCTGTCCAGCGGTTTTGTCATACTTGGTCATCAAATTTGCTGATAGAATGAGGTTGGGTGGTCCTCTCATCTTGTCTGCCGTTAGCACTACTGCAATGATTGGCATATCAGTGGGTATCAATCTCGTGCGAGTGTGGAGACATCTGACATTTTAAAGCGACAAATACGAAAATTCCAAACCTACTCACATAATCGTGACGGGATCTGGCAATCACACACCAGTCCTGCCGCGGGATCACGCGCAACAGCTCATGCAACATCAGCCAAACCCCAACCCAGCAAACGAACCAACCGATCTACCCGAGCTCGACGCGCAGAATAACGCGAGCACGATCATACCAAATACCGCCCGCAGATCTACGATCACACCAAATAACTTCACCACCGCCTGATCTACACCTCGAACCACATATCCAAGGGCACGAGCAGGCCAACGCCTCACACAACCTTCCTAATCAAACCCTACGACGAACACGACCGGGAATCCATACCTAATCAAACGCTACGACGCGCACGAAACAGAGGAAACACACGAGGGAACGAGAGGGGAATCGAGGAACTCGCATACCTTGAGGGTATCGGGAGGGTCTCCGCTTCGCTTCGACGAATTTCTGGGCCGATGGGATTGGGGACTGGGGAGATTTGGGTGGATGAGGCAGGGAGGGGATTGGAGCCAATTTAGACACGGCGTGGGGAGGAGGGAGGAAGAGTCCCGTGAGGATACGGTACCGAGCGGTGTGGAGCCCAGCGGCGAGAGGCGGTTGCCGCCCTGTTCGCTTGGTCGTTTCTGGCTGGCTGGTTCTGGCTGCTGCTGATTTTTTGTGAGGAAAAAATACTGTTGAATGGCTGGCTGGTTTGGCTGATAAGTTCAAACGAACAGGCTGTGCGTCGCGGCCTCTCGTGGAGTACGTCCCCACCACGCCGTTCCGCGGAAAAAGCCAGAGGCCCGCCGCGGAGATATCGAGGAGCGTGACGCCGTTTGCCGCCTACGGTAGGTGGCCGTTAACGTCACTGGATCGGGTTAACACCGTTACATTACCGTTTGCATGCACGGGATTGAATTTTCGTTTCTTCTAGAACGCCGAACACCGCGTCACCATTTGTCGATGTTTCAACCCCCGGGGGTTAACACCAACAAGTAATATTTGTAATTGCGTGCTTCCTTAATTCGGTGGGTGATGCAAGAAGGACACGGCAATTTATCCTGGTTCGGGCAAAGAAGGCCCTACGTCCAGCGGGGGAGGATAGTTCGTGTTATCTTGCACCGAAGTGCTAGTACAGGGGAAAATACAAGCGGGTGTGAGGAGCGTGAGGTGGAGCTTGGGCGTTTCGGACGCCTAGCTCTCGACCTTATACTGTCTCACGGTATTGTTCTGTAATCTAAAGCCTTAACGTTTCTATGCTCTAGATCCTCCCGTTCTCCTCTTTCTAACGTCCTGGCGCCTCCTTTTATAGGTGAAGGAGGGGCACAGGAGTACATATATTTAGAGTTCGCATGGCTGGTGACGCATGGCGTTGAGGCCGATCACGTCGGTGCTGCTGTAGTGATGTACGTCGGTATGGGAGGCCCTGCAGCCGTCGCGTTGGGAGTTGTTGAAGTGCAGCCCGGAGTCGTTGGAGTCTCGCTCGAGGGTTCGTCCGACGAAGTCGAGAGGCGGCGGTCGAGGACTTGGCTCGAGTCGAGGGGGTCGAGTCGAAGGGGTCGAGCCTCACCGGATAAGGTCAAATCTCGGAAAATACGGGAAACGTGCTGATTTATGCGTCTCGAGGGGGTGCTGGACGGGGCATAGTGCTCGGCACGGCGCAACAGCGAAGTATGATCCGCGGGATTTCGAGGCATGGACGGTAAAAGCAAGATTTGACCGCCATTCCCACAACTGTTACTGTAACTGTGGCCATACGGTTAGGCGGGGGTAGGTAAAACGCATTAAATACACCCGAATCCGTACGGGAGAGTCGGTAGCCGAGGGGTGCACTGTCCTCGAGGGCTGCCCATTCGCGTGAACGAAGTTCCGTCCTCGAGGGCAGGCTCGTTCGTCGGGCGAAGTTCCGTCCTCGAGGGGTCGCCCGAATCGTACCCTCGAGTGTACAGTCCCAGTCCGCTCGGTAGCCCCTCGAGCAGGCTTTGGCTTTGGGCCGTCGTAGCCCGTTCGTGGGTCAACCCAATATGCTTTAGCCTGCGGGCCTTCGAATGTTAATCGTGGGAGGTCACTGGAGGGTTCGTGTTGCTGATTTTGCGGGGTTTAGCCCGGTAAACCAAGGGTTTGGGGTACCCATTTCCTGGGTAACGACAGTAGCCCCTGAGCCCCTGCGCGAGTGATGGCACTCGGGCAGGGGGTCAAGAATTGGAAACGGGACGTGATTCGGATCTTTCCGTGGGAGGCGCGCGAGCGACCCCCACGGGGGTAGCCTCCGAGGCCTCGTAGGAGTCGAAAGACTCCTGTGAGGGCTTCATTTGTCTTTGGTCGAGGGGTGCTTGTCCAGTCGGGTACAGGCCTGAACTGGAGTCGCAGCGTTTTACCGAGGGGTGCGTCGGGACGCCGAGCCCCCGGGGGATTTTCGACCCTCTTTCGTCGAGGGGCGCCGGGCACAGTCGATCTCCCGAGCCTCGTGCGGCTGGGGCGTTGCCGGCCTCGGCATTCATCTCACGAGTCCTTTCGATCGAACGTGAGGCGAGAAGCGTCGGACTACCCTCGATAGGGCGAGCCGCGAAGTTCTCAGTGAGCTGGTAACGGGAAAATCCAAGTGAGAGCTCGTTCCTTGTTCGATAGAGGTCGGTTGGTGGCCCGGAGGTGGTCTCATTAGAGCAAAACGCATGGTCTTACGGATACCGATTCCATTCGATAGGTCTCGGCGGCTCGATGCCTCCCTTCGGGGGGATCCCATAAAGTCCATAGCATTTCGCCTTGGATGTGTCCAAAGGGATCTCGAGAGTTCATTCTCGAGCAAGGCCTCGTGTTGGCTCCCCCTTGGTCACCCCTGACTCGGGTGCTCGAGGGCGGCTGTCGAACCCTGATCGTGGGGCCAGCCTTCGCTCCCTCGAGGCTTAGGGCCGGAGCCTGATTTTTTTGGTGCTCAAGGGCGGCCATTGAGCCCTCACTCGAGGGCCGGCCTTCGCTCCCTCGAGACTTTGAGGTGGAGCCAGAGCCCGTTTTACCTTTTGTAGAAATCTCCGTTGGCGAGTGACGGCTCTTTTTTATTATCGTTGGACACGCCTTTTGAGGAGAAGGCCTTAGCGGTGCGATCGTGGTGGGTCCGAGCAACGGCTCTTTGCCAGAGGTGTGACGTGCGCATCCGGTTGAGGATCGAGAGGGGGGGTACGGTCAGGTAAGAGCATTAATTGTGAGAAGTTACCTTTTCCCTGCCGTCGGACTCCGCCCGTTGCTCTTCCCGGGTATAAAAACGGAGGGGGACTGGCGCTGTTCGCCCCCACCTTTGCCATCCTCCGGAATTCCTGCTTTCCTGTGCGCGTGAGGGTAGAAACTTAGAGCAAGAAATCGCAATTGGGAACCTTCCTGGTCGCCCGTCCACCGAGGAGATTCGTCTTGTTGCTGCCGCCGCCGCGTCCACCGAGCGGATCTGTGCCGCAGCTGCTACCATGGCCCCCGTCCTCCAGCCCGTCGAACCCTGGCGCCCGTCGACCGTGACGCGGTAGAGGCTGAACGAGCTGGTGGGAGAAGGACTTCTCCGCCCCGTCACCGATCCGAATCGGCCAGAGTGGATTGCGCCGCCGAGGAACCACCACGAGCCAAACCCGCCGGAGGGCTATGTGGTGAGCTTCCTCAAATATCATCAGCATGGGTTCGGCGTACCCCCGAGCGAGTTCATGCGGGGGTTGACGAACTTCTACGGCGTCGAGCTCCAACATTTCTCCCCCAACGCCATCTCCAACGCCACCATCTTCGCGGCCGTCTGCGAGGGCTACCTTGGGATGGCGCCACATTGGGAGCTGTGGCTCCATCTTTACAAGGGGGAGTGGTTCGCCTCCCCGGTGGCACCAGGAATAAAGCGAGTCGTCAGAGCAGGCTGCCTCAACTTCTTGTTGAAGACCGGAAAGTCAGAGGAGCCACGCGAGTATATCCCCACCGGGTTGATGTCCAACCACTCCCGGTGGGACGAGCAATGGTTCTACCTTCGCAACGACGGAGGTTACCTCCCGCCGTACACCGGGCGGCTTATCACCGAGCATCCATTCAACTAGTCACACGGTGTCACGGGAGATCTTCAGCATCGACTTCATCCCCTCGTCGCCGTGATGAAGGCCCTTCGAGAGGCGGGCCTGACAGCAGGTGTGGTGGTCTCGGCCTTCCACAGTCGACGGGTGCTCCCTCTAATGGAGCGCCCGCTGCGGTTGGACGAGATGCTCCCCTTGGCGGCACCCGAGGTTCTCGAGAGGTGCCGGATGTCCGGCGAGAGGCCATCCGCCGCGAAAGTCGTTGCGCGGGTAAAGGGGATGGTCGCGGGCTCGTTCAGGGCGGAAGACATCAACCGCCTCCCCATGCAGCCGGAGGAGGGTGGCCTCGACCTGGTGAGTGCCCCGACCCGTGCCTTTCACGTTTTCATTCCCCCCTTTTCTTATCCCTGTGACTAAACGTTTTCGTGTAGGGGAGAATCGACTACCGGAGATCGAGGCCCCCGCTGAGGGAGGACGCTCCCGATCGTCAAGTAAGACGCTTCACCGCCCAGCAAGAAAAGCGGTGTAAGGACAAAGAGGAGAAGAAGATGGTCAAGAAGCTCCGGGAGCGTGAAAGGCTTGCGAGGCGCCGCGCTCAGCAGAGGTGCGACGGGCTCCTGGAGGAGAAGTCTCCCTCGTCCGAGGGAGATGAAGATGATGCTGACGATGACAGCGATAACGTCGAGGGGGTGGTGGGGTGTCTCGAGCACATCTTGTCAGGTTCCTCCCATGCTGACCGCCCCTTGGTGCAGGAGGAGGCGGAGGAGGAGCGCGCCCCCAGCCGGTGGCGTCGGCCTCGGAGCGCCGGCGTGGGAAAAGGTGGGCCGACGCCTTGACTCGAGGGGGTTCACCCCCTCCCGTCGTACTCGAGGCGGGACCCCACCCACTTCGACCTAGGAAACCCGGTCCCGGTCGTCGGCGCGGGCAGAGCAGAGCCGTGCTCAGGAGGCCCCGTCGGAGCAGGGAGGCGCGGCGACCCCATCGATGGCCCCGAGCAGCCTCAGCCCCGGGAAGAGCTCGGCTTTGGGAGGGGTCTCGAGATCTGCTGGCGGTTCGAGGGGGACCCGAAGGGCCTCTATCCCCTTCGGGTAAGCGTTGTTGATTCAGTTCTTTTCCGTTGCATCCTCCTTGCGCAGTTGATAAGCTTTTTACTGTCCTGCTTCCCATCCAGGCCCAAGCGCCAAATCGAGGAGGCGTCTCTTGCGCCGGCTAAGCGGCTCAAGGTGGACGCAGCTGCGAAGATGGAGGCCCCGGTCACAGGTGCGACGTCGAGGCCCTTGGCTCCGTGGGAAGCGAAGTGGTTGTCCTCAGCCCTCAGAGCTATGGCGCGCGGTAGGCTGACGGGTTCCGCTCTTGCTGCAGGGTCGAGCGTCTCGAGGGCCGCGATGGGCGACGACTCTGAGCCAGGGAGGACGCAAGAGGGAGGGAGCGCCTCCTTGACGTCGTCGTCCGCGGTCCTTGAGCTCGGCCCGGCGCCAGGGGGCGGAGCCCCGACGTCGGGAGCTTCCACTCCTGGCCGACCGGTGGCCTCGATCCCCACACCCAAGGCGGGAGCCCCCGAGGGCCACGAGCCAGGAAAGGAGGTAGCCGTTGTCGACCTCGAGGGTGAGGAGACCACAGCCCTTCCCCCCTCGATGGGAGAGAGGAGACCCTGGCCGGCGGGGCTACGCGAGCTCGAGGCCCAGAGGAAGCAGGAGCAGGGGGCCCTGCAAGAAGCAGGGCTGCCGCGGCCGCAGCGGGAGGGGGAGAAAGAGCCGCTGGAGCGGCGGGAAGAGGAGAAGAAAACTGGGGGCCAGCCCCAGCATTAGCAGGCGCAGTAGACACCGCCGGGGGACACGGCGCCGCTGGACCCGCCGGCGCAGCAGCCGCCCGAGACGTCGGAGGCAGAGGGGACTTCGGGACTGCCCAAGCAATGGGTGTTCGTGATCACTCTGGACGAGCTGTTGGCCGAAGAAGAAACGGCGTCGAAGGCGTCGATGGTCCCGCGGCTGCCGGGGGTGCAGTCGGAGGAGGTCTCGGTACCGAACCCACCGGAAGATGCGTCGATGGTGGACCTGCCGGCACCACAGGACGTGGCATTGGGGGAAGCGACGGCCTCGACACCTCTGCTGCCTCCGAAGGCACCAGAAGCAGCGTTGAGCCAGCCGCCACAACCGTCGACGGAGCAGCCGGAGGAGACGGCGGCTTCTGGCTCGCCGAGGAGGTCGACTTCCGACCTCGAGCTGAGGGATGCCGGCGCCGCGTTGGAGTTTCGCACCCCGGCGGAGTTGGCCATGCGTTACGGCGTCCCACGCGATGTGGTGGATGAGATCGAGTCCTTGGCGCTAACCAAGGTCAAGACGGTCCTTCCACATTGGGGTAAGGAGCGCATCGTACTCCGGGAACTTGGTGACTCTAGCGCTTCGGGGATTGAGATGGACGACCCGGCAGAAGTCAAGTGCTGGGAGGACGTCGAGTGGTCCCGGGCGTGGCTGCAGCACTTGCTGAAGCTGGGCGTCGAGCTCGCCGAAGGCCTCGACCGGAACCTTGCGGTGAGTCCCTTTGTAGACCATATGCAGTTTTTTGAGTTCTTTCGTATGAAATGCCTTAACCCTCGATTTCCTGTCCCCAGGAGGTGCGAAGGCGTTCCTACTCCAAGTCAGACTTCCTCCATGAAATGCACAACAGCTAGGAGGAAGTGCTTCACCAACTCAAAGTCGGTCACTCTGCGCAGGGCAGGGTGGCCGAGATCGAGGAGGAGCTGAAGCGGACCAGGAGGGAGGCCGCCAAAGCCAAGGAGGAGGCCGCCCGGGCGAAGGAGGATGCCAAGGCTGCTCGAGGGGAAGCCGCCCAACTCAAGGAGGAGCTTAGGCGTGCCAAGGAGGAAGCTGACGCGGCCAAGGCCGAAACGGATAGGGCCAAGGGCGAGAGCATCTGAGCCAAGGAGCGCATCGAGCTACTCGTGGGGGAGGCTCAAGGCTCCGTGGAGCGCATCCGCTCGCTCGAGGCCAATCTCGCTGAAGTCTCCACAGCGCACAACATCCTCTCCGCCTTGGCCCAGGAGGAGAAGAACTGAGCCGCTAGCCTGGAAACCCAGCTCGGGGCGATGAAGGCTACCCTCCAAGAGAAGGAGCAGGCCATCATCTTGGCTGGTGGCGCCCTCGAGACCCTCTGCTGCGAGAAGATGGAGGTGACCCGGGCCTTCAAGGAGGCCCAGTGAGAGCGAGACGAGGCTCGGGGGAGTGCGACGCCGTGCTGGGGGATCGCCGTGCCCTCGAGACTCGCTGTGCTGGTGAGTTCCTTGAAGAGCTTTTGATCTCTTTTTTTGTATGATTTGTCTAACTCTTGTTTTGTGTTTCAGGCCTCGAGACCGAGCTGCGCGCTACCCAAACCGCCGCCAAGGCGCTGCAGGAGAGCCTTATGGCGGAGGGGGCGCTTCTCGGTCGGCTCCGGGTTGCCCTCGACAGACTCTGCGCCTCCTGGGAGGTCGGGCCCATTGAGGGTGCTGAAGAAGACATCCCGGGTGCCGCGCTCATCGACTGGATCTACTACCTCGATGCCACCCTTTGTGATCACGTGCGGGAGACGCTTCATACTGGCGTGAAGCGGGCGCTGGCAGTGGTCTTCTCCGGCTTCGTCTTTAACATGGACGTGGTCGCCCAAGGCTTCGTTCCCGATATCTTGAAGACTGACGCCGAGAACGAGGAGCGATGCCGAGGGCTCATCAATGACGCCGAGAGGCCAGGGAGCGCTAGCGAAGTTGTTTGAGGACGAAGTCCTCCCCCCACGGATGAAGGGTACAGCATCGAGGAGGGCGGCGACGGAGCGGGCCTGTAGGGCAAGGCTAGGTGGAGATGCCCGTGTAATAAGTTAGTTTTTTATAACTTATATTCAATGTGGCTTCGAAAGCCTTTTTGAACATTAATGCATCTATCGTAATGCAATTTGTCATTTTACTTTCAAGCCTTCTCTGCTTTCTTTCACCTAGACTTTGCTTTTTTGACTAAGTTTTTGACGCATGCTCGTATCCCTCGAGGGGGAGCGAGTGGAGGTACCGTAGCCTGGAGGCGTAGGAGGGCTCCGGCTCGACAGCCCTCGACCCCTATGGAGTTCGAGGCGTTTTCAACTTAGTTGCGAAGTGAAAGGGGACACTCGAATTTTAAAAAAATTGTTCATATTTTTAGGAACTTAGGGGGTTCCCCCCGTTAGCCCCCGAGGGAGGCTCGACTCTGGCGAGACAGGGTCGAGGCTACCTCTTGCATGTACAATAACAAGTTTGAACTTATAATCGAAAGTACTCCTTATATTTTTCATGCGAAAATGTACAAAACATGCGAGAATGTACGAGGACATTGGTGCCCTAAGGGTAGAAATGACGTAGCTGTTCGATGTTCCATGCGTTGGTGAGGATTTCGCCTTTGTCATTAGCGAGCTTGTACGTCCCGGGCTTTAGCACCTCAGCTACGGTGTATGGGCCTTCCCATGGTGGGGTCAGCTTGTGACGTCCTTTGTTGCTCTGTCGTCGACGTAGGACGAGGTCTCCAACTTGGAAGTCCCTCGGGCGCACGTGCTTGTCGTGGTAGTGTTGAAGTTTTTGCTGATACCTCGCAGAGTGAATTAGCGCCATGTCTCGAGCCTCCTCGAGCTGGTCGACAGCGTTTGCGAGGGCTTCTTTGTTGCTTTGCTCGTTGTATGCCTTTAGTCGAGGGGAACCATACTTGAGGTCAGTGGAGAGGACGGCCTCGGACCCATAGACCAGGAAGAATGGGGTGAACCCCGTGGCTCGACTAGGTGTTGTCCTTAAGCTCCATAGGACCGAAGGCAGCTCCACGGCCCATTTTTTTCCGTGCTTGCTAAGGCGGTTGAGGATCCTTGGCTTGAGGCCCTACAAAATCATGCCATTGGCGCGCTCGACCTGGCCGTTAGTTCGTGATGTGCAACCACGGACCAATTCACACGGATGTGATGGCGATCGTAGAAATCCAAGAACTTCTTGCCGGTGAACTGTGTGCCGTTGTCAGTGATGATGACGTTCGGGACCCCGAAGCGATGGATGATGTCGATGAAGAACTCGACCGCCCGTTCGGAGCGGATGTTGCCAATAGGTCGGGCCTCGATCCACTTGGTAAACTTGTCGATGCAACGAGCAGGTGCGTGTACCCTTTGGTTGTCCTCTTGAGAGGCCCCACAAGATCGAGCCCCCAGACCATGAACGGCCAGGTAATGGGGATCATTTGTAGGGCGTGAGCTAGGAGGTGCGTATGCTTAGCGTAAAATTGACACCCTTTGCACGAGCGGACAATGTTCGTGGCGTCGGAAACGGCGGTCGGCCAGTAGAAACCCTGTCGGAAGGCATTGCCTACGAGGGTCCTTGGCGCTGCATGATGGCCGCAGGCCCCCGAGTGTATGTCCTCGAGGAGCCTCCTGCCTTCTTCGATAGTAATGCAGCGCTGAAGAACACCTGAAGGGCTTCGCCTGTAGAGTTCCTTGCCATCACCGTAGATGACTTAGGACTTGGCCCATCGCGCGATCCGGCGAGCTTCGGTCCGGTCCTCCGGAAGCTCTCCCCGAATGAGGCAGTTGAGGAAAGGGGCTCGCCAATCCGGCGGGGGGCTCGACGGAGGAGGAGTCCCCTGGATCTCCATAACCTGGGCCCCGGTCGAGGGGGCCCCAGTCGAGGTCGTGGGGTAGAGCTTCGAGGGCGTAGTGCAAGCCCCCGAGCCCAAATCGATGGAGGGCTCGAAGAGGTCCCTCAAGAATACGTCCGGAGGGACTGTACCTCGAGTCGATGCGATTTTTGCAAGCTCATCCGCGGCTTCATTGTATCTTCGAGCAATATGACTAAGTTCGAGGCCGTGGAACTTGTCTTCCAACTTGCGCACTTCATTGTAGTAGGCTTCCATCTTGGCGTCGTGGCAGTTCGAGGCCTTCATCACTTGGTCAATGATTAGTTGCAAGTCGCCTCGAACATCAAGGCGTCGGACCCCGAGTTCAAGGGCAACTCGTAATCTAGTGATGAGAGCTTCATACTCCGTGACGTTATTAGAAGCGGCAAAGTGGATGCGAATGATGTAGTACATGTGGACTCCGAGGGGCGAGATGAAGAGCAAGCCCGCGCCTGCTCCTGTCTTCATGAGCGACCCGTCAAAGTACATTGTCCACAGCTCGGCTTGGATTTGAACCGGCGGCAACTGAGTGTCGGTCCACTCAGCGACGAAATCCGCCAGCGCTTGGGACTTGATGGCCTTCCACGGTGCGTAAGTGATGGTCTCGCCCATGAGCTCGACCGACCACTTAGCAATCCTTCCAGTGGCCTCCCGGTTATGGATGATCTCCCCCAAGGGGAACGAAGATACCACGTTAACCTGGTGGCTGAGGAAGTAGTGCTGGAGCTTGCGACGTGTAAGGACGATGGCGTAGAGCAGCTTCTGCACCTATGGGTAGCGGATTTTTGTTTCCGAAAGCACTTCGCTGACGAAGTAAACTGGCCGCTGGACGGGCAGGACATGCCCTTCCTCTTGCCTCTCAACCACTATGGCCGCGCTGACCACCTGAGTGGTTGCGGCGACATAGAGGAGGAGGGGCTCGGGCGGTTCAGTCGATGTCGCTGGTCGAGGAGGGACGAGAATCGGGGTGGATGTCAGCATGCCTTTGAGTTCGTCGAGAGCCTCCTCGGCCTCCGCGGTCCATGTGAATCGCTCGGATTTTTTCAAGAGGCGGTACAGAGGCATGGCCTTCTCCCCTAAACGTGAGATGAAATGGCTGAGGGCCGCGAGGCAGCCCGTGACCTTCTGCACGCCCTTGAGATCCCGAATCGGCCCCATTCGCATGATGGCCGCCACCTTCTCGGGGTTGGCCTTGATCCCGCGCTGGGAGACGATGTATCCGAGGAGCATGCCCCGAGGCACTCCGAAGACACATTTCTCGGGGTTGAGTTTTATGTTTTTGGCTTGAAGGCACCCGAACGCGATTTCGAGGTCATGGATGAGGTTGTCCACTTTTCTGGACTTGACCACGATGTCATCGACATAGGCCTCGACCGTGTCGCCTATGTGTTCGCCGAAGACGTGGAGCATGCACCACTGATACATCGCCCTGGCATTTCGAAGGCCAAAGGGCATGGTGACGTAGCAGTACATGCCAAAAGGCGTGATGAAGGAAGTCGCGAGCTGGTCAGACTCTTTCATCTTGATTTGGTGGTAGCCGGAATAAGCATCGAGGAACGAGAGGGTTTCACATCCCACGGTAGAGTCAACAATTTGATCAATGCGTGGTAAAGGAACGGAACTTTGGGACATGCTTTGTTTAAACTAGTATAGTCAATACACATCCGCATTTTTCCATTCTTTTTCTTAACTAGCACGGGATTAGCTAACCATTCGAGGTGACGGACCTCCATGATGAATCCAGCTGCCAAAAGCTTATGCACCTCCTCGCCGATGATCCTGCACTTCTCCTCGTCGAAGCGACGCAGGTGTTGCTTCACCGGTCTGGACCCGGCCCGGATCTCCAAGGCGTGCTCGACGACTTCCCTCGGTATGCCCGGCATATCCGAAGGACTCCACGCAAACATATCGGCGTTCGCGTGGAGAAAGTCGACGAGCATGGCTTTCTATTTGCCCTCGAGGTCGGTGCTGATCGTTAGCACCTTCTCGCTGGGGCACCTCGGGTCGAGGGGGACTTTCTTGGTGTCTTGTGCCGGCTCAAAGTTGCCGGCGTGCCACTTGGGATCTGGCACCTCGTTGGCGAGGCGCTCGAGGGTCGCGGCTATCATGGCATTTTGCTCGACAGCCTCTCCATACTCGACGCATTCGACATCGCAGTCGTACGCGTGCTCATAGGAGGAGGCGACGGTGATGACGCCCTTGGGTCCTGTCATCTTGAGCTTGAGGTAGGTATAGTTCGGGATCGCCATGAACTGCGCGTAGCCCGGTCGGCCGATGATAGCTGATACGTTCTGTGAAACCCGACCACCTCGAAGGTGAGGGTCTCTTTCCTAAAGTTGGCAGGGGTGCCAAAGCAGACGGGAAGGTCGATACGGCCGACGGGGAGGGCCTTTTTCCCCGGCATGACGCCATGGAATCCCCCGGCGCTGGGTCGGAGTTGGCACCTCTTGACTCCCAGGGGGTCGAGTGTCTCGAGGTAGATGACGTTCAGGCTACTGCCGCCATCCATGAGGACCTTTGAGAGGTGGGTGTTTATGATGATTGGGTCGACGACGAGCGGATAGGCCCCGGGGTTGGGGACTCGATCCGGATGGTCATTGCGGTCGAACGTGATGGGCGCGTCAGACCAGTCGAGGTAGTGAGGTGTCACAACTCGAACGGGGAAGACTTCTCGACGCTCCTGCTTGCGCTGTCGAGGCGTGAGTTGGGTCGAGGGGCCCCCGTAGATCATGTAGCAGTCATAGACTTCGGGGAATTTTCCGTCTTCTCCGTTGTCTTCCTCACCGCCGCCTTGGTCTTTCTTGTTGTCACCTTTCTTCACGCCCACTTGCTCAAAGTGCTTTCGAAGCATACGGCAGTCCTTAAGCTTGTGTTTTGCCCCATCCTTGTGATATGGGCAGGGTTCCTCGAGCATTTTGTCGAAGATGGCGTCCTCGGGGGGACCTCGAGGTCTTTTGCATTCGGTTGCTGCGACGAGATCATCTTCTGCAGCCTCACGCTTGCCTTGCTGATTTTTCTTCTTCTTGTTGTTTCTCTTCGGCCCTTTGCTTGAGCCTACGGCGTTGTCAGCTGCCGGCGCCTTTCCCTTGTCCTTCCCATCGCTAAAGAAGGCGTCGACCGCCTCTTCGCCGGCCGCGTAGTTGGCGACCACATCCATGAGCTCGCGATGGTGTTGGGGCGGTTACGCCCCAACTCGCGAACTAGGTCCTTGCAGGTTGTACCCGCAATGAATGCTAGAATGATGTCGAGATCAGAGATGTGGGGTAGTTTGGTGCGGAGCTTGGAGAATCGTCGAGCAAAGTCGCGGAAAGACTCCCCTGGTTTCTGCTTGCAGTTGCGCAGTTCCCAGGAGTTCCCGAGACGCACGTAGGTACCTTTGAAGTTCCCCTCGAAGATCCGGACAAGGTCGACCCAGCTGCGAATCTGGTCAGGGGGAAGCTCCTCGAGCCACCTACACGTGGTGTCGGACAGGAACAGGGGAAGGTGACGTATGATGACGTGATCGTCACGTGCCCCGCCCGCCTGACAAGCCAGCCGAAAGTCGGCTAGCCAGAGATCAGGATTGGTTTCGCCATTGTATTTGACGATGCTCGTGGGGGGTCGAAACTTGTTGGGCAGCTGGGCGCAGCGGATCGTCCTGCTGAAGACTCGGGGACCCGGTGGCTCCGGGGCCCGTCGGTCTTCGTCGCTGTCGTAACGCCCTCCACGATGGGCGCTGTACCCTCGATCCTCAGCGTCCTCGTACTTGCGTCTGTGGTTCTCGACAATGTCAAGGCACGCGTCGCGGGGAGCGCGGTCGTTGTTGATACGTTCTCAGGCCGGCTCTTTCTTCGGTCGGGGGGCCGCCCCCTGATCGACCGAGCTCTCCCTTTTGGGCCAGGAGGGCTCGACCTGAGGTTCAGAGGCTGCCCCTCGATGCCTCGAGGCTGAGCTCTCGGCTTGCTGGACAGCAGCAACTTGGAGAAGATCCTCGACCTCGCGTTGTATCCGCCGAGCTTGCGAGTTGGATGGCGCGGGCATATTGCGAAGGAGCATAGCCGCCGTGACAATATTCTGGCTTGCTCGGGGATAACGGTTGGCGGGTTGCTCGGGTGCCCCAGCCTCGTTGATCTGCCGGTTGACCTCTCGGGCCCTGGGTCGGGCTCTACCGCCGGGCGGTCGTCGCTCTTGCTCGAGGGTTAGCTCGAGCGGGCGCAATCGTTCCTGCTCGTCGGCGAGCTTCGCCTGCAACTTCCGAATTTGTGCTAGCTGTGTGTCCTGCTCGCCAGGACGGGGGCATGCCTCTCGGGGTGCATCTAGTTGTTGGTCCTCTGCTCTGGGGAGAGTACCTCCCGCCGCAGCGGTAGCTGCCGCGGCCACTCGATCGATGGTGTCCTGATCGGAGTCGACATCACCATCGATGTGGAGGCACTCGCGGGTAGGATCCCAATGATCAGAGTCAGAGTCGGGGTCGCCACAGCAGAAAATGGGGAAATGTCCCCGCGCCTCCTCCTGCAGCTGCCGTCGGAGTGTGCCGACGGTGTACCTCCGGGGGCCGGGCGCTCTCGCGAAGGCCAAGCCCTCGGAGGCTGGTGTGGCGGTCCCCACGTTCGTCATTGCACAGAGAAGGGCGCCTGGGTGGTCCTCTAACGTGCTCATGTTGGAGTGGGTCACTGTCGAGATCGTCGTCGTGGTATTGTTGAAGTCGAATGAAGGCCGTCGATGACGCTCGAACAGCTCGTGCGGGAGCGGGCTCGATCGAGCGGGGACTTCGTCGTGCTTCCTCGATGAGCGTACTGTGAAGGTGGAGTTGGGGTTGTGGTGGGGTCCTGCCAGTTTGCCCTCTACCTCTGAACTCGGGTCAGACAACCCCTCAACAAGGGGTTCCTCATCTCCGGTCAGGGGCGAGGAGAAAGCGGCGGGAACCATCCTCGACTCGGGTTGATGGCGATGACGGTGTCGATCGTGCCTCCTTCTGGATGTGGAAACATGGTGGTGAGACCGGCGAGCGGCCCCCCATGAGCGTGGGGGCGTACCGCGACCTCCGTTTGGGTCACTGATCGAGAGCAGGGTCATGTCATAGCCCTGGCTGAGGGTCATGAACTCCAGGCTCCCAAACCAGATCACCGTAGCACGCGGAAGTGGTGAAACAAAGTCGCCCATCCGAAAAAATGGCGGGAAATCATTAGTGACAAGCGGTCCCCTACCTGGCGCGCCAACTGTCGGTGTTTCGACCCCCGGGGGGTTAACACCAACGAGTAATATTTGTAATTGCGTGCTCCCTTAATCCGGTGGGTGATGCAAGAAGGACACGGCGATTTATCCTGGTTCGGGCAAAAAAGGCCTTACGTCCAGCGGGGGGAGGATAGTTCGTGTTATCTTGCACCAAAGTGCTAGTACAGGGGAAAATACAAGCGGATGTGAGGAGCGTGAGGTGGAGCTTGGGCGTTTCAGACGCCTAGCTCTCGACCTTACACTGTCTCACGGTATTGTTCTGTGATCTAAAGCCTTAGCGTTTCTATGCTCTAGATCCTCCCGTTCTCCTCTTTCTAACGTCCTGGCGCCTCCTTTTATAGGTGAAGGAGGGGCACAGGAGTACATATATTTAGAGTTCTGTTGATGCAAAATTATATCTGCAAACACACCGGGCTAATACCCAAAATCGATATCCGGAGCGTGCCAGTCGATTTGACCTGTTAATCGACAAGGACGATAGATTTGAATAAAACCTGAACGAGACGACAGCGATACGCCCGGACGTCAAAGCTCAGGTGATACTCGATAACTGTTGAACAGATCAGACGAGACGACAGCGATACGCCCGGACGTCAAAGCCTGAATCTTGCTCGGTAAAAGCGGAACCTGCAAGGCCGCCGGAGATCAAGTTGATGCAGCCCGTCGACTCTTGAAAGAACTCGTTGAAAAGGAAAAAGTACTGATGACGAAGTCGCCGAAAAGTAGATTGCTTGAAAAGTAGGTAAAAATAGTAGGTTTGTTGTATTGATGATTTTCTTTTTTTCACATTGTCTCTCGGTACATATTTATACCCTGGTACTATGAGTCCTAAACAGACACGACAAAGTATTACCTAAACAAGTCTTATATCTAAGGAATAAAAAATAACGACTCGTACCAAGGTCGGACTCAAAAATAAACTAATAAAATAATGGCATAAATATCGCCAGTTTCCTTATCCATTGCTTTACGATGAAAACTCTACCGGCATGCTCCTCATCCCAGTAGATTCCATCGGCAACCTATCAATAACTTCTCAGACCTGCTTTCCATGTCCTTCAGCTCCGCTTTCCATCGGCAACCACGCCTCAATCTCTATCGGCAACAGCCCTCCGGCTTCATCGGCAATGTACGAGATCAACATGTCCTTTATCGGCACTCATCCATCGGCAACTCAGAATCAACGCTGGAGAAGAACCACTCCCTTGCCGATCAGCACAGTTTTCGGTCCATATTGACACGTGTCAAAAAACGGTGTCAACAAGTTCGCATGGCTGGTGACGCATGGCGTTGAGGCCGATCACGTCGGTGCTGCTGTAGTGATGTACGTCGGTATGGGAGGCCCTGCAGCCGTCGCATCGGGAGTTGTTGAAGTGCAGCCCGGAGTCGTTGGAGTCTCGCTCGAGGGTTCGTCCGACGAAGTCGAGAGGCGGCGGTCGAGGACTTGGCTCGAGTCGAGGGGGTCGAGTCGAAGGGGTCGAGCCTCACCGGATAAGGTCGAATCCCGGGAAATGCGGGAAACGTGCTGATTTATGCGTCTCGAGGGGGTGCTGGACGGGGTATAGTGCTCGGCATGGCGCAACAGCGAAGTACGATCCGCGGGATTCCGGGGAATGGGCGGTAAAAGCAAGATTTGACCGCCACTCCCACAACTGTTACTGTAACTATGGCCATACGGTTAGACGGGGGTAGGTAAAACGCATTAAATGCGCCCGGATCCGTACGGGAGAGTCGGTAGCCGAGGGGTGCACTGTCCTCGAGGGCTGCCCATTCGCGCGAACGAAATTCCGTCCTCGAGGGCAGGCTCGTTCGCCGGGCGAAGTTCCGTCCTCGAGGGGTCGCCCGAATCGTACCCTCGAGTGTACAGTCCCAGTCCGCTCGGTAGCCCCTCGAGCAGGCTTTGGCTTTAGGCCGTCGTAGCCCGTTCGTGGGTCAACCCAATATGCTTTATCCTGCGGGCCTTCGAACGTTAATCGTGGGAGGTCACTGGAGGGTTCGTGTTGCTGATTTTGCGGGGTTTAGCCCGATAAACCAAGGGTTTGGGGTACCCATTTCCTGGGTAACGACATCATTGTTCTCGAACACTGCTGCATATTCTAACCATGTCAGTATTACATACACTTGCCTGGCACGTTGACAATTAGAACCGCGCATATATCTACTTAGAACACGAAACAAATTTCCTCCCTAGATAGCCACCGTAGAGTATCCACGTATCACCATTGCTCACGACCATATTTACATGCCACCTTGGTATTACGTTTACGTCTCGCATGTCGTCATTAAGCACCGTACCTACTTAGACTGTGGAACAAATTTCTAGACAACTACTGCATCCACGTGTCACCGTTGTTCACGAACACCGTTACATGCCATCTCGGTCTTACACATCACAAGTCGAGAACTAGCACCACAAAAAATGGTGTGAAACCCCGCAATTTTGAGTCTTTGATTTGGAATCAAGTATGTTACTGTCAATGGCCCCTCTATGTGCTTGCTAATCCAACCAAACATACTAATAGTTCATGCACATAAATAATATAGTCATGAGAGGTGCCTGGTGCATTTTATTTGAAGAAGAGAAAGACAAACAGTCCCCATAAACAATATAGTCATCTCTATCCTTATTACTTTCTAGATAACGATGGATACCAGAGATATGACTCTTCAAAATGTACACACAGTAGAGAGTAGAATAGAAAGATATAGACAACACATATTATTTAAAATTGCTCTCCAAAGGGGGATTTCGAGGTTAAATCTAAGGAAAACTCTTGGAGATACCAATAGCTGTTCAAATATAGTTAATTTTAGCTAGCTTAAGTATGTCTATGAAAGCTAAAGGGTACGAACATGTGCTTGCAGCTTGCAAGTGTGGACGTGGTGCTCATAATAAAAGGAAAATAATACACCGAGCTCATATTCATTGGTTGTCGTGATGCTATGTAGAGTTTATAGCACTCCAAGATCGACCGGAAGAAATAGAGCAGGTCGGCATTCGTACCGTCGTGCGCTTGGCGGCCACGTCTGTTTGGACGACGTGACTTTTGCACGGCGAGTAACGGATGGAATCTCACGAGCCCATGCATCGCGCTCTTGCGGTCCTCCAATCTTTGCGGTTCCTTTCCTTTCTTGTGGACGTTGCTTTCGTTCACTTTATTTTTCTTTCCATTGTTTATTTATTTATTTATTTCTGAAATACGTATGATTGGACCGAACGTTCTTGTTCGTGTCGGGGCAATTTCTCAGCGACAGGAATAAAAATCGTACCATTCTCATATATACTCTGAAGCAATATACAATTCTATGTTAGGCAGGTGGAAAATTGATTTTAGCTGGTTCAGTAATGTCACGCAAGAGAAAATCAACTGAAATAAGTTATAAGTAAGACAAGAGAGTGCGAACTTATAGTATCTTCATTTTTATATTTTCTCTTTCTTATAAGTTTGGTTGGATTTTAGATATTGTTGGCTAAAAGAAGAACTGGAATTATATTCTTTTAGCACTAGCCAAAGGCAAACGCGCATTTCTTAATCGTCACAGACAGAGACATGCCCTGGTTTTGCAAAAGCGGTTTCCTTCTTTCTTATCCACCGCCTGTTTTTTTTTTTTCTTCTCCTGCTTCGCAGCCGCAGTAGCCACAGACCTAAGCAAAGCAAAGAATATTTAATCATGCAGCAACAGCAGACAGCAGCATCTCCCTCTCGTCGTTTCCCTGTTGCAAGGAAAGGAAGAACTTGCGTGGATGCAGGGTTATGATTTTTTTTATTAAAAAGTCATTCATGATAGAAGGATCTACATCTAAGACTTCAAGATCTCCAAAGAGAAGTAGAGATGAAATTTCCTTTTTTTTTAAATTATAAACCGTCCTGACTAAACTACATATAACAAATATGCAGTATAGTTGTTTGAGCTGTGTGGTTACTTGTTTTAATTTGTACAATATACTTGCTGAGAAGGTGTGGCTGCAGCAGGCAGCAACAACTGAAAAGCATAGCCGATCATAACCAATATATGTCAATGCAAAAAATAGGAAATCTGTACCTAAAACAGTCAGAATGGCCTGCAATTCAAAATGGAGAGCGTATGTTCAAAGAAAATTAGCCGGAGACGGCAGATTTTCTATTCAAGAAATAGGCACCGGATTCTTTTTTTAGCGTCAGAGAATGACCGACGCTCACAAAGATTTTTGTGCCAAGTCCTCACCACCAAGTTTGGCTGAGGCCGCCGGCATCCGAACTTTTTTTATTTTTAATTTTTTTTAAAAAAAATTTACAAATTTAGTTGTCCGTTTCGAAATATGACAGAACTAGTCGCCTATAGTGGGCGTTTTTTAAAAAACGCCCACTGTGTGGACGTTTTTTGTGACGTGGCAAACGGCCGGCCGGCGCCGGTGCCGGCATTTGCGGGCGGCCACCTGGCGGCCAAAAAACGCCCACTGTGTGCGCGTTTTTTGACGCCCAGGGGGCCGCCTGCAAAAGAACGCGGCCGGCCGCGCCTGTTTTGCGGGCGAGCCCCGGAGCAGTAAAAAAACGCCCACTGCGTGGGCGTTTTTTCCTGTCCAGGGGGCCGCCTGCAAAACAGGCGAGGCCGGCCGTGCACTTTTGCAGGCGGCCCCCTCGCCGTCAAAAAACGCCCACACAGTGGGCGTTTTTTGACCTCCAGCTATATATACCCACCCCCCTTCAGATTTTCATTATATTCACTAAAATTTTTAGAAAAAAAGGAAGAAGAGAGGAGGGAGGAGAAGGAAGTAACGGCGAAACCCTGCCAGTTTGAGACCTCGGCTTTTAGGTAAGTTTCTCATACATTACAGGTCTGTTGCTATGCATTAGTAAAATATAATGTGCACTAGAGATGTTTAGTTTTTAGTTGACTCTGGGTAGATCTATGAGTAGTATGTATATTAGATCTATAAATAATGATGTTAGAGCACTGCAGTTCGTGTTAGAAATAATGATGTTTCTTTTATGATTTGAACAATGGATTGTATGATTTGAAATGTGACGAATATCGTATTTTCTCTGAATAGATATGTCAACCAAAGTGATGTTTTAGTTGTTCCATGGTAGTGGCACTGTCAGATATGGGCCGTATGGTATAGATCTGTCTGAATTTGGGTCAACACTAAAGGGGATAGATAGGCCAGCGGAAAGAAATTTTCGGTCAGTGTGTAACTGGTTAATGAGGGTATTTCATATCAACCCAGAGGTGAACACAATAAAAGTAAATGTAGTAGTCAACCGTGGCAACGAAGAATGCTTCTGGGAATTGATGTCGGTAGATTGCACCGAAACATGGAAATGGTATGTAGAAAATGCATTGCAGCGGGGCTGGGAACCCAGCATTTTCATGGAGGTGCACGATAAAGACAATGCAACCTTGCAAGATGTGGAGGGTACAAGCATGGTTAGGACTGATGCTGAAATAGAAGAGGGAAATAACCGTGCTGAACAAGAAGAAGAACAGGGACATAATGTGCAGCAACCAGAAAGAGAAGAAGAAACCAGTGAGCCGAGAGGCTTGGCAGATGAGGGCGAGAGGATCAACTCCATTGTTCAGGAAATGGAAAACGAAGATGCGGCGAATGAGGAAGTGGAGGGTTATGAATCTTCTGATGAGGAAGGATGCAATGTGAATCCGTGGCAGTGGTCTAATGAAGACTTCTCTGGACTTGCTATTTCAGAGGGATACCATGTTCCATGGGAGTATAAGGAGAATGAGGTAATCGAGGGAGCGATGTACGCAGAGAAGGAAGAATTGATGAAGGCAGTCAAGCTTTGGACTGTATCACTGCAGAGGGAGTTCTGGGTAGCAAAGTCCATAAAGTGTGTATACGAAGTTAAGTGCATGAGATCCAGCGATGGTTGTCCGTGGAGGGTGCATGTATTCAAAGGAAAGTGGAAGGATTATTGGAAAGTGTCAATAGTCACTCAGCACAACTGTCACTTGGAAGGTGTACAGAAGTACCACAGAAACATGACATCTGCATTTATTGCTGCAGAGATGTATTCAGATGTTGTGCATAATCTGAGATACGAGCCAAGGTCAATAATAAGGCATATCGAAGATAAATTCAAATACACCATTTCATATGCTAAGGCGTGGAGGGCAAAACAGAAGATTATTGAGATGAGATTTGGCACATTCAAAGCCTCATATGATAATTTACCATCTCTTCTTCAATGCATAGCCGCCAGAAATCCAGGGACATGTACAGATCTTATAACATACCCAACCATGGAGAATGACCGTGCAGTATTGGTCTTACAACGAGCTTTCTTTGCACTAGGTGCTTGCATCAGGGCATTTGTGCATTGTCGTCCAGTACTCTGTATTGACGGGACATTTCTGATAGGTAAATACAGAGGTCAGATACTAACAGCAATTGCCGTGGATGGGAACAATCAAGTTCTACCACTGGCATTCGCTTTTGTGGAGAGCGAGAATACCAATAGTTGGTACTGGTTTCTCAAGCAGGTGAAGGTTAGCATTGTTGGTATGAGGCCTGGTGTATGCCTAATTCATGACCGTCACGCTGGCCTTCTTCGGGCAATTGAATATCTGAAGCACGGTGATGCAGAGATGGGATATGGTAAAGATTAGCCAGATGTTCAAAGTCGGTGGTGTATGCGTCACATGGGTGCTAATTTTTACAAGTAGTTTAAGCGCAAGAGCTTGATGGATCTATTCAAGAGGCTGTGCGGACAGAATCAACAGAAAAAATTCAACGAGCTTTGGAGGAGGTTGGACGAGCTCACAACGAAGCATATGGAAGAACACTCAAGCCGATCAGCACCTGTTGGTGAGGATTGTCTAGAGTCCTTAGGACCGCTGCCCACAGATGGTCCAAACATCAGAAGGAGATCGGCATCTGCTGTGAGAAATTTTTCGCACTGGATAGAGAATGAGCCTAAGGAGAAGTGGTCTTTGCTGCATGATGTCGGCGGAGCGTGGTTTGGTATTATGACAACTAATTTGGCTGAAGTTTACAACTGGGTGATGCGTGGTGTTAGAGACCTTCCCTTGGTTGCCATTGTTGAGTTCATCCTTCCTGCATGGAACATGCAGATATTTCAGAGACCGGTACCAAGTCGCTGCCCTATCAATGCAAGTGCGAGGTGTTTTCTTCGGACAAATGCTGACAAATTATCTGGAGGAAAAACGTAAGAAGGCAAAGGAGCATAGAGTTATAACTCAAGGTACTAGAGAGCACCGATTTGAAATCTTGTGTGCTGATAAGGCAAAGCGTAGAATATATAGAAGAAGAGTTATGCAAGAATGCATACTTAGAGAGGATGGGTATTGCGCATGCACGTGCCACAAGCCAAGACTCTATCACAAACCATGTTCCCATGTTATTGTAGCGAGCTCGGAGTGTGGAATACTTGATCGTACTTTTGTATCTCCCTATTTCACCAAGGAAGCCATATTGCATACATGGTCACATGAAATTTATGGTTTTGGCATAGCGGGGAATTTTACAGGTACAGTACCGCAACCTACCTATATTCCAGACCCAAGTAAGATCAGAGACAAGGCTGGGCGTCAGAAGACAAGACATATTCGAAACACCATGGATGAGTCCAAAGCAGGTGGAAGGTACACACGTTGCAGCAAATGCGACAAGGAAGGACATACTTACAAGAAGTGCCCCAAGGACTCAGACATGGCCACAACAGCAGAAGCCTCGCCATCAGGATCTGGATTGGATGGTACCCCGCCAACAGGAGAAGGGACAACTTCTAGGCCCACCAGGCCAAGGCGTGCACGTGTGCCTCGTGGTTCGGTCGTGTAGTGATGTGTAGAGAGCTTGGTTAAGATTATGTAATGTACGATTTTTGCTTTGTTGTAACTGGAGTGAACAAACTTATTGTTTCAACCTATATTCTGGATGTAATGTTCATAATCTCAGTCTTGTATTTGAATATATTTCTGTTACATGTTGTATGTGCAGTCTTTATGTTTCAAATTCGATCATTTGTTGTTGTACCTTAAATTTATTGTTGTATACTTTTTCACTTTCTATTTGTATGTGTCATATGTGTTAACTGTGATATTGTCATGCAGGGATGGCCGATGACACACGGGAGCTGCTAGATCGAGGGATCAATCTGCAGCACCGCTCGTACCATATTGCGGTGCAGAACGCCAATCTGCCCGTACTTCGACCGCGACCGTCTAGACGTCTACTTTCAGTGGACCCTCGGTTCTGCTCCAGGTATCCGTTGACTCTTTCAATTCTCCCAATTAAGTACACATGGCTTCTTAATAACATAAAATTTTTATGTGCAGGTTACGTGAGGCAGGCCTCCTCCCGTTGTGTCGTCTTATGGAGGCTCGAGCTGGTGAGGCCGATGAGACGAGGAGGTGGAGTTTCGATAGGTCTCTTCTAGCAGCCCTGGTCAACTGATGGAGGCTAGAGACACACACGTTCCACCTGCCGTGCGGGGAGGTCGCACCGACGCTTCAGGACGTTGCGTTCTTGCTTGGCCTTCCCCTCGCTGGCGATGCCGTTGGGCCAGTCGACGGACTTCATGATTGGCGAGACGACATGATGGCCCGCTTCGGCCACGTACAGCGTCACCCTGCACTTCCAGCTTTGAGCAGCCTCCCTCCGTACACGACCATGGGCCCGTCGCAGCAGTGGCTCATGCAGTTTACCGTAAGGCCTAATTTAAAAGAATTATATCAATTTACAGTTCTATTCAACTTTATTAACTATATCTTTTTCAGTCCAATCAGCTACACCCAGAGGCTGACGTGTACTCTGTGCAACGGAGCTTGGAGGCCTACTTGTTGTGGCTTTTTGGCTGGGTCATATTCACCAGCAGCGCGGGACATGCCATCGACAAGGTCATGATCCCCTACGCGCGCGCGATCGCTGATGCTGACGAGGGAGCAGTGCCACAGTGGAGCTAGGGATCTGCCGTACTGGCGGCAACGTACAGGGGGCTTTGCGAAGCGTGTACCAAGATAGAAACAGGTTCTTTGCTCACTGGTTGCCCCCTCCTTCTACAGCTATGGGCAGCTGAACGGTTCGCGATTGGTCGACCTGTGGTGGATCACACCGCTACGAGGAGGACCTGTACTTGTAGCTTCCGCCCGAGGACTTCCCCACCATGGGTACAGTCTGGTGCCGTTGTCAGGTTCGTGTTCCTAGCTGACGTATATAGTTAATTCATATCGTACCTTCTAACCCATTTATTGTTATATTTCAGCGACGATGGGCACATGTGCAGGTCACGCGGTCGTACAACGAGTTTATGCTGGAGTTCGACAGGATACAGCCGACCGACATAATCTGGGAGCCTTACAGCCAGGAGGCTATCCACGCACGAGCTCCCCTTGGGCTGTCCATGTTGTGCACACGTGACCAGGCCTTCTGGCTGACGCTTCGACCGATGGTGTTCGACATATTCGTCGAACCGCACTGCCCAGGGCGTGTTTTGCGCTAGTTTAGTCTCATGCAGCTGTCCCCCGTCCCTATCATCTGTACCGTCCCTGCAGATGCTCATAGGTAAGTACTACTAACAACTGACTTTGAAAAATTAATCGCAATAGACATGTCTTACTCAAATTTGTGTTCAGGCTGACTCGGAGGGGACAGGTCGGCGGCAACTTATGGGTTCCACGTCTGCAGCCATACGTGGACGATTGGTTGCTTGCCACAGAGGACATCGTTGATGAGTACCGCCCCTACACCGAGGACTCGTACATGATGTACCTCCGGTGGTACCAGCCTCGTACCCGCACACGTGTCACCTTCGTTCCTCCAGAGCAGCAGCCACACGTCGCCGCCGTAGGTGACGCTTACCCTGTGCACCGTGATCAGGATTACTTCCGTGCAGTGAGTACTTGAATCTCTCATATATATCAGTAGTTCATTACGTATATCTTTCATGTAACTTAAAACTAAAATTAGGTCGATGGTACGCAACTACTTTACACGGAGATGGACTCCGTGTGTCGCCGCTTGGAGGGTGGCTTGGCATTGACAGTCGACGAGCAGCGCACCTCGTACACGCGGATGCGTACGACGCTTAGATCCGTGATGAGGGCTCTCACTTGTTGGACCTCCGACACAGCGCCTCAAATTCCTGCACCGGCACCCGCAGCACGTCCTCCTGCACCCCAGAACAGAGGTAACTCCGTGTACCCCACCACGTCTACCTATGTTTTTCTAATATGGATGACTGTGTGACTTACGACGACACCTTTCACAGCGTTCACTACGTCGTACCTTCGTTCCTCCGGAGGGGGGTCCTTGGTGCACGGAGCAGAGGCATCCAGGCACTTCACTCATGCTCCACCCAGCGCGTCGGCCCATGGTGAGGGTTCCACCGCTCAGGGAGCAGCCTGGGGAGCCTGGCCTTCGCCCCATGGAGTGGGTACCTCCACTCAGGGAGCAGCCTGGGGAGTCCTGGGTACCTCCGCGCAGGGAGCAGCTTCGACGTCGGGCCAGGGAGCCGGCACCTCGTCGCGGACCTACCGACTACCTAATGACCCCCCACTGACGCATCGATCAGCGACGAGGAGGTCGAGATCGGCCCTTCACATCTTGCAGGAACACCTCCGCCCTACACGCAGGAGTTATCACAGATGACTCCAGTGCAGGACGTCCGCGTGACTCGAGGTGTTCCACCGGATCGCTACACCTACTCGTCGGGGCACGTGCGACCGAGGAGGCCGAAGAGGGGTAGGGGGCAGGGGCAGGGACAGGCTCCGGGACAGTAGTTCCCTGTACAATGTAATTACTGTCTTCATGTATGATACGCACTATTCTTTTGTCAAAATTTACCATAAACCGTAAACCCTAAATCCTAAAAACCCTAAACCCAAAAAACCTTAAACCCTAAACCCTAAAAACCCTAAACCTTAAACCCTAGACCCTAAACCCTAAACCCTTACATGCTTGCATTACATCCGTTATAATAGTCCATTACAGCATAGTTAAAAGTCACGGAAACAGTTTATTACAATAAAATTATAGGTCCGCTAGGGCGATGAGCTACTAATCCGAATTCATCTAGCAAAACGGCCCTAATAATCTGAAACATAACTGGGAAGCAAGTCTTCATCTTCAGAACCACTATCCTCTCCCACAAACTCATTGGTAAGGCTACGCTCAGCTGCGTTGGCCTCTTCTTCCTTTTTTTGTGGTAAGCGGCCTCCAAGTCATCAACGGCTTGGGTGAACGCTTCATCATACTCCTCTTCTTCCTTTTTTTTGTAGTAAGCGGCCTCCAAGTCATCGAGGGCTTGGGTGAACGCTTCATCATACTCCTCGTCCTCGTCGTTCATCGGCATCTCCGCCTCCGCCATCTTCTGCTTCATCTTCGCATCAGCACTCCTCTTTTCGGCCTCCTTCATCTTCTCCCTCGCATGCAAGGATGCTTCCTCTTCTCTCTTCTTTTTTCATGCATCACAGTCTTTCTTCCACCGAGCAGCACTTGGGGTTTGGACACGCAATCATCGGGCATAGTCAACCTGCGCTCGCTTTCGCATCTTAATGTAGTTGTCCACAAGCTGAGTACCAGACCTGAACTTCAGGTCCATTACTCGCTTTTGCTTCAGTGTATCCATGTATTCCCTGCGGTCTTCAACATGGGCAAAAACCTCCCACTTGCATTTCCTAAGGCTCTGTGATCAAACGGAACAATTTAAAGTCAGCAAATACAAAAAGTTTGGATATCAAGTGAGCAACAAGTGGAACAAAAGGACCTCATCGTAATCAACCATATGGCCGCACCAATAGCCTATTCCAAGCTCCGATGGTAGTAGGCCATACTGTGCTTCGACACCACATTTGCACAACACAGGAGGCTTAGGGGTAACCACTTTTCTCTTCTTGTCCACCTTCGGCTCCGACCATTTGTTCTTTGGACCCCACAGCCACTCCCTGAAGTTACACTTCCGCAACAAGGTATACCTACCCTATAATGTAAAATGTTAGTACATGCACAAATACTAAGAAAGCCATGACCGCATACAATTTGCACTTACTCCGGCGGGGTTAGGACATTCGAACTCATTAGGCCTATCTAAACTTATTACAGAATAATCTCCGCATTTGCAACGAGGCGGAGATTCAAGCCGTCTCAATTAGGCTATTTTCTAATAATCTCCGCATTTGCAACGAGGCGGAGATTCAAGCCATCTCAATTGGGCTATTTTCTTCTCCTCGTCTGTCATTGGGGGGTCAGGGGGAGGTGCCACCCACCGCTCGAATTGATCGGGTGGATTATGCTTCCCTTTCCACCATTCGTCAAACTGGAGATACCTTCGGTCGAATTTGTCTGGACCGTCAATCCACTGAAAGAAAAAGCACCGCTCATGGGCCTACAAAACATGATTGCTAATGACATTGTTAGAGATGCAAGAGCCGTAATTACTAGCAATGAATAAAGGCGCAATAACAGAGGTGCAATTACTTACATTGAATCCACCGCATGTGTAGTAGCAACGGGCAGCTGTGTCCTCATGGCGAGATTGGCCAATATCAGCCGGTTCTCCACAGTCACAATTTGGGACAGGGACTGTAGGAGGAACAGGAGCATCCTTGCTAGACACGTCGGGATACAATTCTCTAGGGCGACCTCGTTTTTTCCAAAACTCCGTCCGCCACAAGTTTTGCATATCTATTCAGAGAAAATACGATATTCGTCACATTTCAAATCATGCAATCCATTGTTTAAATCATAAAAGAAACATCATTATTTTTAACACGAACTGCAATACTCTAACATCATTATTTATAGATCTAATATACATACTACTCACAGATCTACCCAGAGTCAACTAAAAACTAAACAACTCTAGTGCACATTATATTTTACTAATGCATAGCAACAGACCTGTAATATATGAGAAACTTACCTATAAGCCGAGGTCTCAAACTGGCAGGGCTTCGCCGTTACTTCCTTCTCCTCCCTCCTCTCTTCTTCCTTTTTTTCTGAAAATTTTAGTGAATATAATGAAAATCTGAAGGGGGGCTGGGTATATATAGCTGGAGGTCAAAAAACGCCCACTGTGTGGGTGTTTTTTGACGGCGAGGGGGCCGCCTGCAAAAGAGCGCGGCCGGCCTCGCCTGTTTTGCAGGCGGCCCCCTGGACAGGAAAAAACGCCCATTGGCCGCCCGCAAACGCCGGCCCCGGCGCCGGTCGGCCGTTTGCCACATCACAAAAAACGCCCACATAGTGGGCGTTTTTTAAAAAACGCCCACTGTAGGCGACTAGTTCTGTCATATTTCGAAACGGACAACTAAATTTGTAAATTTTTTTTAAAAAAAATTAAAAATAAAAAAATTTCGCCGGCATCCTTGGAGTCCTGAGTGGGCCTATACCGCAACAGGCCAGGCCCAAGCATACACCAAACTACTAAAGCCTAGCCGCTTTCGAGCTGAAATTAGGTCGTCCATTTTTTTTAAAAGAATCTTTCTTGAACGATTTGGCTAGATGTGACCTCTTGCGGTCTTATGGGAAGTTGATCCTTATTGAACCTTTATTCCAAGCGCTCGGAACTGCCTGTGGACTTGAGAAAGAATGGTTCCTTTTGTTGAATTAGAGGAATGGTGGTTGGGGATGTTATGCATTTAGAATGCTTGGTGGTTATGTAATGTATTGCACCTGTGAACCTTTTAGTATTAATTAAGTGTTGTGATATGTGTTAGTATTTGCAAGAGACTTGAATTGATTGTTTTCCTTTTGATTCCAGCTATCAATCCAAATAATGGCATTGGCATTCCAGGCCATTTCCTATTCCCCTTAACTTTGGTATTCTAGGCCAATTCAATTCCTCAACCTAAACATCTATATCCTAAGGTCACGAGGTTTTCCTTCCCAAGCAAAAGTGACCAATTCCTCGGGTTTCACCCTTTCAACTTTTGCTCATTAAAATGCATTTTATCCAATTGAAAGGTTCCGGTTGTTTCCATCTATGAGTGCATTGGCTGTTAAATATCCTTGTGCGATTAGAGAATTTCGAGTCCAATTTTTAGCTGAAAGTTCAACCTGACCACCGTATTCCTTTGCTTTCACTCCATAATTTGGCTTATTATACCATTTTGATTGACAAGATACTCGCCCCAACACCCCACATCGTCCCCGCGTGGGCGGCACGGGGCGAACCCAGCCGCCGCCGCCGCCCCCCTCCTTCCACCCTCTTCTCCGCCAAAGGGTGCCATCGGGAGGCCCGGGCGGCACCCGAGGAAGGTGGCGGCGGGGCTTCACCGCGGCAAAGCTCTTCCCTGGCGCGGAGACAGAGGTGCGGCGCTGTGGGTCGGCGGCGGCGCTCGCCGGCGTGGGGCGGCGTAGGCGGCGCCGGGGAGGATAGATCCGAACCCCCTCCTTCCGGATCCGTCGCCTGGGAGGTCCGTCGTGGCCGGGATGGGCGCTCCCTCGACTGCCCTGCTCTTCGGTGGGTTGGTAACGGGTTCCTGGCCACGGTGGTGGTGCGGGGCGGCGCCGTCGCCTGGATCCCATGGCCCCTTGGCCGGATCCGGCGTTTGGCCGGTGGCTGCCGTGGTGGGCGGTGGTTCTCAGGTGGTGCCGCTCGCGCACCCCTTCCCCTCCATTGAAATTGCTTCGTGCGGCTAGATTTCCCGGTCGCCCTGTGTAACACCTCTGGTGTTATATTAACTAAAACCTGCCATGTCATTATATGCACTGCAAAGCATTCATGATTAGGTTAACTTTGATGTGCATTAACTAAAACAAGTTTACATTTCATAGGTTGATTGTATTTCTGGAAGGTGTTGTCACATGAAATAATAAAATCCTACTTTCGAATGTCATCTCAAATACTTAGTTTATATTCTATGTACTTGAGGTGTAAACCGTGTTTACACTAGTGTCAAGCATATTGTATAAATCTAAATCTAACCCTAAAAATGATTTCCATATTTGAAGTTGAATTTGGGTTTCAAAGCTTATTCCTAAGTCTTGCAATTCAAATTTAAATTCAAATTAGAAAGCTATAAAAGGTTTTTTTTCAAAAGTCAACTTGGTCAACCAAGGGTGTCATTGGGTCATTGACCTAAAAATGTCCTTGGATGATGTATGTGATCACTATTAACCAACTAATTAAATTAGAAACTAAATCAAGTTTGAATTCAGTTTCAAAAACCCTTTATTTCAAAACCTAGTTTTATCCCCTTTTCTATAATTCAAAATCTATAAGAAATTTGGGGATAATCTAAAAATATAGTTTGTATATCTTGACAAAATCTACAAAGTTGGTATATAAAGTTTTTCAAGTTTCCACAAGGAATTTCAAATAAATTTGAAAATATAGTTTTCCAGCATTTGTCCCCTTTTGATTTTAAAACCATAATTCAAAAATTATGCATAATTTTGGAAAACTTTGTATATTAAAAAGGTTTGGTTTGAAAATTTAAACATTTCATAGTTTTGAAGATTTTCAAGTTTTATTGAAAAATCAGAAGTAATTTCAAATATTTGTTTTTAGGGTTTTATTCCCTTTTTGAATTTGAATTCATATTTCAAAATTCAAACAGAATTTGTGGGTGCCAGTTAAAAGAAAAGTGTAGCTCTTGAAAAGTTATACAAATGATATTTTTGGAGATTTTCAGGTTCTTATATAAATTTTAGAGTAATTTGTAATTTCAAACGAGTGGCAATTCTGTAATTTTCTTGAACAGCACCGAGACCTATCGACGGCCGCCATCGCCGGCTTCTCAAGCCGCGCCGCCGTCCACCGCCGCACATGCCACGGCCGCCAGCATGCTCCTGGACGTGCGAAGCTTCGCTATCGCCGTGTCGCTCGTCCATGCCTCGCCCCTGCCCTATAAATAGCTCGGCCGCCGCCACTTCCCTTCTTCTTTCTCCCTGCCGCCGCCGCCAACGACCTCGCTTCGCCGGCAAAATTCACCACCGTTGCTTCATCTCTACCCGCTTCATCTCACCAGAAGCTCCGCCACATCCTTGCGCTTCGATTGAGCTAGTTCGTGCTCGCTCTCCTCGCCCGAGCCGTCCGCACGACGTCGTCTTCCTCGCGACCGGTCGCCGAGCCGCCGCGAGCTTCCTCGCCGTCCACCACCGCCAAGGTGGAAAATATTTTACCTTTAACCCTCTCATCATGTTCTCCGTGCTTCGCTGCCCCTTATGCGCATCTTGGTCGGTCTGATAGTGCACAAGAAGCACCGGAACGCCGTCCTTGCCACCGGAGCGCCGCCGTCCATAGCTCGACTCAGCCACTCAGAGCTTTCATTAACATGCGTACTAGACCCGTGGTGAGCTCCTGCACCTGTCCATGCTCTCAATTTTACCTCCCTTGCGCCATATGGTCCGGCCGCAGTGGCTTGCCGCCGGCATGGCTTGCCAGCGCCGCCGCGCGCGTAGCCATTTGAGCTAGGGGCCAGGAATAGCTTCATTTTCTGGCCTAACATCTTCGCATCGATGTCCTGCACCTGCCTGTGCCCTCGTCGTCACCAGAAATCGCTCCAGTGAGCCCTGTCGCCGTGCCCGAGCTCCGCCGTGCTGCCATGGCCGCCGGCGTGGGTGCCGCCATCGCTCCGCCGCCACGTTAGCTAGCCCAGGTTGCTCGCCGTGCCGAGATGAGCCTGTAGGACCAAACCTCGACGCCGGAGACCTCGCCGTCGGCGAGCAATCGCCGGTCAAAATCGTCGCCGCCGTCGGTCAGCGCGGTGACACTGTGCTTATTTCCTTTTTCTTTTTCCAGAAAATATTTTAAATGCTATTTTTCTTTAGAAAACCATAGTAATTCATATATAGCTCCAAAAATTCTAAAAATTTTTGTGTGTGTTCTTTATGATGTCATATACCTAGAAAAAATATGAAATGCCAAATTTGAATACTTTTTGCATAAGTTAAAATTAGCCATTTTAATTGAAAAATGGACCTTCAATGATTTTTAATAAATAAAATAATTGGCTTTTATTTGTGAAATTTTTTTGCCATCTAATTAGGCCAAGAGCTTTCTAAAATAAAATTTTGAGCTCAATTAGACAACTTTAATTTTTTATGCCTTTATTTTATGCTTTTAATTAATTAACCCCCTTTAGTTAAGCTTAATCATTATAGGAATTGTTTGACTTTGGGATTGATTGATGACCTTGGGTCATTAACCCTAATGACCTTTGGCACTTTAATTAATTATCTGCGCTTACCTGGATCATGTCATTAGGGCTTGATTAACGTTATTTTATGTGTTTAATAACTTTCTTAAATAATGTAGTTAACCCTAATGAACTTAGTAAGTATGTTTTGGTTGGCTTGCAACTTTATCGTGAAAAAAATTTGTACTCAAGCCTTTAATCTGGTTGTGCATCCATCGAGCGTCATGTTTACTATTCAATCATGTTGAAGCATATCATTGTATCGTATAGTTTCCGATAACGGAGAGTTTAACGTTGTCTCCCCAGATTCGAAGGAAGAGCAAACTCAGGAGTTGGGAGTTGATCCGGAGCTTGAGACTGTCTACCCCGACCACCAAGGCAAGCCCCGGATGCATTCAAACCCTATTCTATTTTATAAAAGTTTTATCGCTTCAGTGTGATATGTTGCATTAAGTAATAGGAGTTGAGTGAAAACCCACCAACTGCATTACCTGTCTTACTTCCATAATTCCTTGCTACCTGTTTTAGAAGATGCGTAGTAATGCTTAGCCCTGCTTAATTAATCAAGTATTCCGAGGTAAAAGAATGAAAAAGATGAGTTTGGTTTTATCTGTTGAAATCATACTTTTAGTTAATAAATCGAGTCCGGACGGCTAACTTGCATTGGGAACGGAGTCTCTCTGTAGTGTTTCTGTCTATTGATGCCCTAGGTTCCGTGTCGATGGTGAACTGGTGACATCAAGAAATTAGAAAATCCACATGCATGAAATGATGTACTGATGGTTGGAGCCAGGTATATCATGGAGTGACTTATAGTGGGCCAGAGTCCCCACATATGTCATAGTGTGTTATACTGTGGGTTTAAGTTCCCACGTATCTCGGTACACTGGGTCGAAGTGCTCACGTGTATCATGTGGTGATATATGGCTGCGGTTGTTATCCCGGTATATCGGTTCACCTGCTATGCTTAGAAGTTGGAGTCTCCTGCATATCAGTAACCTAGGTCCCAGCTGGGTATGAAAATGGATTCGAATCAGGTTGCTTCTCGGAGAAGAAGACTCGATCGGTGTTCATCATCGTAGTAACAACTTGAATAATGAGTAAGGTTTAAGAAGGAAGTTGGTTGATAATTTTGATCTTGAGCAGGACCGCTTTTCTTTCTTTCAAGCTTTTCTGCAAAATTTTTTATCTCCTGCAAGCCTTACCTTGTCCCTCTAGCCTGCATTTCCTAAGTCTTCACTCCTCTTTTTCGTCGGGTCAGTCTTGTTGAGTACTTTTGTACTCAGGGTTTATTGAACCCTTGTTGCAGGTGAGCATCATGGGCAGGAATGCTTCGCATCCTGCTGCATGACAGTCGTCGAGGAAAGTGACGACGAATAGGATATCTCGCTCTTGGGTGGAGCATATAATCAAGGTTAATGTAATAAGTTATATTGTATTCCCTGCTATATGGTTTGTAATAATCCAACCTATGGTTCGTAAATGATTTGTAAACTTATGTTATTGTAATCCTTTCGCTATTTTACTCTGATGTATATTATTTGTATAAACTGTTGTAATACTGCAATGTCTCTTTGTAATAATTGATCCTGTTCGGAGAATCATGGATAATTCGGGATTTGCTCGACAGACCTTTTAAGTTTTATGGAACACATTCATGGTTATTTGAAGTCTGTTTAGACAATAATCATGCGTGTGGGCCATAGAATTTAGGAGGTTCTGCCACACCTTGGCCGGTGTTCGGAGGAGGTGCTGGGCAGTGGCCTCGGTGGTGTTGGTGGATTGGATGGACCCCCTCTCCCTTTTACTCCTGGCACTCCCGTGTGGGGGGTGGCCGAGGCTTGACGGCCGGGGCCGGTTCTCTGGCCCACCACCGGATTCCCCTACTACCGTTGGCCAGATGCGGCGGTTTCCGGTGACGGCTTCGTGGCTAGTGGGTCGATGCGACGGTCGGGCCCTGGGGCGGTGGTGGTTCGGCTTTGTGTGCTATGTCGTGGTGGCATGGCCGGCCTTGGTCGTGGTGCCCCTGCAGTGCCGTGGTGGTGCTGCCGGCGGCGTCGGGTCCGGTGGAGGTTTAAATTCTCCGTCAGGGCTCGTCAGCAGGGTGGAGTGGTGCTGATGCCCGTGGGGGCACAGGGGGTAGCAGCGGGGTTCCCTCCTTCTCTGCTCGTCCCCTCCTCCTTCTTGTCGGTGGCAGCCTTGTGGTGGTGGCTGGGTTCAGGCTGGTGTTGGGGGACAGTCTTCGTCTACGCCGTCCCTCTTTCTCTGACCTTGGCTGCCGTAGCGGGGTGATCGTTGTGTGGATGGAGGCCTTGGCGTCTTCGGGTTACTGATGCAGGCCCCTGCCGCAGATCCGGTACCCTCTGGGCAGGGACGGTGCCCAATCTAAGCTCGGTCGGCGTCGGCTATGGCTACGGCTACAGCGGGCGGATGGTGGACGTACATGATGGCGGGAGGTTGGTGTTCGGCAGGTGGTCTAGCGGGGTGCTGGCGCAGCTCTACGGCTGCTCGCGTGGCCGGCGCGTCGACCCCGGTGAGCCTTTGACTGGATGGCCGGAAGCGATGACTTGGTGTCTAGCGGGGAACCGACATCTTGACCAACGTCAATGCTATGGGTTTTTTGGGTGAAAGCCTGGCGACGGCGACACTTGTGGGTGTCGTTCCCCTGTTGAGGGCATCGTATCCTCTGCACACCCCACGGCGAAAGCCTTGTCCTATCTTGGACGAGCGATGGCGGCGCTTGGGCGTCGTGACCTTCTTGAAGGCGTCACTATGGATTTCAGCTCAGTCGAGGAGTCTCATGCAGGGCTGGATCATCATTCTCGCTATTTTGTTGCACGGTTTGTGGCAGTGGTAGAGTAGGCGTAGTGTGTTTTTAGTTGTTTTCCTTTGGTTTCTCTTTGGTTGCCTATTTTTGTAACATCCCAGATGTTAATAAGTAATTAAAATATTAATCAAATGCATTATCAAGTGTAATCATCGAGCATCATGGCATAAATGCATTTATGTTTTAATAATATCTTTTATGTGATGCTTTGTTTTATACATAAAATGATGAGTTGTTTGATAATTCAAAAACTACTTTCAAAATCCTATTTTATCCCTTTTTCTATATTTCAAAATCTATAAGGAATTTTGATAAACTCTCAAAATATGGTTTGTAGATGTTGACAAGATCTACAATTATGGTATTCAAAATTTTTCAAGTTTCCAAAAATAACTTCAAATAAATTTGAAAAAACAGTTTTTCAGCATTTGCCCCTTTTTGATTTTAAATCCATATTTCAAAAATTATGCATATTTCAGGAAAACTTTGTATATGAAAAATATTTGGTTTGAAAAGTTGAGCATTCATATATTTGAAGATTTTCATGTTTTATTGAAAAATCAAAAGTAATCAAATATTTGTTTATAGGGTTTTGTTTCCCTTTTGAATTTGAATTCATATTTCAAAATCTAGGCAGAATTTGAAAATGTTTATTAAATTAAAAGTGTATCTCTTGAAAAGTTACGCAAACTTTATTTTTAGAGATTTTCAAGTTTCTATATATTTTTGGGAGTAATTTGCAAAGTTCAGCCAGTGGCAATCCTGTAAATAGTTCAAATCGCGAGTGCCGTGAGCTGCTTCGCCGCCAACGGTCTTCCGAAGCCTTCCAGGCGCACCCGCGACCGCCAGCTTGTGCCCCGTGCTGGAGAGTTCCACCGTGTGCGTGTCGGTCGTCCAAGCGTCGTCTTCGAGCTTTAAATACCGGTAGCTAACCCCGTTTTCTTCTTCTTTTCCCCTGCCGCCGATTCGCGCCGTCGTCTTTGCCACCAACGCGGACAGCCGCCTCTGCTCCACCTCCGCCCTAACCAAGCGTGTCATCTTCATCCTTGTGTCGTGCTTCATTTACCCATACCCTCCTTCGGTCGTCTCCCTGCCGGGGAGCCCTTGCCGTCATGCCGCCTCGCCGACTCGCCGCGGGCTCGTGTGGCCATGATGCCACGGTCCGTTTTGGGCCGAGCCAAGAAAACCCTCGAGTGCGCGATCACCTCCCGATGCTCCTGCACTGCTCAGCTGTCGCCGACAAGCACCCCATCGTCGTTACCACCATGCCCGGCCATCTCCTCTGTTCTTCATTCATGCTAAGGGCATCGCGCAGCAATTCAACTAAAGACAGGGACCTAACTGCATCATCCATGACTCATATGAATAGTGCCCCAAGGACCTATTAGTAAATATTTTTCTAAATTTTTGAAAAATCATATCTGGAGTTTGGTAACTCCGTTTTTGGTGAACCAAATTTTATTGTATTCTTTGTGATGCCTAGTTTTTATTAAAAATATGAAACATACCATGTTTTATAGAAAGATAATTAGTTATGTTTTATGCCTTTATTTTGTGATAGAAAGGAAGGAAATTCATATCTCAGACTATGTGACTCCTTTTGACTTAAAATTTTTATGACATGTTTCTGATGCCATGTGTGTGTTGTACTAAAAATATTATAATCATTGGATGCTGTATGCTTTATCTTTTGATTTATCTTTTTTGTTGCTTATTAAATAGTTTATAATTATAATAAAAATGTATAAATAGAAAATATAGTTCCTTTACCTTTGTATGATGCTGTTATATCATGTTAATACCTAATATGGCTATGTGATTTTAAAATATGTGAAGTTTTATATTTATCTTGTGTAATGCTTTTAAAATGGTTTATAATTAGTTAGTTAATTAATCTTGTTATGCTTCCACTAATGCATTGCCGTGCATCATGTCATACATTCCATCATGCTAAAGCATGCATCATTCTACTACATGTAATTTCAAGAGTGAGTTGGATCATGGTACATTTCGAAAAGTACCTTTGAAGATGGAAACGTGGATCCATGATGTTGGTGTCATCCATCCTTGGAGCTAGTGTCAAGAGTAACACCTGTGATCCCGACGAGAACTAACCACCACTGCAACCAAGGCAAGCCCCAGATGCATTTAAACCTTTTCTTGATTTTTATAAAAGTTTTATCGCTTTATTTATGAAATACCGCATTAGGGATTAGGAGTTTAGTGAAAACCTACCAATTGCATTACCTATCTTACTTCCTTATTCCTTGTTACCAGTTAACTAGAAAATGCATAGTAATGCTTAGCCCTGCTTAGTTAGATAGGTTTTCAAAAAGTAAAAGAATAAAAAAGATGAGTATGGTTTTGTCTGTTGGAATCATGATGATAGTTAATAAATCGAGTCCGGACGGCTAACTTGCCTTGGGAAAGGAGTCCCTCTGTAGTGTTTCCGTCTGTTGATGCCCTAGGTCCCGTGTCGATGGTGAATTGTTGATATCGAAAAACTAGAAAATCCACTTGCATGAAGTGATATACAGTGGCCAGAGTCCCCACGTATGTCATGGAGTGATATATAGTGGGCCAGAGTCCCCACATATGTCATAGTATGGTATGCTATGGGTTTAAGTTCTCACGTATATCGGTACACTGGGTCATAGTGCCCACGTGTATCATGTGGTGATATATGGCTGCGGTTGTTATCCCGGTATATCTGTGATCTGGTATGCTGAAGTCTCCGATATCCCAGTGATCTAGGTCCCAGCTGGGTATGAAAATGGATTCGAATCGCCGTTGCTTCTCGGAGAAGAAGACTCGATCGTTGTTCATCGTCGTAGTAATAACTTGAATGATGATAAGTTATAAAAATGATTTTGGTTGGTAATCTTGAGGTAGAGCAAGACAACCTTACTTTCTGTCAAGCTTTTCTACAAAAACTCTTATCTCTTGCAAGCCTTACCTTGTCCCTCTAGCCTGCATTTCCTGAGTCTTCACCCCTCTTTTTCGTTGGGTCAATCTTGTTGAGTACTTTTGTACTCAGGGTTTGTTGAACCCTGTTGCAGGTGCTAATTGGTGTTCAAATCAAGTTCATGTCGGTGGGCTCGACGTGATCTGGTTGTCCCCTCCCGACTTAGGCGCTCTACCTAAGTTGTCTTTTGTAGTTCTTCTCTGCTTCCGCAATTGAAGTTAAGTTTGTAAAAGTTAACTTTTTCATATATTTGCACTCTGATATATGTTTTATCATAAATGTTGTGATGTTGCAGCTACTCCTTTATTGATCCTGGTATGAGTTGACAAATGTGGTTTAATCGGGGTCCTTTGAGGGCACCCAACAGGGCTTTCTAAGTTATCTGGAACACATGCATGGCTATCAGAAGTCTTTAAGACAATGATAGGTGCGTGTGGGCTATATAATTTAGGAGGTTCTGCCATAATTTTGCTCTATGGTGAGCTCTAGTGGAGTGGAGTAGAGGCTCGTGTCGATGATCCAATCCGACAGAGTCTTAATGTGCAAAGTGGTTGCTCGTGTCATGACCCAATTCGACCGAGGCTTGAGATGAGTGGGCGCTTTGTGGCGCGAGTTGAGTTGACTTTGGTACCTAGGTGTGTAGATGGAGTAGGGTACCCTCCACAATTGTATGTGTGGTTTTTTTCGCCCAGTTTTTACTTTAAAAACTAGACGGATCACTTGCCTTTTTTTTTCTTTATTCGTCTAATAAAAATCACGATGAAACTTTTACCGTCCTTTCGGAAAAAAGATACTCGCCCTAAAACAATAAACCTCGTATCTTCAGACACATGCTTTTTCTTGATGACTTTCGGCTTCAGAAAAATTCAGGTTTAAGTGATAACAGTTTTTCAACCAGGAAATCAGGCTTGCTTTTGCTTATGGCCATGGAGACGTGGCCTTTTCTAAAAAAACACAGGCAATGAAATGAAGCGGCAAGCAAGCTTCCTTGGGTACCAATCCAAGAGGCGGAGAAGAAGCTGGAATGCTGGATACACAGAAGAGAAATCCTGGTTCAGAACAGAAATGGAGATCGAGAATACAAAATACAAACGAAGAAGATCTGAACCTGTCAGATAACCCAGGCTCGGTTCGTGCACTCTTTTCTGATCGGCCAAGACTTAGCGAGAATAACAGAGCTCAATTTAGCCGGATTGAGCATGTTCCATTCATGCAGCGGCTGTTAGCTGTTTCCTTCTTCGTTGAGTCTCAGTGGCTGTAGTGGTGGCCATCAGCACGCTTCAGGTCGTCGGATGGCACGGCAATGGCGGATCGGAGCGTGGAGACCGCATGCAACGTCATGACTGTTCGTGGCCATTGTTTCCGCTTGTAATCTCATGTGTTTATAAGTAAAAGGGCGTATCCAGTGCCGTAGGCTCCACACTGCGAGGTCTAGGAAATGAAAAATAGCCAGCAGCCATCCCTGCACAAATATGTACAAATGAGCAAAGGCTGAGGCTTGAACCCTGGACCTTTTGGTCACAGACGATAAAGCTGTACCGCTTGTACCAGGGTCACCCTTCACTGGGGGCGGTTTCATCCATTTGAAGGAATTTAGCAGCCATATATCGTTAAGTAATTTAATGAAACTATACTGTGTATTCAGGAAGAGTGAAGGGCGGAAGTGGGTTCTCTTTTTCCAGGATACAAATGAATTGCTTTTCAATGTTTGTACAATAGTTTCCCTACTGGGTTATTATTGTAGTGTTAAAAGATAAGAGTTTTTTTTTTTTTTACTATCCTCAGGCTCATGTTCCGGGGGGGAGGGGGAGGCAGCGTACGAGCAGGAGACCCGCCGGATGTTCGTGGGGTGGAAGGCCAAGTACGGCAAGACGTACAGAGACGCCGGCGAGGAGGAGTGCCGGTACGCGCTGTTCAAGGGCAACCGCCGCGTCGTCGTCCGGCTCAACGCCGCCGCCGGGCAAAACGTGTACGGCCTCAACCAATTCGGCGACCTCACCAACGAGGAGGTCCGCGAACGCTGCTACCTCAAGCCGGAGATGGAGGATCAAGAGCTGAGCGCCAGGTGCCAAGCCGACAAGGACTCTGGCCGTGAGAGGCTGATTCGGTACCAGGTAATCCATTCATCTTGCTACTTCTTTTATTATTATTATAGTTGATCAAACATGGGGAATATGTGTTGTAAAAAAACCATGGGGATTATGGATTTTGTTTCCCGCATTGAGTCTTTCATGCATCAGGCTGATCAAGAACTGAAAACAGGTCAACCAAAAAAATACCGCAGAGAGCTGGTGTTGATAAAAACCAAATCATCACTAAGAATACCAAGTGATTTAGATAACATTCTGCCTATAGTCTTTTATGTAGCCACTGCAAATCTACTAATCAGTCTCATTCTACCTTCATATCTTGTAGTCCAAAAATGCGACCCAGTCATGGTTACTTTGCTTGCAGCTATTCCTCTACTTGTGCAATGGCAAGAACTACACCTTTCACAATGCATTTGGAAGTGTTCTAGGTTCTAACTGATATTGTTGAGCAACAATGACTCGAACGTTGCCTCACTTCAAATGACTTATACAAATACAAAGCTAGCCACCACTGAGAATGCTTTAGTCAACAATAACCTAAACAATGTTCTCCTCTCAGTGGTTAGTGCCCATAAAATCTCTGTTTGTAGCAAATGTCCAAAGTTGCAAATGTCATGCATTATCTCATCTGTGCAATTTTCAGAATGGCTTATCGATGTTTTTTTCTCATTTAGATAACTCCATGACTCTACATATACTAATGCATTCAGACAAACTGGTCTAACGAGCGTGTTAGCTACTAGTGCTTGATAAGCTGGTGGATCCATAAGTCGTTTTTCTCTAATGGATGATCTCACCATCTGCTGCCATTTGCTGACATGATGCTAAATAGCCCTTGGTCTTGGAAACATCTTAAGCTCGTGGATGTTTGTTATCCTAGTGGTACCGGTCTTCTGCTCTCTCTCTCTCTCTCTCTCTCTCTCTCTCTCTCTCTCTATATATATATATATATATATATATATATATATATATATTAACTTTTACTTGTTTTATATAGGTTTGTTGTTTTATATAGGTTTGCCGGTGTATTGCTGCGGAACTGAAAGAGAGTCTGGAGGTAGATCCACACACGTGTGAACATCACTTGTGTTTGTTGCCGGGAGAATTTTAGAATAGAAATGTTGCTAATGTGATATAGTCATAACTCCTAAATAAAAGACTTGAGGTCGTTGCCACTGAACTTCACGCGCGCCGCTAGTGAGGGAGAAAGTCCGAGAAGTCGATCACTAACAGCAAGCTGCAAGGAGTTCTATTGTGTTTTTATAATCAACGCTTCAATTTGAGTGTGAATGAATGAAGAACACTCTAGCTGATTGATCAATCTCGATTTTTTCCCTGCTGTGGCTGTTACGATTACGGCGAAGGCTCCTACGAGCTAGGTTCTGCAGATCAAGCTAGCTCTTCAAGGAGAACGAGGAGAAGCAGAAGCTGGACCAGACCCTGTTCGGCTGTTCCCTTCCTGGAGCACCAGTAGCTGACTAGCAAGTGGAGGACGAGCCTCCTCAGACACATATATACTTCGTTTTTTTTAGCTCAGATCAAGCACCACCTCTTGTTTTTCAAGTGTTTGGCACTTATTAAATATGTGCCTGTGTCCAATCCTTGCTAAAGTTTTGTCCTTAATCCTATTTATTACTGGCTGTTTAGTTAAAACTATGTTTATTGTGAACAACTTGGATTTTCTACTCATAAATAGCAGAGGATTTTTTTTAGCGTCAGAAAATGCCTGCCACTCAGAAAGATTTTTGTGTAAATTTGTGAAATCGTCACCTGTTCGTGTTCCACCACAACGCCATCACCACCAATGAGGCCATGACCGACGTCCTTATAGAGTTCTGAGTGGGCCTAATACCACAATAGGCCAGGCCCGAGTAAGTCTATGCACTGAAGCCTAGCTGAACTGGATGCAAAGCTTTCGGGCAGAAATTAGCAAGTTTTACCGCAGCATTAAAAGTTGCAGTTGCTTAATGTGGCGTTTTACACTACAGCCATGGACATAAACCAATCCTAATTTCCTGGTTGAAAAACTGTTATCGTTTAAACCTGCACTTTTCTGAAGGCTAAAGTCATCAAGAAAAAGCTTGAGTCTGACGATCTGAGGTTTATTTATTTTGGGGTATCTTGTCAATCAAAATGATATAATAAGCCAAATTCTGGAGGAGTGAAACCAAAGGAATAGGTTGCTGATGTTGAACTTTCAGCTAAAATTTGGACTCATAATTATCTAATCACATAGTAGTATTTAACAGCTAACGGCACTAGATGGAAACGACCGGAAAGCTTCCCATTGGATAATCGGACAAGTGCATTTTTTTTAATGCACAAATGTTTGAAAGACAAGGGTGGCCCTGGTGCAAGCGGTAGAGCTTTACCGCCTGTGACCAAGAGGTCTAGGGTTCAAGCCCCAGCCTCTGCATATTTGTGCAGTGATGGCTGCTGGCTATTTTTCCTTCCCCAAACCCCGCAGTGCGGGAGCCTACGGCACTGGGTACGCCCTTTTACAAATGTTTAAAAGAGTGAAACCCAAGGAATTAATAACTGATGCTGAATGTTTTTTTTAAGATCAAAAGGCATTCACCCAGTTTTATTAGAAAACATAACGAACACCAAAGATCCGGAGCTAGAGTTACCAATTTTACAGTTTTGCAAACGAAACAGCGAGAAACTTAACAGACATGGGCTTTCTCTCTCACCAGCATCTCGATTAACCAACAACAAAGAGGGACGGTCAACAACACAACAACAGTACAACTCAACTAAAACACAAGCAGATTAACTAACAAGCATCGACAAAGCCACTTCTTAGTGAGGACTTCGCACAATCATGTTTATCATCTCATCCGCCGTTGGTCTTCAGGAAAGGGCACCATGTCTTGATCAGCATCATGGTCTTGTAGATGATCACCATCAGGGATGATAGCACCTTCATATTGAACGCCATGTCGTTCTAGGTCTTCCAAATTGTCCATACCTGCACATTTTTAAAGCATTACCTTTTGTTTTTTCTGCTCGATAAGCATCACCAAACTCTCTACAAGAAAATCAGCATAGTTGGTCGGCGAACTCTGCCAGCCTAGAGTGTTCCTCAAAAAGGACCAGAGAAAGATAGCAGTGGAGCATTGAAAAAGAATATGTTCAGTGGTTTCCAGTTTATCATAAGTGGCACATTCCTCCGGACCAGACCATTGTTTCTTCTTCAGTTGAACCCCCTATTGGATTCTGTCATGGGCAGCCATCCAAAATGAATTTTTTTTTGGATGTTACAATTCCACAGTCATCATCTGACTATCTGTAACACAGTAACACCACCAGATTTCATCATTGTGTACACATCATTGTGTACAGAGAGCTAGTTAAGTATTTCCTGGACTGCTCAAGAGCCTAAGAAACCGTATCTCTTCCTTCTGATAGACTGACATCATTTAACAACTCCTGGAGTTGATCCCATTTTTCCCTGAGTGTCTCATTGAGTTGTCTTCTAAACTGAATTTCCCATAGCCCATTTTCATATGCTTGTGCTACCTCTATGTCAGGTTTGGAAGTAATCTGGAAAAGTCAGCGGTCATGTCAAAATCTGGTTTCCTGTCCATTATTAACTTCCACAACTCTACTTCTTTGGTACCACTCTCTCAAATCTAGAAGACTGATGCTGAACGTTCAGCTAAATATTTGTATGTACTTGGTAAGGAAAACCTCCTGACGTAATCAAGTTTTGTACTCACATGTTTAACAGCTAAAATCTATTCCACTTGATACTAGTCAAAATGATTGGACCTAAACAAGTACACATCTTGTTGGGGTCAGTCATCTTTTAATTTATTTACTGTTCCAGTACAGCATCCAAACACTTGCATTTGCTGCTGTAATTTGTGATGATTAGAAATCAATCAATCGGAACATGCGTGCTCCATCTTCAAGAATGGCGCTACCTCTAGATTCTGTTTGTTTCAGTTCCATAGCAATGCACCGGCAAACCTATATAAATAAAACAAGTAAAAAGTAATGAATGAGAATATATGAGTATACACTGGTACCAATAGGATTAAGAAACATCAACACGAGATTCAGATTTAAGATATTTCCAAGACCAGGAGGTAATTTAGCAATATGTCAAATGACAACAGATGTATGGTGAAATCATTCATTAGACAAAAACGACTTATGGAGCCAATCTACCAGCTTATCAAGCATTAGCACACTATAACTTTCCCCCCTCTTCAGCTAAGCTTATGTCAGTCCAAATGCCAAGGAACTTTAATGTCCATGTTTGATCAAAGGAATATGTTTTTTTTCTATAACACTCATTGATCATAAAACTAAACCCTTGATTCACTTCCATGCTAATCTAGTCAGTAATAGAATCACACGGTTACAAAACAACTTTAGGTAAAACCATGTCGCAATAACTGCAATATATGGATCATGTATGAGATGTGCTTAGTTTTAGAAAATATTTTTTTTGATAGAGTATACCTGTATTAAATATGGAAAGCATAAACGTATAAATAGAAATACACCGTATAACGATACGGAGGACAGCTGCCTAGCCTATATGCTACAAGGACCTCAGCAAAAAAAAGAAAATACAGACTGGTCCTTAGCCCCTTTGAGAGCGGAAGTCAGCCTCATCCGCCGTCGACGAAGACCGCCGTCACCAGCCAACGCCGCCAAACCTGAAGCACCTGAAGCCGGAGGAAGCCGCCGGCATTGAGGTGGACTGCAGCAGACGCTCAATCTCGCGAAGGCGAAGAAGTCTTTGAACGCCCGTCCGTCAGGATCACACTCCATATTGGAACGACGATGGCGGCGCCGACGATGGCATCCGCCGTCGCGTTGGAGCCGAGCCCGCTCAAACCTGGACCGAAACTCGCCGATGACCCGTGCCGCCAGCAAATCGAGCTCGATCCACCACACTCCATCTTGCCGCCACATCCCCAGCCGCCACTGTATCCTTGACATAACACACGACACGAGCACCGCCGCTCCGCCACGACGACGAAACAGCAGCCGCCACAAACTCCTACACCACCTCACAGGTCTCCCATTGCCACCGGAGCAGACGACGACGAGGTGGACGAAGACCGGGAGGACTTTATTCCACCATGGCAGCGCCGCCACCTCCACCAAGCTCGCACCGCCGGAGAACATAACTCTAGAAAAGGTACCTAATCTACACCGCCGGACGAAGAGCCTCCGATTCCCCACACATTCGAGGCCCTGAGGGCCACCGGAGGCGGAGGGAACCGGCGACCTCGCCGGCGGGAGCACGGGATCGCCCTAGGGTTTGGGTGAACGCAAGTAGCTTACGGGAGGAGACTTTAGATGACGGCCACGCTAAACACCTTTTTAGAAATATTTTTATTCTCCTAGAAGACCAATAACTTACACAACTTTTATATGACCATCAACACTTAAAGTAATGATGCATTATTATATTGATATGTATTACATAATCTTGAATGAGATATGATGAAGTTGCAAAGCACACCATAATCTCGAATGATATATGGAGGAAAGCTAATTGATGTTGCTAAAAAAAGAAAACATATTATTATATGACAGAAAAACATGTGCTATGTGAATGCGGTGGGTGATGCAAACTTCTCTTATCTTAATCATTCCCGTGCTTGACACCTATATAGTTAAATGAACTTCTAAGTTTTTCTGTAATTCATACAATTACCAGTGCATCCTAAATACAGTGCACTATAATTCTTCTACCAGTGCCCATCAGAGATGGATTTGATTTGCAATTGTATCAGAAATCTTAACCACTGAGCTCAAAGAGTCGCAATTCACATGAACACTATGCCACCAATTCGTGATTTCCTCTGATTGCTTGTGGTGTTCGATGCAACTATAGTATCATCAACCGTCAGGGGATTTCTCCTCTTTGGGTGCAGTAGTCTATATCCCTGTTGGATTGGATTGTTTTCTGCATGTCTATAATTATTATATTTATATGGACTAATCATAATGATTTTAACATAACTAGTGAGTGGTTGATTTCATGGGAGGCACATGTTGTGATAGATGTATCGAAGCCTTCTTTTGACAGAAGAAATGAATTAAGCACATTGTTTCTGTGCCGTAAGACTATACCAATTTATCAATTACCTTAGGCTTTCTCCCCCAGCATCATAGATATAATAATATATCCTGATCCTAAACTATTTATCAAACTACACGCACTATACCTGGATAACATCAAGATTAATTTCTAGCATCTTTGCACTTACCAAACAAAATCCATAATTAGAGGAAACAAAATCCATAATCCTCATGTTTGATCAACTATTAAAAACAGCTAGCAAGATGGATGGATTACCAGGTACCGAATCAGCCTCCACGGCCGGTGTCCGGGTCGGCTTGGCACCTGGCGCTCAGCTCTCGGTCCTCCATGATCTTCGGGTAGCAGCGCTCGCGGACCTTCTCGATGGTCAGGTCGCCGAATTGGTTGAGGCCGTACACGTTTTGCCCCTCGGCGGCGGCGGCGGTGTTGAGCCGGACGACGACGCGGCGGTTGCCCTTGAACAACCAGTACCGGCACTCCTCCTCGCCGGCGTCTCTGTACTTCTTGCCGTACTTGGCCTTCCACCCCACGAACATCCAGCGGGTCTTCCTCCTCGTACGCATCCTCCTCCTCCCTCCGGAACATGAGCCGGAGGTCGAACTCCTCAATGGTGGTGGCCGCGAAACCGTTGAGGCCAGATGAGGTGGCTCAGGCGGCGCTGCGGGGGCCAAATAAGGTCGGCGGCCTGGCGGCCCCAGCCCGGGCGACGCGGCGGCGGGTGTCCTTGAACACTGCGTACCGGCACTCCTCTCCGCCGGCGCCGTGTCTGTAGGTCTCCGAGACCCAGGCCTTCCACTTCACGAATCTCCGGCGGATCTCCTGCTCGTACGGGTCCGCGGCCCGCAGCGACACCAGCAGCAGCATCGGCAGCGGCACCAGCAGCGCCGCCGCCGCCGCGGCGAGACCACCGGGGGCCCCCCCCCCCCACATCCGGTCGCCCCCAACGACGGGGGTGGGGGGGGGGGGGGGGCCCCGCGGGCCTCGATTCCTCGACACTAAACGGGCCGAAGAGAAAGTGGAAGATGAAAGCCCACCTAATTTGTGACCAATCAGACAATTACATTGTTTCTCGCTCGACGGCGACCGTCTCCGGAGAGGAAGAAGATGAACTGAAAATTCAGAGAACGCACGCGAAGAACACAGTGGAACACCGGAGACTTTGGTGCCGCTACCCAAAGCAGCTTCTTTGGACTCTATTGATGAACTTTACGCACACAAGATTACAAGCGGAAACAATGGCCACGAACAGCCATGACGCTGCATGCGGTCTTCACGCTCCGCCATTGCCGTGCCATCCCACGAGCGTGCTGATGGCCACCACTACGACTCGATGAAAAAGGAGGAAACAGCTAACAGCCGCTGCACTGCTGATGTCCCAGCCGCTGGCTAAATTGTAATTGAACTCCATTATTCTCGCTAAGTCCAGGCCGATCAGAAAAATGTGGAGCCTGGGTTATCTGACAGGTTCAGAACTCCTTCCTTGCCATTTGCATTCTCGATCGTCACCTTTCCCTTCGCCGCTGGTTCCATTTCTGTTCTGAACCAGGATTTCTCTTCTGTACGTCCAGCATTCATCCAGCTCCTTCTCCGCTTCTTGGTTCATATACATTGCTGTGAAGGGTACAGCTACTTTTGCCTGCTCTGAATCGTAATCAGTATTCATCTACCGACGTTTCATGCCAGTGCTCTGCCTGTTCGTAGTTGGTACTGATTCATTGCCTATGTTTTCAGAAAAGGACACGTTTGCATAGCCATAAGCAAAAGCAATCCTGATTTCCTGGTTGAAACACTGTTCTGGCTTAAACCTGTACTTTTCTGAAGCTGAAAGTCGTCAATAAAAAGCATGAGTCTGAAGATCTGAGGTTTATTTATTCTGGGGAGATTATCTTGTCAATCAAAATGACAAGCCAGATTCTGGAGGAGTGAAAACAAAGGAATACGGTGCTGAACTGCTGATGTTGAACTTTCAGCTAAAAATTGGACATGGAATTCTCTAATCACATAGGAGTATTTAACAGCTAACGGCACTCATCGATGGAAGCAGCCGGAAACCTTTCAATTGGATAACTGGAAAAGTGCAATTTTTTTAATGGGCAAAAGTTTGAAAGAGTGAAACCCAAGGAATTGGTCACTGATGCAGAACGTTCAGCTAAAATTTTGTACATACTTGGTAAGGAAAACCTCCTGACCTCAGGAATCAAATTTTGTACCCACATGTTTATTTAACCGCTGAAATCTATTCACTTGATACTAGTTAAAATGATTGGACAACCTAAAAAAGCACACATCTTGTTGGTGTCAGTCATATTTTTATTTTTTCACTGTTCCAGTACAGCATCCAAACATTTACATTTGCATTTGCTGCTGTAATTTGTGATGATTAGAAATCAATCAATAGGACCATCAGACCCCATGCATTGATACATGCATGACAGATATTAGCCACGATGCGTCCATCCTTTAATGCTGAATCTCTATCCAGTGATTTGAGTTGGTTCAATCCGCGTCTGAAAAAACATAAACCGGTGGACACATCAATGCACTGCTTGGATAGTCTGCTTCATGATATATTGATATGTTACTGGAGTCGTCTATATATATGGTAGATCCAGTGTTTTTCATCCATGTAATAATGTATTTACCACAGTTATACATTCAGATCATCAGATCAACACTCAGTTTCAGTGATCTGGTAGTGTGTCCTTGCTGAGAAACCTTTCTGAATAATGAGTTCAGCAAACCCTTTTGAAAATTTGGGGCTTGGAAAACTCTTTTTGAAAAATGGTCTCTGAAAAGTTCTGGATGTTAGGTTAAATGTGTAAAGGAGAAAAGCGTACCCTTGAGACTTAGTTCTTAATATAATAACTTCACTAATGTGAGAAAGTGAGACTGCAATCGATGTTCTGCGCCGGTGAAACACACCCATCTTCATCTTGAAACACACGCACACTGACACACACACTGAAACAACTGTATGTCCTTTTCATAAAGATCATCGTGAAGAACAGAACAGTGGTAGTACTCCGTAGTTATGACTGCTAACAAGAAGGGATTATGAGGCACAGTGACGCCACGAACAGGAGGTACGGAGCGAGCTACTGGGCTGCGAGTGTCGACTTGACACCTGTTGTCAAGAAATGGCTGGAGAGAGCAGAGAAGTAGAAGAGGAAAACCCCACCTAATTGGTCATCAATCAGATCACCTTTATGTAGGGAGGCCAGTGCTGTCGATATAGAAGGTTCAGATCTCCTTCCTTCCTTTCTTCTCATTGAATATTCTCGTCATCACCTTTCTCTTCGCCTCTGCCTCCATTTCTGAACCGTTGTGTTTCTGTATATCCAGCAGCTCCCGTTCCCCCTCTTTCTCTGGTTAGGTGTACCGAAGGAAGCTTGCAGCGCAGATACATCACCGTCAAGGTATAGCTACTTTTGCCTGCTCTGAATCGTGATTCAGTATTAATGTACTGATTCATGCCAATCCTGTTAGTGTTAATACTTAGTACCGATTCAAGTGCCTGTGTTTTTCAGGGGGAACATAGGCCTCGCCAAATGGCGATAGCGATTAAGGGGATATTCAGACGTCTGAAGATCATAGCACAAATATTCAGTAAGAGCCATTGCTTCCATCTTCCATATCACCTCCTCCTCCTGGACTGCCTAATCAACAGGAGGGAACATACCAATCTTTGATAAGCTGTGGACCTTTGCATCTCTAACCGATGGTTGATGTATAATGAGTAATGAGCTTCAATCTCTCTGGCCTTGCAGCAGTGCAGAGGGAGCATGAGATCGAGATCGGGTACCCTACAGACGTGAGGCATGTGTCGCACGTAGGCCTGGGCGCCAGCGACTCCTGTCCGAGCTGGGTAAGGATCAACACCCACCTCATGGCTTTGGCTTGTGTAATCTGTCGCCCTTGGAGAAAATAAAAGGTGGTCTTCTACTGATTCTGATGATTGTGTGCATGGCTGAGCAGATGAGCGAATTCAGAGGACTAGAGGAGGTGACAGCAGGAGGACTGGGAGTATCCATCGTAGGCTCTGCTGCGCAGTCGAGGCACACCTCCTGGGCGTCCCTAGGCAAGTACCTCGCCCTCGTTTCACTTTGCTCTGGTTTTGGCTTAAAAGATGAGTGCAGTTATACAACCAATTAGTACAATTAAAAGAATAACTCATAAGAGACCATTGACATTTTCTATTTGTAGTTGAACAAAAAAAAAATTGAGTATTCCCTGAACAACAGTCAACAGAACCTGAAATACGGAAGAAAGTGTTAACATAGGAGTATAAGGCTTTGAAATACTACCTCCCGTGTAAAAAGTGACACGCTAGTTTTGTATATTTAAGTCAAAGTAGCTTATGTTTGATTGATGAAGTTTACAGAGAAGGTTATCGAAATTTACTACATGAAAAAGATTTATTATAAAAATATAGTACCGATGAATCAAATGATGTTTATTTAGAATTATAAATACTTATACCTTTTAATGTAAATTTAAACAAACTTGAGGTATTTGACTTATGACCAAAAAAAAAGGCGTTCTTCATGTAAATTGTAAATACTTATATACTTTTTAATGTAAATTTAATATCGACTATTTATAATCTTAAATCGTCTTTTTTAGGCAAATTGAAAAGGGGCATCGAACGAAAATAATCAAGCTTGTTTTTTTTTTATCAACTATAATCAATTTGGTTGCGGCACTAGTTTTCGGCGCAACCCGGGCCAGGCTGTGCGTTTTCTGCACTATTCTGGGCCTTTCTCTGCGATCCTGGCCTGCTTACACTTGTGCCAAAAAAAGACGATTCAGGCCCCCACCCCTGCTGGGCTTTCCGTCACATGTTCTTCGGATACTGACGACTCGCACTAGACTGACACTGTCCTGATGCAGATTTCGAGCTACCGCCGACGGAGGCCTGCGCCGACAGCAGCAGCTCCGGCCAGTGCGGCGCCGCGAGAGGCGGCGGCGCGGTGACCGTGACCACGAAGAAGGCGGCGAGGCCTCGTGGCGGTCCGCGGCGTCGTTCACCACGGCGTGCGATGGCCACTCCTGCGAGCTGCCCCTTCCCGCCGCCGGCCTGCAAGCCGCCTGAAACTGACACGGTATGTCGCAGCAGCAGATCGGGATTCGGGATGGCCGGACGATGACGCGCCTCCGTCCGATCATCCATCACTGTCGTATGTGTGTACATGCTTGGCTTGAACGAATGACACGACACGGCTTTCTCTCTATTAATACGGAGCCGGCTTCGGTTTCTTCAGAAAAAATGACAGGAGCCGAATGTTGAGTTTGAGATGAGATTGAGCAATTGTGCCTTGTTTGCATGGCTGTGGTTTCTGCTCGTCGACTGACGACTGAATTGTCGGCAGCAAAGAAGACGTCAACTGAAGCCGGGCACTCTGTCGGTTCCGTTCGGACTGACGAGTCTATATGATAGATAATTGATAACCCCATAGGAGCTGTGAGTCTGTGACTTACTAAGCTTCGTCTTCGTGAGAGCTGCACGTCAGAGATGCAGACAAATCAGTGGCCCCTTCGTTCATTCATTTAATCAGTGATTTTGACCTGCACAAGAAGTAACAATTGTGAGCCCCGTGGGAGGCTGAGTCGAGTCTCCTCTTCCACGATCTCAGTCACATGTGGCAGCAGCTCGCTAGAAAAGAAAGGTCCTCTCCGGCGCCAGCGCCTTGGCACCACCACCGCCACCAGTCTCGTGGCTCCGCGTGCAGGCCGCTGGCCGCAGGTGGAGCTCCTCCGTTTTCCTGGCGGCCAGGTCAAGTCACGAATAACTTCTCAGACACGGTCGCAGGACCACGCTGCTGTGCTCTCAAGACCCATCCCACATCAACGTTTAGATTCACAACAACTAATCTCCTGTCCTGCGAAATAAAGACTGTCGTTATCGCCTTGCATTCTACAGAAATATGTCCTGATGATCTGTCGACTGACGCGACGAGCTCAATTCCTTGTTCTCCTCTGCGTTGGATCCATGCCATTGGACCGATGGAACGATAGCACGGAACTTTCCAGGGCACTGGCCAGGCCCTGCCACATGTGTGTGCGCGCGCGTTGCAGCTAGGCACGGGATCATATGCTCAGCGGAAACCGAAAGCGACGGTGGCAGGCAACGTCTCGTCTCCACACGACGAGTCGATCCAGGACTCCACGAGCATCCGCTACCGCTACAGCGGTGCGGCCGATGCGTGCGTATGTTGTGCGATGCCTGCAGCGAGTGTACGTGAGTCACGTGGAGAGAGAGAGACACAGAGGCGGTGTGGCTGGCCGCGACCAGACCAGGTGCTCGCCATTGGTATTGGTAACTTGCATTGGCTTAGCTCCTGCCCTCCAGGCGGTTAACGGGGGCTGAAAGCAACGAACCTGACACCGTGTAAAGCCCGCGGCGTCGACACGACACGACGACCTACAAATACCGGGTCGTCCTTCCCCTGCCTGCACTCAACAAGTCCAAGTGCACACAGTCCGATCCCTCTTCGAGCACATCGACTCCTCCCGATCGAACCTGCAGCAGCGTGCTGTGTTCTTGTGTCCCAGACAGGACATGGCGGCGAGGCCGGTCGCTCTGCTGGTGCTCGTCTGCGCCCTGGCCGCGTCGGCCGGCGCGACGCAGTTCAAGGTCGGCGGCCAGAGCGGGTGGAGCGTGCCGGGCGCCGGCTCCGAGTCCTACAACACCTGGGCGGGGCGGCTCCGCTTCCAGATCGGCGACCAGCTGCGTAAGTCGTTGCCATGGCCGCCCACGCTTGCACGCCGCGCGGCGTCACCTGCTGCTGTTCATGTCTTTCCGTCGCTCGCTGGTGAACGAACGGTGCTGACGCGCGCGTTCTTCTCTGTCTGCGTGTGCAGTGTTCATGTACCCCAAGGAGACGGACTCGGTGCTCCTGGTGGACGCGGCGGCCTACAACGCGTGCAACACGTCGTCGCCCCTCGCCAGGTTCGACGACGGCAGCACGGTCTTCACGTTCGACCGCTCGGGACCCTTCTTCTTCATCAGCGGCAACGAGGCCAGCTGCCGCGCCAACGAGAAGCTCATCGTCGTCGTGCTCGCCGACCGCTCGGGCACCCGCACCCCTCCCGCAGCGCCAACGCCGACGTCGGCCCCGCCCGGCTCGCCTCCAGCTGCCGCCCCTGCGCCTGCGACGAGCCCACCGTCGTCGACACCCTCGGGCGCTGCTGCTCCCGTGCCGGCTCCCGCGGCGGCCACCCCGACCTCGCCGCCGCCGTCCACGCCGGCTTCGGCTCCGGCGCCTGCTCCCACGACGGCACCGAGCTCGCCTCCGGCGCCCGCCGGTGCCCAGACACCGTCACCGTCCACGACACCAACGCCAGGAGGCGGGGCGTCCCCGCCGCCGTCTGGTTCCGCCAACGCACCGGCCGGCGAGGGCGGCAGCAGCTCCACCACGCCGCCTCCGCCTTCCGCGGCTGCACCCGTAGTCGCGGGCTTCGTCGGCTCGCTCGGTGCCTTCATCGGTTACGCCATGCTTGCTGCCTAAGACGAATCCGCTGCGGCGTGTTCTTTTTCTTTTGCCGGTGCGACTGGAGTGAGGTGACTTGCACTGTGAAGGGGGATCATTTGTATTCGCGTTTCGGCATTTGAATTTGTTCAAATATTTGTGAAATATGTAAAGCAATAATAAATACATGCACGATTGCTTTTGTTTGTAGCCTTTCATTCACCCTTCACAATCTTGATGAGATGCACGATATGCACTGGCTAGTGGCACACGGTTCACAGGCATAAGCACACACATCTTCAGAAATTAATCCTCGACTAACCTGATGCTGAAACTACCATTCAGAATGAATGTTTTGAGGCCAGCCGGACAGCAACCAGAACCACGCAATTCAGCCGCACCGCAACTCTCATAGATACCGGAAATTGCTCAAATACAGGCTTATATAGAGTGAAAAAAAAGCATATCTAGGCATATAAATATGACAAGATTCCTCAACCGAAAACATTATCCATGCAACATCATAGATTCGGGACTAACAGTAAATGGTCATCAACATAGAGCAAAATTAAAGCTCCTCTTGACAAGCATTGAAACAGTAACACTACTCCAGAGAGGGCTAACTTTTTGATGGCCAAAGCCAAGGGATGGCAAATAGCATGTAGAAGAGACGCCTACAGCCTCCTTCCCCTCCTACCACCCTTTCTGCGAGTGCTGTCAGTGGGAACCGGGGTAACATCCTCTGCAGATAACAGAAATGTTGCATTATTATTAGTATACAGAAGAAAAGTATTATGTTATGACAATTGATGCAACAGGTAAAATATGGCTAACCAGTACAGTTAGCCCATAAAAGATTCAGTATTCTTACCAATGCGTCCAATTTTCATCCCAGAACGAGCAAGAGCCCTGAGAGCAGACTGAGCACCAGGTCCAGGGGTCTTGGTCTTGTTGCCTCCAGTGGCACGAAGCTTAATGTGCAGTGCAGTAATACCAAGCTCCTGAAGACAAAACACCAACTCACAAATTACTTTTCTGGATACAGCAACTCTAAAGAATCCCTACATAATGCTAGGCTTCAATTTAATTAAACAAACATCATATTTGGATAAACAGTCGAATCAATGAGCAATTGCTCATCATTGTAGTACAACCTCTGTAATGATCCTATCGACTCTACAAAAGATCAACTCACAAATTACTTATCTGGATACTACAACTTTAAAGCATCCCTACATAATCCTAGGCTCCAATTTAACTAAGCAAACACCATCTTTGGATACAAAGACAAATCAATAAGCAATTTCAGTAGAACCTCTAATGAAATTCTTGACTTCACTACACATACCTTGCAACGCTGTGCAACATCTTGAGCAGCAAGCATAGCAGCATAAGGTGACGACTCATCACGATCAGCCTTCACCTTCATCCCACCTATATGGTTTAGGTTTAGCACATAATGCTTAAAACAACATACAACAGCCTTGAAGGTCAAACTCAAACATGGACCAAGGTTTTAGGATGGTACCAGTGATCCGGACCAGAGTTTCCCTCCCAGACAAATCAGTGATATGCTGCATATTACAACATTACAGACACAGTTAAACTAGGGAATAGAATGACAAGGTCTATCCACAGATAGAACATACACATCACTTACAATGAAGGTGTCATTGAAGGATGCAAAGATGTGGGCAACACCAAAGACATACTCTCCTTCACGGACAGTGGGTCCAAGGGTGACGTTCTCCTCCTTGGGCTCCCTGGTCTTCCTCCTCGACTGCAAACATACACTACTATAAGATGACATTGAACATACTGTGGTGTTAATAACCTCCAGAAACTACTGCACAGTACGAGTTAACCAGTTGATATAGTGGTGTTGTGACTGTAAGAGCCTAATAGGGTCAAAAGTATACTGTTTGAGCACAATACAGTAAGCTATTAATCAACCCAGCCAACAGCAGACCATAGTGGATTTACAATATGAAAAAGCTAATAAAAATTGTATTGAGCAAGATGACAATTGACATTCAACAGCAAATTAGTCCCTGTCTAGTAATCAAGGCAACCATTTAAAGAATTCAACAAGAATTGCATCAGGATGTATGTTGTCCAACAATTATACAAGCAAAACATTTACTTCCAGCTTCGTGAGCAGTTCAACCCAAACCAACCGCCAAATAACCAGCATTTCTCATCTCACTCATAATAGTTTGTTGATTTAATCATACCAAAGCTTCCACGGTTTTAGCAGCACATATCAAATATTGCATTTGGCATATATAAATATGTTCACCTAGAACAACCATAAATCATAATCAGTTAGCAGAAATGTTGCCCCCGCATCCTCAATCTTTAACTCAGGGGGGCACAGTTGCAGTCAACTACTTCACCAAAGGACATATCTCAGATTGCACTTCACCAGCACAAAACAACACTTTCCACAACGGGCAATCAGCCGAAACAACAACAGCCCTAATCAACCCTAATCAGCAGCCAAATCTAGGAACCATCTCCAAACAAAACAATCGAATCCCCCGCTACCGTGCTTCCGCTTAGATCCGCGTGCGAGCCTTAACGAGACCAGGCGAGAAGAGGCTCCCTTACCATGGTTGCGTGGAGCGACGGGTGACCGGAGCAGAGGCACGCCTTGGGTTGGGATCACGAGCACGCCGCCGCCGAAAGTTAAGACAGGAGACGGAAGAGATTCGAGGGCGTTTATATACCAGGCTGCAGCCCATTAGGGTTTAGACCCACCAATCGCCCAACGAAAATTCCTTTTTTGTCCTCGCTCTTCTGTGACTGCGTGTGGGCCCTGTATCATAGACAAGGACCGTGCCGGTAATTTGGTGGCCTGAATGAACTCCTAACGGGCCAGCAGTTTTTGGGCCAAATGGGCTGGAGAAGAATGCAGCCCATTTAGTCTCGTCTTCTTCCCACTTCATCACTCGACTAGTGCGAGAAAGGGGAACCGAAGCAGCCGTCGTCTCTTCTCGGGATGGCACGCTGCGCGCAGGTGTAGGAGGCGAGGTCGCTCTGTGAGCCCGTCCGAATCCGATCTCTCTCCTGTGTTGCCGTGATCTGAGGATTTGTGGGTGGGTGCGTCGTGCTGGTGAATCTGACTCATTCTTTCTGTTGTTTGATTTGAATTCAGGGGAAGGGGAGAAGAGAAGGGAAGAGGTGGTGGTGGTGGGTGGAAGAAGTGGGGCGGGATGAGCGCGGAGAGGCCGGTGCCGCGGCGGGAGAGCCCGTGGGGTCGGCCCGAGGGCGACACGCGGCAGCCCAAGGCTCACCGCTGCAACGACCGCGCCGAGGACGTCGTCCAGGTCCGCTCGCCCTCTTGTAGTCTTGTCACATGTTTGCTTCTAGCAGTCTGCCCATTGTGTGTCACGGGTCATAACCATCTGAAGTTCTGAATGGGGATATGATGATTCTTGGCCTGTTTAGTGATGTATCCTCAGTACCTTATTATTACCACCATATATCGATTTTGATTGTGCCCAACTTAGAGTCGCTTCAAATTGGTATCAGGCTAGCCACTGGCATTGTGTTGTTTCGTCCCCAATGCTTCTCAGCCGTCAGGGCATATAACTCGACTATGCTGACTTGAAATGTCTTCCTGATATGTTTGTGCACAATGTTGCTACCTAAGCTCTTACGGCCCTACCTTGTGACTAACCCTGGGAGAAACCATGATTCGACAACCTTTAACAAGTGCTGTTTCTGCTTTGCGCTGCTGTTAATTCTTTCAGGCTACTGTTGGAAGCTCCAATATAAATCTGGAAAGCAAAGTCTGGAAGGAGCAAAAAACCTACCTGACTGATGTGCCTGCTTCTAGGATGGAATAAACCCCACATATATGCCTAAGAACACAATTAGCAATGCTGAAGAAACCATCCTGATGCTTTCCTCTGTTAGCCCTAAAAAAAAGACTGATAACATCATGACATAGGTGTAGTGTTTTCAGTAGAGGACTGCATGAAAACCATCACCAGTCAGTTGGAGTTGTCCACTATCATAACATGGTAGCCGTGCTATGTGCTAACACTGAACTGCCAGCGTCCACAATCTTACCCAAGGTTGTTAAAATCGTGATCTTCAATCAAATCGGAACTCCAATGTTCAGGTTGTAAATCGTAGGATCATGACTACTAAAATCATAAAATTGTAGATTCTACTTAGCAGAATCGTAGAATCAACCTGATAAACTAAGATTGTCCATAGAATCGCTATTTCAACAACTATCATCCTACCCCATTTTGGATTCTTGATAGTGAGCGCCTGTCATACATAACCACTTACTGCATGTTTTCAATATAAAGATGAAGCTATTAGCTTTGTTTCTAATGATTTTGAGAACATTTGTTCATGTGCTGCGTTGTTAAGTCCGAAATTTTTATAGTTGTACATATGTTGAACATCTATTTTGTCATTTATTTTTGCAGGCTTGCTTTGAAGGGAACCCATTCAAGACAGTTCCACGTCCGTTCAAGCTCCTCTGGCAATGCATGCGCTCGAAACCTGGGTAGGTGTACCTTCTCATAATATATTTTTCCTTTGCTTTTGGCATATCTGATCTGATCTGCAATAAGGTGGGAGACACGTTTTGATGATGCTAGTGCATTAAGGAGGGTCACTTTATCTTGTCCATAGAATCTATTTAAGCTGATGATAAATAGAAATAGACAAGCACTTATTTAGGAAATCTAAACTAGCATGTACTGACTAGAGTGAAGTGAGGGCCACTTAATCTTGTTTATTGTATCTTGCTACTTTTTTATCGAGGAGGATATTAACTAGTAACAGCGGAGATTGCTCATGAAGGTTAATCTCTCAAGAGATAAGCTTTTTCTGGTTTGGGAACTGTTTAGCAAGGAACACATTGGGGATATCCACTAATAATTATGCATGGATTTACTCAATTTTGTTTTCCCTGTAACATAGTTTCTGAATTGCATGCATTAGCTTGTAATATGAATTTTGGCATTCTCACAGAAGTTATATGAGCTCCCATAGTTGATTTGGAAACTGTTTAACAAGGAACACATTGAGGATATCAACTAGTAACTATGCATGGATTGCTCAATCTTATTTTGCCTATAACTGACATAGTTATGGAATTGCATGCATTAGCTTGTGAATCACCATAGTTCATGGAGTGACTCCTGCATAGTTTTTGTTCTTTTCGCGAGCAGGCGTATATGCCTGTATTTCATTAAGAGGAGGAGATGGCCAATAGGCCTACAACATACTCGATGTCCGAAGGAGGTGAGCGGCCAACCTCTTAACACCGAAAGTAGCAAGATACCTAAACTAGTGGATCCACTTTAAGTTTCTATTACAGACTTAACAAATTGCGCGACCAAAGACTAACAAACGAAGCAACCGACGAGTACCCCGCCTCGCACCAGAGCTCGGCCTCTCGCAGCGCCGCCGAGGCAACCTGCCAAACTGAGGAGAACCTTGCACTGAAAACTCGACTATTGCGCTCCTTCCATAGCGTCCACGCGAGAAGAAGCAACAAGGTGTCAAACGAAGCACGATCGACTTCATTCAAGCGCATCCTCTGATTGAGCCACCACGCACCCACTGTGTCCTCGTCGCTCGGCATCAGGCTCTCCAGCCCAAGCGGCTTCAACATGGAGAACCATAGCTGCATGGCAAAAACGCAACCGAGCAGTAGATGGTCCGTCGTCTCGACTTCTTGTCCACACAAGTTGCGGGCATCATCGTCCTGCAACCCATGGCGGAACCGCCGGCAAGCAGTCCACAAGCGCCGGTGCAAGGCGAGCCACATGAAGAACTTAACTTTCGGCGGCGCTTTCGTCCTCCATAGCTCCTTAGCACCTAGCAGTGAAGTGGATCCCTGGAAGAAGGCGCGATAGGTGGAAGATACCCGAAACCGTCCGTCCGATGACCACCTCCACACAAACCTATCCGAGACCAGGGGGTCGAGCACGACCTCGCTCAGGACACCCCAGACTTTGAGATACTGCAGCAACACCTGGACAGTTGGCGCACCCACGATCTCGCGCGCCCAACGATTCTGGAATAAACCCTCCTTCAGCATGTGTTTTCTTCCCAGTAGCCTGCATAGTTTTTGGACTGGTGGGAGACTGGCTGTGCCATCAGGTAGTTAGTTTCTCTCAGAAAATGGCCTTTTAGGTTGCCTGCTTCCACATGTAATGTACTGATGTTGCATCTTTTGGGAAGGAGGTTCTTTTAGTTAGGTTGCTTGGAAGGATAGGGCATGCTCTTTTATGCATAGGGTAGCTGTGAAACCTGCAATATTATATTATTAGACAAAATATGATGTGCATCTCAGCTTGGTTAGTCATTTGGCCAAGTTGGTGCACTGGGGCAACCTGGCCAGGATCAACCAGTCCAAGCAAGCCAAGGTTAGAACAGCTTATAAGCAATTAAATGCCACGGAAATTAACAGGAAGTATAATTTTCTACTAATCCATGACTTGAAAAGGCTTTGGAAACTTGTAATGTCATGACATTTTTGATATTTGACATAAATTTATTCCTATAAAAGTAAGACTTAAGTACAACAAGAAACTCTTTTGCAGAAGACATCAACCTGAGGACTTGATTGTTCATTGAAGCGTGCTGTGTGCAGCTAGATGATCCAACTAGGATAACAGTTTGACTTGGTTAGGCAAAGCATCTGGTTCACAACTTAGGCGTGCGGTGTGCCACACTAAATTATGGTGAGCTTTTTTCTTTGCCACAAGCTAGGCAAAAACGTGTGGAAAACCTAGGTGTTCTTAAGCCATGGCCCAAAAAGATGCATGCTTATCTTAACATTGAAAACTTTGCATCGAGTATTCTGACCCTGAATATTTATTTATCCTTTCCATTAGCATCAGCAGTATTTCATGTATGGATCTGTGGTTTTCAGGGAGGAACCGACCGAGCCCTTTACCTACCTGCAGCTAGATCCTCCAAAAAAGGGTGGAAGTGAATCTAGAACAAACAGCTTCTGAATCTTGAACGAGCATGCCTAGTTTATCTTGTTCAAAATTGTCTTCACCTTTCAAGCAGCCTTTTCCCGCTTGGGATTATATTTATATCATGTGAGCTCAAAGCTGCATATGTTTGGATATTTATTTATTATATAATAATCTAATAAAACCTGATCTACAGAGCCACCTTTCCAGGCTGCCAGCTCCCTGAAATTATTGTTGCTCATGTCAAGAATTGTGCCCGTTTTCTTTCCATGTCCACTTATGCCACCAGGCGTTTAGAGCTAACGCCTCTGAAGGCCACTGTTGATGTTCTGTCTCTTGGACATGGTCACTGCTGTGTGTCTGTTTGTACATACTTGATAACAGTATTTTGTGTAGAGTGTTTTGTACATGCTGCTTGCTTGATTCCTACACTGATCTGCATATGATCTCCTTGGCCATATGATCTGCATGCCCCTGCCGGCCATTACCTGAAGATTCAGTCTGCATACTTATTACAAATTCTGTCTCTTCGATGTGGCCTCTGCAGCTTGATTTGATCCCCATTCATTATCGGGAGCCGTAACAGTAGCGCACACACTGTGGAGATTATTCTCGATCCCCAACCACCACCCCCCCACCCAGCTCTCTTGCCGTCCGTCCGTCGTCGTGTCGGGCCAGCCAGACGTAGCGCTCCCCCGAACACGCATGTTTGCCGATCACTAACTAGCAGCAATGTGCCGCTGTCCTTCACGGGCGGCGACCTGGCACGCCGAGCTCGGCCAGCTGGTGCTGTCGATTGATTGCATGCAATTGGTTGGTTGGACCGTCCGTCGTCCATCCATAGCTAGCCTTCACGAGCACGGGCGCCGCATCGCATCCCCCGGCCGGGCGTGCGTGCATATGCACTAGTGTAGTGGCACCATCGATGGGACACGGTTGTTCGGTTCTTCGCCATAGATAGATACGCGATGCGCCGGCAACGGCATCATCCAGTGACCAGCAATGGTCATGGTCAACACGACGGTGAGATGGCATGATCATGATCCAATGCAATGCAAGTTGCATCAACATCGTAGGCCCTATAGACTACTACTAGTGGCGGCGAGCTACCTAGCCTCACCGACGTGCATACGTACCGCATTGGAGCTGGCTCATTACTCGCCATCCAGTGACCAGTAGCGGCGGTCCCAGCCGGCCTTGCTCTGCCGTGTGATGATTAAAGGCGTACACGTCTTTTTTCGTCGTTCACGGCGCAACGCATATAGCACGCTGGATAATTAAGTGTTCATTAGCAGAGACCGTGTGGGCATTAGCGGCGTCGATGATCATGTGCTGCAGCATTATTAGACTTTAATCAATCAGGGAATTAAGATCGACCCCGGCCGCCCGCCCGATCGGCGGGTCACTTCCGATCCTTCTGCACTACACTACTGCCGGACGCCGGCCGGCCACCGGTCGCATGCAGATGCAGTAAAGACCATCCATGGCGCGCTGGCGTTGCAGGCTTGCAGCAGCATCAGAAGAAGCAACTGCAGGAGGCAGCATCAAGTTTTCCAACTGGGGGCCGGCCGCTACCTGTTTCAGCTTCTTCATTACCTGCACAGTCCTTAGCTTGCAGTAGCCAGCAGCTTCATTACTCTCGCATCGCATCAAATGGCGGGCCACGGGTTGAATGAAGAAAGGCTCGTTCATCGGACTCTCGCCCAACTACTGTTCCACTTGGCCTTTTTTTCGCTGTCTTTATATTTGTCTACTTATCATCCATGTCTAGCAACGGAGTCGTCTCTACAGCTACTCCCTCCGTCCTCAAAAAACATGCAATTGTGCGAAGTGTGCTGATCAAACTGCGTCAACTTTGATGAAGTTTATAGAAAAAAAATATTAATATTTATATTTTAAAATAAATTTATTAAAAAAACTAGACTTAAAGATTTTTCCGACGGTATTAATTACTTAATATAATAATTACCGATAATTTAAAAACTTTTATTTTTCGAAAAACGAGAATTACACGTTTTCTAGGACGGAGGAAGTACGTTTCTGACGACTCTACAGCTATGTTAACGTTTCTGATGACTTCTGATCCGGCGTGTACCCTGCGAGACCATCTGTGATCTGTGTTGATGATGGGGTACAGTACCTTGCACCACTATACTGTTTGTTTCCGTATCCACTTATTATTATTACAACCTCAAACAGGGAGCAGCCACGTACGGTACAAAGTTGATTTATCGGAATCTTATTAAACACTGTATGTACAATCACACATAGTGTTGCAATTTAATTTACTCTTTTTCCTAAAAAAAACTGGGAACTGATATAGAAGAGCAAAAAAGCAACTGTCACAAGTTTCTTCCGCGAGAAACTATGAGTGGAAAGCATTTTTTTTGGGTGTACCTCTCCCCCCCCTCGCAACAGGCCAGCGCTAGAGTTTTTTTTTTGTCTAGGAGAGAGAGAACACAAATTTGGGTCTGCTCTCGTGATGGATGCAAAATAGGTATTTCCTTTGCCTGGTCTGTTCGAGGGCGGTTTTTACATGTGAACCATACACTTTGCGTATGTGTAGTGTGATGCATAGCATGTTGAAAACAGTGTGAGGTGGAAATTTTGCATTTTGTAGGGTGACAAAAATATTTATATGAACAAAAAGATGTTGTTAAACCGCAAAATCTGAATTGCGTAGAACTTTCACCGAGATGGGCCTCAAGATCTTCACTTCCAGCAGGACGCGTGCAGAGAGTTGGAGGGTGGCAAGCCGGCCAGTTGAGCGCGGGCGGCGGCTGTGTCGCCGCGCGCCATGCTTTGCAACTGAGCTGTGGCCTGTGGAGAACGAAGCCGACCAGCCCGGCCCCGAGAACGAAGCTGACCGGCCGGCCGGCCCCATACTGGTGTCCCGTCTGCGGCAATTAATTTGCGCATTTATCTGACGCGACACGGCGGCGCGCCGCAGCACGAAATTTGTATTTTTGCAATCGCTTAGGCTTAAAAAACAATTACTGATAATTATATATTAAAAAATATTAATATTTATACTACATAATTAGTATCATTAGAAAGATTTTTAAATCTAGTTTTTTAATAAATTTATTTAAAGATATAAATATTATATATATTTTCTATAAATCGAGTTAAACTTGTGAAACAATAATAATTAAACTGGGAAGAAGGAAGTACTTGGTATCATTCGACACACTATATGAATTTTGGTGGTAGCTTGGTCCCGAGAGGAAATCATTGTACATTGTTATTTTTCGATCATACAATAGCTAGTACATACATTTTTTTTTGATCAAATCAAGAGAAAAGAAAAGAAAACAAAAAAAACGAGAGAAAGCTAAAAAACAGTACTACTATTAAAATTTAATACTCCGTAGCACAGAAAAATTTTATGATATTGTGACAGCATCGTGCGTTGCATCCACATGAATCACATCCAATCTACCCCCGGCCGTAGGTAACGTACGTGTCCATCCAGCCATCCGTCAACCAACCAACGGCTAGGATGGACCGTCCATATAGTATTCACCGTGGAATATTTAATAACAACCGTAATAATTTAATACCGCCGCGCGCGGCAGCGGATTAACCCTCGCCATAATCACCCACCCCCGTACCATGCAAATGCACCGTACGACACGCACGTACACGTGGCAACATTAATTACCCAGCCGGCCAGATCCAAAGCAACCAGAGAGCAGTAACTTTAGCAGTAACTTTTTTTTTTTTTCCAGTTTTCACCATCACTCCGCCGCCGTCGCCGTGGCGTTCCGCTCGACGAAGGCCGCGCGGAGCGGATTCTTCATGACGACGGTGAACGCGAACGTCTCGGTGGGATCCGGCGGGCCCTCGCCGGCGGGCGGCGTCCACCGGAACGCGCGCACCATGTTGGCGAGCATGAGCTGGATGTGGAGCACGCCGAGCGTGGCGGCGGGGCAGATCCGGCGGCCGGCGCCGAACGGCATCATGCGGAGCGCGCGCGTGCCCGTGATGTCGGTGTCGAACCCTTCGCCGCCCTCCAGGAACCGCTCGGGCCGCCACTGCTCCGGGTCCGGCCACGTCGCCGGGTTCTCCGTCACCCACGCCGTGTAGAACTCCACGCTGGCGTCGGCGGGGACGCGGTACCCGCCCAGCTCTGTGTCCCGCGTCGCCGCGTGCGACAGCACGAAGTGGCTCGGCGGGTGCCGCCGGAACGTCTCCTTCACCACCGCCTGCATTATGAATGGCACCAGCCAGGGAATTGAGATCAAATCAAAGCAACGGTCGTCGTCGGCGGCGGCGGCGGGTGGCGGCGAGAGGGACCAACATGCCCCTGGGAATGCGCGCGCGTGCGTGCGTGCGACCATCGATCCCTTTCTTGACGCACGCACGTCGTTTTCATGGCAGATGAACGAAGTCTAAGCAAAGCACTTGTTGTTCTAGAAGATTATTCTGTGGACAAGTGTTTTAATTTCGGCGTCAACTGTCCCTAATTAGTAGCCGCAATCTTGTTCGAGGGTCGGAATCAAGTACATATTCTCCTACTTCGTTGGTAGAGGGAAAAAACATCATTTTAACAAACTAATTAATTAGGAGACTCAATTTTAGTTGGTGACGGATGAACCACTGTTTAGTACTAATCACTATGCATAAAGTCAGCTATCAGTGTCTAGTGTGACGGTCTTCAAGAAAGCGAAAGTGAAGCCGTCCATTTGCTACCTGCTTAGTACCAAGGACGATGATACTGATATGTCATGTCCACGATTCAGTTTAATTTCCCTATCATTTAATTTAATCCATTGAATTCATTTGGCATCGTTCGCGCATATGCATCTGTACGTACAGTGAAAGCTTATCCATCTGCAATTTCATATCCAATCCAATGCAACTACCAATTTCGTGCAGTCAAAAATAATATATATTTTCTTCATGGAAGACTTTCGTATTGACTATATGCTCCTATGTACAAATCGAACTAGTATAGTATACTACTATATAGTTATCACATTCTCGTGTCCTAAAAATTTATCTTCCAATGTGTGTGTGTTTAATCGAGAATTCGAATGCCGTTTGGAACTTTCGTGTTCTATAAGGCCGAAACCGATGAATGAATGGGAAGAAATGCTATCATTATCAGAAAGTACGTACCTGGAGGTAGGGCATGGCCTCGACGTCGGCTTCGGAGATGCGGGCGGTCTTGCCGACCTTGGCGACGACCTCGTCGTAGAGGCGCTCCTGGGCGGCGGGGTCGAGGACGAGGTGCATCATGGCCCATTCCAGCGCGGTGGCGCTGGTGTCGGTGCCGGCGCTCATGACCTCGGAGCAGAGCGTGACGAGCTCCTCCTCGCCGAGGCGCTTGCCGCGGCCGGGCGGCTCCAGGTCGAACAGCGAGTCCACGTACGCCTCCCCGGGCCCGCTCATCATCTCCACGGCGTCCGCCGCCGCGCCCTTGGGGCTGCCGTCGCGGAGGAAGTCCCTCCGTGCGCGGACGAGCGGCGCGAGGCAGGCGAGCTGGCGGCGGCGCAGTGCGCGGGCCTCCGACAGCTGCTTCCGGAAGAGCGGCGTGAGGAGGGGCAGGAAGTCCGGGAGCTTGGGCAGGGATATCATCATCACGTCCTTGAGCACCTCCTCGATTTCCCGGATGAGCTCGTCGGGGATCTTGGCGCCGAAGCAGATGCAGATGAGGATGCTGCAGATGGTGAGCCGGCAGCTGGCCATCACCCGCACCGCGCCCTCCGATGCCAGCTCCGCGCGGAGGCGGCGCAGGTGCGCGTCCACCGCCCACTCCCGGATCCACGAGAATGACTTGACGCGGTGCGGGGACACGATCTCCGAGACGAAGTTCCGGCGCAGCGCCCGCCACAGCGGGCCGTACGGCGCCGAGTTGACGGTGCACTTGCCGACGCTGAAGAGGAGGCGGATGGGGCTGTCCGCGGGCCGGCTCGCGAACATGGGGCCCTGCTTGACGAGCGCCTCGTGGATGAGGTCGGCGGAGGTGACGATGACCAGGGTGCGCTGCCCCATCCGCATCGTGAAGATGGGCCCGTACTTCTCGCGGAGGTTGCGCACCACGTACATGAACGGGCGGCGCTGCAGGATCACCTGGAACAGGTTCCCCACCACCGGCCACCCCGGCGGACCTGGTGGCAGGCCGTCCACGCCGCCGGTCTTGGAGCAACGACGCCACCATATGACGCCCAGCAACGCCGCCAGCACCACCAGCAGCACGTCGTTCACATCCATTATCGGTGGATCGATCGATCGGCTGATCTCTCTCTCTTCTCTTGGCTAATGGCTATGGCTGCCGCGCGGGAGCTACCACCACCAGCCGGAGGCAGCCAGAAATGAAGCGGCTAGCTGTCTGTCAGAGCAGAGCCGAGCAGTGAGCAATGGCGGTGGGTGGTGGAGCTAGCCTATATAGCGGAGGAGGGAAGGGGAGCTCGGGCGCGTACCGTGGCGGCGTAAATGCGCGCCATCTACCGTCTCAAAGGGGGTCATCAATGCTGCAGCGTGTTATTGAATGGGAGCTCGGAGCAGCGCCAGCCAGCAGGCTGGTCACCATGGCCGCGCCCGCGCGCGCTCACACAGTGGAGTACTGGAGTGTCTACTAAAAGCAGGATAGGCCGGCCAGAGCGCGTTAATGGCGGGTGTCAGTGGCACGAGCCGGTGCGGTTGGGGAGACGAGCGAGACGACGCGCGACGGCGACGACGGCCCACTGTGCCACTGTGCCAGTGAGCTAGCTACTCCTAGTACAGACCAGCAAGCCCGTGCTCAGTACTTGCTAGGGTTGGCTCGCGGTTGCACCGGCCGGCCGGCCGGCTCGTGTTTGGGTTTGGAGCTCGTCTCGTCGTCAGTGTGTGTGTGGTCTTTATGTCGACGTGGACGCCGCCGGGACGGAAGACGGAACTGTTTCCCAACCTTTCGGCGTTAGAGGGCGGCCAAATTGGTTAGCAGTCTTACCACTTGACGCCGGCCGGCCGGCCATGTCGATCGCATCGAAAGCGAGAGCCGAGAGAGAAGCCCGGGAAGCCCCCCAGGCAAAGCAACCAGTACCGTGTCCCTGGCATTCGGTTATGATCCGATGGAGATGTGGGGGATTTGATGGCGAAAGCTCAGTTTTGGAGCTTTGCTCCCGGGAGGCGCTTCACCTACCACCCCGTCTATATTTGGCAAAGATTCCACGTGTGTTCGGCCGCCGGTTTGTTACAGTTTGTACATAGGTTAGTCTTAGTAGCTTTATTATCTAGTCTAATCGAACTACAAGGATATTAGAGTATTATTACCCACCGTTTGGCACAGCTTTACTATCTGCTTTATAATTTGTTTAAAGCTGTTATTTTTGCCAAATGACCTTCTTTACAAATAGCTTCACCAATGAAGCTCCTTGAATCACGCTTTTACATAGGAATGGTATGAGAATGAACCTCAAAAAAGTAGTTTTCACCACCTCACCTTCGGGTTATGTGAGAGCACCACTTGACTTCTAATAGGGACTTGTTTTACCAAACATTTCAACAAATGACTAGAGTACACTTGGCTTCTAGAAGAGACTTTGTCCTCACCTTTGGAAACATCAGCTGTATAAAACTAAACATATAAAACTACAAATTGCCTTCACACTCTTTCTATTTTGGTAGCTGATGGATCATATAAAACCAAAGACACAAAACTACAAATCTCGCATTTCCACTTTAGTCGGCGATGGATAAAAGGAGTCCTTTACTATAGCTATAATGCACGAAGAAACTGAAGCACTGGACGGAGCTCCATATGTTGTAAGCTCTTCATCAGGTGGACTAGTAATCGTGAAGACATTGACTATATGCTCCCCAAATTAACTACTTTTTAGGCGATTTAACCTAGAAAAAAGTTTGAACACAAACAACCATATAAAAGCAAGAGTGGGTTAGTGATAACTTAGCATGTTAGGGTAAAGACGAACTTAGGGTCAGTTTATTTTAGTTGTAGCTTTTGGGCTTTTGAGTCAGAGCTACCTTTATGGTTTTTGGCCTTTTATCATTGGCTTTAGTAAAACACACCTCCTATATAGCAGATACCTAATATTTCAGGCTCGCTCAGGCCGTCAGGCGACGCACTGCTGTCTGCCTGTCTCACAAGATGAATACGCTCCGTTGGCTGGGATGTTGGATCAAGATCATACGATCGACATCATCACCTGATTTTTTTTAAAAAAGCCAGGCGCCTGGGTTATAGTAAATGGCTTAGTAAAAACTAGTTTTTCTTTAATCTTTGGAAAGGTCCTAATATATGTAACCAAATTCCAATGTTCCTTCTGTTCAAAACAGCAAGACATGTTTTATTTCTTATCGCAAAAAAACATGTTTTGATTTCACAAAAATAAAACTTACAATTTCAAAAATATTATACAAGAAAAGAATATCAATTAAAGACTAACTTCGTGGACCGAAGGAAACTAAACTAAAATACGCCTTGTTATTCTTGAACGGATAAACTATTTCTATACCACTCCATTTTATATATATAAAAAGGCTTGGTAAATGGTGAAGGTGCTGTAATAAGTGTGCGGCAGCTGGCTGTTGAGTGCCGGGGAACCAACCGGAGTAATTTCTTGTCCATGGGCCAGTGTGTGTGGACTGACTGTGTGGACTGGAGGCTGGAGCAGCAGCTGTCAAGTTGAACAACTGCAGTGGCATTTCCCCTTACATGTATGTTCAAGTCGTGAAGCGATTTTGGGAGTGGACGTAACATCCCTAAAAGTCCCAAACAGAAACAATCACAACCAATAAATTTTTTTTCTAAAATAACCAATGGTTGGTAAGTGTCATGTAGGAAGACATCCAATAGTCGCACAAGTAGCACCTAAAGTTAGATGAAGCATTTGCATTTTAATGACAAAATATGATTTGCTTCTTATTAATTTTATGTGTTGACAATAAAATCAATAACCCTTTATATATCACATACAACGATATGCTTACTAACATGTGTAACTAACCTTGGACATGGCTTCCAATATCACCATGAGACCCTAGAGGTTTGTGCATCATGGTCACTAACATGGTTAACATAGAATCATAGCTTGTTGGTTAGTGGCTTTTGGTAGAAATGGAAGGAAGAAAGAGAATAGAGGAAAAACGAAAGAGGCAAAGCAGCCCAAGCCAACTGGCCGAGTTGGCCCAGCAAGCCGCCGCGGCGCTCCCGCGCCCGCCTGCCTCGCCAGCGCAGCTGCGGCCCAGTTCGCCACGAGCGCCCCGCGGCCCAGCCAGCCCCGCCTGCTTCCCCGCTCGCGTCGCGGCCCATAAAGCCGAAACGGCCCAGCATGGGGCTGGCTTCACGCGTGCCCGTGTCCGCCTGCCTATGCCGCTGACGCGTGTGGCCCGACTCTTAGCCCCCACCTCCCACCAAATATGGCCACCGAGCTGTCACCTCCGTCGTCCCAAAAATGGGACGGCCAAGCTCCGCCATTCAGCCACGCCCGTGACCGCCCCGGATGCCGTCCGTTGCCACCAGCGCCGCGCTCGCAACCCTAACCCTAGCTCGCGGTCGTGCCTAGCCGCCCGATGGGCATCTTCCATCTCTGTCGCTCGTCCGCCATGACCGCCGCCGCGCCGCACTATATAGGGAGAAGCTCGGCGCATTAGGGTTTCCCATGCCCGCGCAGCCACCTTGGCCTCGCCCGCACCACCTTGCTGCCTAAGAAGGAGTTGGAGAGGGAGGAGGAGAAGAAGGCAGGGAGGGAATTGTCTGCCGGAGCGGAGCACCGCCGATGCCGCCGGAGGAGCCCCGACGACCTCGATTCGCCGCACCAAGTGAAGCCGCGCCCGTTGCTGCTCTGCTTCCTCGCCCCCAAGCTGTTGCAACCGCTGCCATGAGCCGCCAGCACCACCACGCGCAGGTGAGCACACCCTCGCCCGCGCCATGACCGTCGCTGATTCACCACCGCCGTTCCCGCTCTCCCGACCTCCCCTCTCTTCATTAACTCCACCGTTGAGCTCGTCTTAGCCTAGAAAATGTTCTTGGCAACTTATCGGGAGCTTGTATGGACCACAGTAGGGACCATGCGCTTTGCAGGTCCCAGTCTCCCCGGACTCCGGCCCCGGTGCGCCGCTGTGGCCTTCGCAGCCGCGCGCGCCCCGCCGTGCCTCGCGAAGCCACGTAGGATAGTTATTGGAGTTCCGAGCTACTCCAATCGGACAAGAAGGAAGATGGTGAGCCCTAATACGGTGGGCTGCCAGAGTTTTGCCGCGCCGTCGACTTCCGCCGCTGCCGAGCACCTCGCCGTCGGCCACCCGCTAGGGAACCGTCTCCCCAAATTGAGGCCACCTTCTCATTCACCGTGGCCTCGTGAGTCCATAGCGCACGCTAGTGTCGCCCCTAGCGCATTGCAGCGCCCCGCAACCATGTCGTCGCCGCTATGGTACGTGCGTCGGTCGACTCGAGCCCGCGAGCCTGCCTTGTAGCAACGTGCTTGGAGGTGATGGTTGTCCTCCGGGTGCATGTCACGATGACGCTCGTAGGTGGTCGGTGAAAAACCCGTGCCCATGCGGGGACGTGCGAATCCCTGTAGATGTCGTATCGGGAGTTATTGGAGGTCTTGCCGAGGGGGTCGAGGCCTGACTCGAGGTGGTCGAGGCCTGACTCGAGGTGGTCGAGGCCTGACTCGAGGGGGTCGAGCGCTGACTCGAGGGGTTGAGGCCCGAATGGATAAGGTCTGACCCGAGGGACGCCTGACAGTGTACAGTGCTCAATATGGGCGGGTATGGCCGGTAAAAAGAGGATTTAACCGCTGTACCCGGCCACTGTAACCGCATTGTAGCCATGAGGGTAGGCAGGAGTTGGTGGGGGCATAAAATGTCGTGGATCCCATGCGGGAAGTAGGTGAACGGAAGGGGGGTCGATGAGAGTGGCAATCGATGCGTAGGTCGTCGGGAGAGTGGCAATCAACGCATAGGTCGTCAGGAGAGTGGCAGTCGATGGGAGAGTGGCAATAGACACGTAGATTGAGGGGGAGTGGCAACAGACGCATAGTTCGAGGAGGGAGTAGCAATCGATGGGGGGTCGTCCGCCCAAGATACACTCCGTCACTCGACGAGGGGCGGTCGTCCGCCCAAGATACACCCCGTCACCCGAGGGGGGTCGATCGCCCAAGATACACTCCGTCACTCGATAGGGGGGTTGTCCGCCCAAGATACACTCTGTCACTCGACGGTGAGGGGGGTTGTGACAGAACCGACCAATTTATTAGAGCACAAGCACATAATTCGCCATTAGGACGACAACTACATGATTGCGACCTAATAAACCCGGTAGTCATACCGAAATCTCGAAGGATTTCAAACTTTTCTGGCACGACCAAGATCGTAATAGTTTAGCATTCCCATTCATAAGTACATAGTTCGCACATAGTTTTACACCATCGGAGTACGAATAAAGTTATTATAAACCAAGTTCAAAATTCAAAATAAAGCGGAAGCGGTTTAGTTCAAATCCACACACACACACTTAGTTCAAATACAGTGCCAGGTACTTGATCAACATCCAACAAAAGCATTAAGTAGAGAGGAGCGACCATGCCCAAGGTCTAGTCATCTTCCAAGGCGGGATAGAAGCAGTTCTGATAATAGCCATAAAACATCTCACCATCTGCAAAAACATGGGAAATAAAACCCTGAGTATGAGAATGTACTCAGCTAGACTTACCCGTCATAAACTAAAATAAATTGACTCCAAGGAGTATGCAAGGCTGTATAAGTAGGATAGCTGACTCATTTAATTACGGAAAAGCTTGCATTAAGAAACAATTAATAAGAACCTTCTAGCAATGTATTTTAATCTGATTAACCTTATCATGCTACATTAGCACCAGTACTAAACAAGCATGGTAATAATTATTCAACAAGAAAGTAACCAATTTCGGTTGAGTATCTTTCAATCTCAACAGCTCAACCATCTCAACTCTTGTTCAAGTTCTTACTACGATGCCGCTGCTCAAGTCAAGTGTTCACTGTCCAGGAACGATGGCGATTATAATCGATTACTAACCAGCTGGCAGGTATTCCTCACACAAACCACACTCACCAGCCACGGTGAGCTACAGATCATCGACATTCAGTTCGGGAAAAGCGCGGGATCAACAGGTACCATCGTATCCAGGAACCGCCCGGCTGCCTTATTCAGGGCGACCCTGACCTCGGACTTACTCTCCGCGTAACCTGTGGTCCCCCATCTTCACCAATACGATGCGTACAGCAGGTCGACTCCCGGCCCAAACCAAAATTAGGCTTCGCGGTCGGAACGACTTATCCTTCCAGCTAAATGTGAGGCATAAATTCAATATGACTTGAGGACGTACAACGGACGGGGTCCTAGTTCGACACAGACGGGATAACCACACCGAACCTCCAGTTCAGTCTCAACACCAATCCCGCCCGGTCTCGATTTATTATCTCCACATGGTTATCCAAGATAACAATGTATTCAACCATTCTGAGTCACCACCTATAACTCGCGGATGACAGAAAATCACCCGACTTCTACCGATCTAGTTAAAGCAGGGCTAAGAAAATAATCATACCTGAACCTAACAGGGTTGAAGTATAAACAGTGGCAAGAATATAAGTAATGCAGCAACGGTATAAAACAACGCCTATAACTTAATGCATCAAACAAGTAAAGGACTCAAGTTAGATATTTTGCAAACCACAGGGAGAATGCTCCGGGGCTTGCCTTTTAGGAAAGAGCTAGGCTGGTGGTTAGGACACTCTAGAAGATCAACTTCGGGATCCTCTTCTACTGCTACTTCCCGCACCAAAGCTTCCTGCTGGCCTTCCTCTCCTTGTGCTTCGAGAACTACCGTTTCGAGCTCTGACGATCCTGTATGATGCATAGTGCGTATGAATACCATGGATACATAGAAATACAATGTTGATGCTGATGGTAAATGAATGCTCAACTAAGATGAATGATATGATATTTGAAAACATGTATGATAAGCACATGTCATCTGCATTCTCTTCTACCGACAACTCTCCAAACAAGCCTCGCATTACAATTTACTCGCACACTATAAGGAATTATAAACAACCATTATTTTGCACACTACACTCTACTGAACCAAAACAAATAGCAGATCACACATATCATAAATAGCATAAAAAGCATTTTTATACACATAAAATGATAACTTTAAAGCATTATTTATAATTAAAAGAAATCAGGTATAACTATAACATGACTTTAGACTACTCAGAAAATTCTGTAAAAATTACAGGAGCTTAATCATGTCTAATAAAGACTACCATAAATATTTTAGGTCAAAACAGTAAGTAATTTATCCTACACAAAAATGACAAGGCAGCACAAATCACTGGGCATAAAATACTTTATACATAAAAGTATGTCAAACAACAGATCTCAGACATCATTAGCTCTAGATTGACATAAAAACACTCTCTAAAAAGTTTCATGCATAAATTCCTTATATATTATTTATTATGAATTATTTATCACCTAATGGAAATAGGCACCATAACTAGACAGAGCAAACTTTCCACATGACATAACCTCATAACATTTTTCACAGATAGAGCATCACATAAGAAGACTAACAAACTTGGTCTCACATTTTTCTGAGCAACAGAGAATTACTTATGCATTTTCTAAGATAAAAGTAATTAATAGAGATAAATAAATCTATACAGAAAAGTATCACAACTTTCAGATTTCATATTTTTCATGCATAGAGCTTCTCATAAGAAAAATACTGCAAGTTGAACCAACTCATTTGGATGAAAAATGAAGAAGTTATGGATTTTCAAAGTTTTAACAAAAATCTGGAATCAGATTTCTTAAAAGAAAAAGGAAAACACTTTTGCTCCGGAGACCCTGAGGTTAACAGAAATCCACTAAGCCTAATAAAGAAGTTTCCGGAATCTGGTAGTTATGCACGAAGCACCCTGACTTTGTTTGAATTCAAGGACAAGGTCCTTGCACTGGGGAAGAGGCAACCCGACGGCGTCGGCGCGGCGTCGCCGGCCGTTGCCGCGGCTCCCCGACCAAATCAACTCGAGGGACAGCTAGAGTGGTTTAGGGCGAGTTGATTGAGGGTGCTATTACGGGCGGAGCAAGGCCGAGGCGGCTTCGGCCAAGTGCGCGGGCGGACGGCGGCTTCCCGTCGGCGGCGCAGCCGAAATTCCGGCGAGAACCGACCCGCATTGGCTCCATTAGCTAGGGCTACAGCTGCTACTCGATGAGGTGCACCTAATGCTGGAGGAAGGGAAAGAAATGTCGGCCAAATCGACTGGGACACGGCGGCGGCGGTCACCGCCTCGCCGGCCGCGGGGAAGAAGCTCGCGATTGGGGGTCTTACCCTCGGCGAGGACGGCTGATAGGGGCGCACGAGCACGAGCAAGACGAGGCGAGTCTGGTGGCGTGCTCGGAGAAGAAAATGGGCGACGGAGGTGGCTCAGCGACGGCGGCGCAGTCGGTGGCGGCGACGGCGGGCTCGCGGAGTCGGGAAAGAGGCAGGAAGCGAGGGAACTGGGGGGGGGGACAGAAAGGAGGGAGCGGCCGCGGTCGCTTTAACGCGGTCGGGAGGGTCGCTGCCGCCCCGGACCACCGGTGGACACGCGCCACACGGAGCGCGCGGGCTGGGCGACATGGGCGGTGGCCGGCCATTTCCTTGACGGCTTTGACCAACCGTCACCGAAAAGCTATTTCCATGATCTCTAACACAAACTTTTCTGTCCTATAACTCCCAAACCATGCCGAATTAGCCAAAACTTATATTGAAGAAAATGTATCTCTAGAAGAATAGAACATTTTATCTATACGATGTTTGGCCATATTCTACATAAATTTTGAAATACAAAAATCCAAAGAAAATACCCCTTAAAATTCCCTAAAATAGAAAAACAGCCCCCAAACCTGCCTTTTTCAACATTTTTGAACATCCTCCATGCATTTTCATGAAAAGTGATAATTACAACTTTTGTTCCTTATGAAATTATCTACAAACTTTATTTAGGGTGCACACACATGCAAGCACTCTAGCTACCACTTTCAAATCAATCAAACAAAACCACTTTCATGGTCCACCTTGGTCAACCATGACAACAAAGCTTAATTAACCAAAACTATGAACATAAACCTAGGTTCATTTGGTGTTCTAATCATGTCTAGGTTACCTTAGAGGTCATCAAACACCAAACACTCATACCACTTATTCAATTTATGTGAAAGGCAAGCATAATTTGAATAATCAAGCATGATACATGGAATGACAATCAATCTTTTTATCAATGCTATGCATAATGATGCTTATGCTTAAGAATGCAAGTGATTATGCATGCTTAACACCAGAGTGTTACAGCCCTTCCCCTCTTAAAGAAATCTCGTCCCGAGATTTAAGTAGACTAACCATTCTTTATGAAAATCGGGATATACTTCTTTTAAATAGTCCTCCATTTCCCAAGTGGCATCGCCATCATCATGATTACTCCAAGAAACCTTGTATTGCCTGACCACGCGATTTCTGGTCACTCTGTCTTTGACATCCAGGAGTCTCATAGGTTTCTCTTCATAAGTTAAATCTAAACTCAGCTTAATGTCTTTAACTTTAACGGTTTCTTTGGTTGGAACACGTAGACATTTCTTGAGTTGGGATACATGGAAAACAGGAAACACTACACTCATCTCTTCAGGCAGTTTGAGATTATAGGCCCACAATCCCTTCCTTTCCACTATCTGATACGGAGTGACATAACGAGGTGCTAGTTTTCTTTTAACACCAAAACGTTGCACTTTCTTCATAGGAGAGACCTTCAGATACACATAATCACCAACATTAAAAGTTAGAGGTCTTCTTCTCTTGTCAGCATAACTTTTCTGACGAGATTGTGCAGCTGCTATGTGTTGTTGAATTGTTCTAACCTGCTCTTTAGCTTCTTTAACAAAGTCAATACCATAATATCTTCTTTCTCCAGGTCCTACCCAATTTACAGGCGTTCTACACTTTCGGCCATACAGTGCCTCAAAAGGAGCCATCTGTATACTCTCTTGGTAACTATTGTTATAAGAGAATTCTACCAAAGTTAACCATTTCTCCCATGAACCCTTGGATGATAAAACACAAGCCCTCAGAAGATCCTCAAGAACTTGATTCACTCTTTCTGTCTGGCCTGAAGTTTGAGGATGATAAGCTGTACTATGATTCAGCTTTGTCCCCAAATCCTTCTGCAAGTGTTCCCAGAAATGAGCAGTAAACTAAGATCCTCGATCAGATACAATTGTCTTGGGAATTCCATGCAAACGAATAATCTCCCTGAGATAAATATCAGCATATTGAGGCGGTCGATAATCTGTACGAACTGGAATAAAGTGCGCACTCTTGGTAAGTCGATCAATGATTACCCAAATAGAGTCATACCCTTTTTGAGTGGTGGAAAGTCCGGTAATGAAATCCATACTGATATCTTCCCATTTCTATTCAGGAATCGACAACGGTTGAAGCATTCCGGCCGGCTTCAAATGAACAGCCTTTATGCGACAACAGATGTCACACCGTGCGACATAAGCTGCAATCTCCTTTCTCATTTTGGTCCACCAATTGCGAACCTTCAGATCATGAAACATTTTACTACCGCCAGGATGAATAGATAACTTTGATAAGTGAGCTTCATCCATGATTTGATTTCTGAGTTCTCTATCCTTTGGTATGACCAGACGATCATCAAACCATAAGATTCCCTTCTCATCCACTCTGAAATGCTTGAGCGGCTGTTTCAACATCTTCTCCTTGATATGACCTATACCCTTGTCAGTTTTCTGACCTTCGATGATCTTGCTTTCAAGCGAGCAACTAATTTGGATGTTACGCAGCACAACAGGATGCATGAGGCTAAAATCATCTGCTAACAAAGGTTGAATAGCATGACAATGTGATTTTCGACTCAACGCATCTGCGATGACATTGGCCTTGCCTGGATGGTATAAGATCTCCATATTGAAGTCCTTAATAAACTCCATCCATCGATGTTGTCTCATGTTCAACTCGAGTTGAGTGAAGATATACTTCAGACTTTTGTGATCAGTATAGACTTTACAGAAGTTACCCAACAAGTAATGCCTCCAGATTTTTAGAGCATGCACAATAGCTGCTAGCTCCAAATCATGGGTTGGATAATTCACTTCATGCTTCTTTAACTGAC